>JASVEL010006064.1:0-96319 GCA_032618575.1 Nicotiana noctiflora
AATTACCTGTGTGAATTATGGATATTAGCATATTAATGGGTTATTTGCAGCTACGGAAAAAGACTATGAGTGGTAATTTAAGTATATGAATTGTTGAATGCATGTTATGGTTAGCCTTGCTGGCTCATGTTCAAACTTGAGGGAAAATTTATGATTTATGCCTCGTATAGGTGCAGGCTTCGCGGGAAGTGATTCCGCTGGGTGCTTTATCGAGAGGGTATTCATATGTTATAAAGAAATTCAGTAGAGTTGGTTGCGTACTGGGGCAAGTTAGAACGGGATGGTTCTCAATAGCGGTCCTAGTGAATTCAAGAGGTAAAGTGTAGTGCCTGATAATTTTGAATCATATAAGTACAGTTGAGGTTCAAGCCTTTAAAGCAACTTAGGAAGAAAGTACAAAAACAATCTATGATGTTTTGACTTGTGGTGTAGCATTTGAGAGGCGTGAAATGGTCTACGTTCTTGAGATAGCATGGACTCATGATTTCAGGTCATTCGGGGTGAGTGTGGTTGAAATAAGTTAGGTATTGAAGGGAGATATTTACATTATAGGGCAATCCAGGATAAACTGGAAGAAAGTAGATTGATTAGCCAAAGTTGAGTTGGCATATTGGTGCCAATGATCGGTTCATGTAATGTGATCGAATTATGCATGTGATTTGTGGCGGTGCATTTGAGGCTTGTCGGCCGCAGTGTTTGATGGTATTCTGAAGTATTCTTCTGTTAGGGCCTGTTATGAGTAGGCAGATCTCGGAAAGGGTTATGGTGACTTGCACCACTACTTAGAGATTGGCATATACAACGGTAATGAGAACTCGCTTGTGTGTTGCTATAGTTCTCCTGAAGTGAGTTAAATGGGAAGTATTATGTGATGAAGTATTAGCCTATCGTCAGTTCTAGAGCTATGATGGAAATTGTGTGTATCGTATATCGGCACGTGGGGTGCAGTGAGTAGTATGAAATTTGAAGTAAGGACCAAGGTCACAGTTTGGTCAATAAATGTGATATAAAGAGCTCGGATGAGCAGAAAAGGAGTTTCAGTGTTTTGAGTAAGATGGGTATTAACATCAGTATCATTTGAGGTCGGTGTCCTGCGAGAAAGGCTTTGCATCCCGGTTAGGGACTCCTGATCGCTTTTCAGTGTTAGTGCAGCCGGTGGGTTGAATGTGCAGGCCCGTTTAATTATTCGGAAGATGGTGGGAGCTTGCCCCACAAGAAGATTGTATAGTTGTGACATGTAGTCACTTAATTGGTTAAAAATTTAAACCAATATGAGGATTTTGGTGATATCATCCATTTGAGAATTTATGCCCGGAAGGAACTCTGCTTATTGGGTTATAGACCTGTGAAATACTATTGACTTAGCTTGGCACGACCAGGATAGACTTAAGGTCGGTGGATAGATTTAAATGTGGAAGTGAGCCTTGCATCGGGCCGTTTATGTTTCTTCCAGCAATGCGCCCTTTATGGAGGGATAGTCGCGGTCTTATTTTCGCGGTTAGTTAATTCATATAAAGATATATTGCGCCGTATGAGTGTGAGACGGCTTGGTAAGTTCCTTATGTGTTGAGGTTCCGCTCAGCGGTGATGTTATATGAGCATGATGGCTCTCGAGACTCAGATAATATACCGCACATCAGTTGTGCTTGAGTTTGTAGCGTATAGCGCTATATGTTTCCTTGTGTCCGATATCATGCACCTTAGTGTGCTTATGATCGATATTCAGCATTTTGATGTGATGAGATATTCAGCTCGACGTATGGCTCCTTGTGTGAGTTTTATACATGGATCGGGTGGCACGCCGCCATAGTTATATTGTTTGGATCGGGTGGCACGCCGCCATGGTTATATTGTTTGGATCGGGTGGCACGCCGCCATGGGTATATTGTTGGGATCGGGTTGCACGCCGCAACAGCGTGATGTTTATTTCAGTGTCCATAATTGCTTTTATGTGTTCTGTTTCCTATTTTCTGAGGAAGTCCATGTTAGTGTGAGAGTTGAATAGTTCTCTCTAGTGTTCGCCTTCCTTTTGTATCACGTACGAATTAGTAGCCTATTGGCACATTGTGTCATCTTGCAGGACTTTTGATTATGTCCGAGGTGGCTTATCGCCTGAGCAGTTCGTAATGGTTGAGGTAAGATCATTGAATTCGAGATCGGTGTAATCTAAGCATATGAAATAAATTAAGGGGCTAAGACCATTGTTTAGTTCAGAATGAGGTAATGGTTCTTGTCAAAAGTATAGACTGAATGATTTGTTGACTTCACAACTAAATACGAATTCCGGCACATCTCTTCCGTCGTATCGGAGTTGTAAAAGCTAGAGCAAGACCTATGTAGGTCATGAGATGCAATGAGAGCATCCGATTTGTGGAATTTCGACTATTATATTTAAAGAATATTATTGTGGTCCCATGAGTAAAGTGATGCAAAGTGTGACTTCAGCAAAGTTATGCAGTCATGTATGGGTACATCGTGTGAAGAATGATATGGTGGTCGTATGATGGAAACATGCTAGGCAGAAAATTCCGGATGTTGGAATTTGGTCTAATGGCTTATTTACTCGAATAAAGGAGTATATCTATAGAGTTATCGAGCTAATATGCTCAAATGAGTTGTGGAAGCGCAGGAAGTTGCATGAGATGTTAAACCAGTGATTTCAGACTACTTCAGTGTAGTTCTCAGCACGTTCGAGGACGAACGTATGTTTAAGTGGGGGAAATTGTAACGACCCAACCGGTCGTTTTGAGCTACGGCGCGTCACTCAGCAATTTGAAGCCATGAGCAGCTTCATCTCACATATATTGACTTGTGTGTATGGTCGGAATTAAAATTCAAGAAGTTTGGAGTCAAATCTAAATGGAAATTCTCCTTTTGAAAGCTTAAAGTTGAAGAAATGAACTAGGATTGGAATTTTGAGTAAATGACCTTGGAATTGGGATTTGAAAGTTCCAGCATGCTCGTATGATGATTTTGAACTTGGGTGTATGTCCGGATTTGGTTTTTGATAACCCGTGAGCATTTCGGCGTATATGGTGGAAGTTAGTATTTTAGAAGAATTTCATAAATTTGGGTTGGAAGGCATTTTAGAGTTATAGATGTCCATTTGGGATTCCGAGTCCGGGAATAGATCCGTACGGTGATTTTGGAGTTGGGAACGCGATCGGAAGTGAATTCGGATGTCCGGAGGTCATTTTGAAGTGATTTGGCTAAATATAGGAATTTGAAGGTATATGAGAAAATTCGACCGGAAGTGAAAATTTTGATATCGGGGTCGGAATGCGATTCTGAAAGTTGGTGCAAGTCCGTAATGTCGAATTTGACTTGTGTGCAAACTTTGAGTCAATTCGGATCGATTTTGGTAGGAAATGGGACAATTAATCTCTTTAAGGAAAGCTTAAGTTGGAAACGTCAACCCAACGTTGACTTATGAGTTAGAGGGCTCGGAACTGAATTCCGATGATTCAGTTAGTTTCGGGGGATGATTTAAGACTTAGGAGTGCAATCGGATGTAATTTTGGAGGTCCGGTGAAGAAGTTAGCCTATTTTGGCGAAGTTGGAATTTTGGCGGAATCCGATCGATAGGTGATATTTTGATCCGGGAGTCGGAATGGAATTCGGACAGTTGCAGTAGCTTCATTAGGTGATTTTGGATATGTACGCAAATTTTCAGGTCATTCGGACATCGTTTGGTCGGGTTTTTGATCGAATGTGAATTTTGAAAGTTTAAGTTTAAGTTTGAATCGAATTCTAGGATTTTGGTAATTTTTGATGTTTAAGGCAGCGTTTTTATGATCCGAGCAAGTTTGAATGAAGTATTAGGTTGAGTTTGAGTTTTTGGTTGTGGTCTCGGGGGTCTCGGATGTGTTTCGGATGTCCAACGGGTCATTTTTGGAAGATTTTTGCCGTTTTGAGCATAAATGTAATGATCAAAAGGTCTAATTTTAGTTCTAGAGATCCAAATTTGATTTCGAGACTTCGAGAATTTAAATCATGAATTATAGGACTGATCTGGAAATTTTGGTCTAATTTCATCGAGTTGCGATTGGGTTTTTGACGCGAAATGTGAGTTAATTGTTTAACGAGCGAAATTGATGTTAGACTGAGCAAATGAGATCCAAATTCAGTTTTGTTTGAACCACTGGATCCGTATCGAAATTACGAAGCCATAGGAAAAAGAATCGTCGAATTTTGAGTTCGTATGATGGAGTTACGACCATTTTGGTGCAAAATGGCTGTGCTGCAATTTTTTTTGAAAAAGCTGCTGCATTTTATGAATAGTGAACAGTAACCGCGCGTGAACAGTAACCGTGCGGGTGAACAGTGAATAGTGTCCCACGCGCATGAACAGTGTCCGCGCGTGAACAGTACCGGCGAAAATTCTGGGCAGTATATCCGCGATTTTGGGTCATTTTCCTCCATTATTTTTGAGCAACTTGAGAGCTTTTGGACAGAAATTGATGGGGAATCGCTGGGATATCATCGGGGGTAAGTTTCTTGGCCTTAATTTGTTAGTTTATCGTGAAATCCGTGATTATTTCACTGTTAATGGAGGATTAATGGAGGGTTTTAGCCTTAGGCCTAAATTATAGAAAATCATTGATTTGAATGGGCAAACGGAGTCCGATTTTGATAAATTTTATATGCACAGACTCGTGTTGAGATAAGGAACCCGAATATATAACTTTCGTAATTTTTCGAGAAGTGTACCGAAAGTCGGGTTTTGGCAACTTGTGGGTTTTGGTGTATTTTGAATTGTTTCGATTGGGTAATGCCCAATTGGCCTATTTTGATGTAATTCTATTGATTTTTATGAGATACTACACATGTGGAGGTCGATATTCGTAGCAAGAGAGTTGTCTCTTAGTGATTTTGTACCGGAGTCGAGGTAAGTGGCTTGTCTAACCTCGTGTGGGGGAATTTTCACCCCTAGGATATTATGTGATAATTTAAATGCCTTGTACGCGAGGTGACGGCCGTGTACATGCGCTGGTTGTTGAACACATACTTTATTTAAAATGTTCGATGAGTGATATTCCTGTCTTTAGCTGTTAATTTGATATTTTACCGGTAGTAGTTAGAAAAGCATGATTAGGTAGTACCTAACTGTTTAGTTGCCTAATTGCCTTATTTTTGATAATTATTGGTACTATTTTTCGGTGAAGTTATAGTTAAGCATAATTTATTCTCTCTGTGTATTCCTTTATTTGCTGTGCTTGTGGACTGCGGGTTCGATTCCCGGAGACCCAGGGCTGTGGGTTCGATTCCCAGAGACCCGGCGTGATATTGGTAGGGACTACGGGTTCGATTCCCGAGATCCCGAGTTATTGGTAGGGACTACGGGTTCGATTCCCGAGATCCTGAGTTATTGGTAGGGACTACGGGTTCGATTCCCGAGATCCTGAGATTTATTGATTATTGGTAAGGACTGCGGGTTCGATTCCCGGAGATCCTGATCTATTGAGATATTATTGAGACATGGGCTGCGGGTTCGATTCCCGGAGACCCAGAGGTACTGAGAATGAGACTGTGGGTTCAATTCCCACAGGTCCTAGATTTGTTTTATTGAGTTGACTATTTGTTGTTAGTTTAATTGTAGACATTTGCAGTAATCGTCTTATTGTTGTTAGTTCGGGAATTATTATCATTTAAATTGTTTAATTTGTTATCATCATTATATTATTGTTTCTCAGTAGGGCCCTGACCTTCCTCGTCACTACTCCATCGAGGTTAGGCTTGGCACTTACCGAGTACCGCTGTGGTGTACTCATGCTACTCTTCTGCACACTTTTGTTGTGCAGATCCAGGTACATCAGAGCAGGCTCGTACTAGGTGATTCTCCGCAGCTTTTCCGGAGACCTCGAGGTATGATCTGCTACGTCCGCAGATCCGGAGGCTTTCCTTCTACTCTAATAGTACTAGTTGATATTTCTCTTCATTTCGTTGTTAGATACTCTTTACACATAGAGCCACGGTTGTATTTCTCTTTTAGTCTGTGTTACCGTGGGATTCCGGATCTTGGTAGTGTTTTATTCATTGTGTGACGGATGTATGTGTCAAGTGGCACGGATTACATATCTTTTTTATGCTATTTTTCCGCTGTTTCTCATTTAAGTATTTATAACTTGTATATTCCGCAACGTGTTAGGCTTACCTAGTCGTGGGGACTGGGTTCCATCACGACATGTTCACAAGAGGTGAACTAGGGTCGTGACATATAATAAAGTTGGGCCAAATTGAATTGAAATGAACAGGCCCAGATACCTTAGCCCAAACCCAGGCCTGATCTGTTAGGGAAATAGAAATCTCAGCCGTTCATCTGGCTGGATCTAACGGTTGAGAAAAAAGGGACGGATTTATTAGGTAATTGAAATTCAAGGATTAATCTTAGCCGTTCGATTGAAATGATCCGACGGAAGAAACCTTTGGTCTCCTTAACAATCGAACGACATCGTTTTAGTAACGTTGCTGAGGACCGTTGATCTCCATCAAACGAACGGTCTGGATTACCTAAGATACCCGGCCTATATAAGGCTTTTGTCTGAATTTTGGCCATTTTTCGATTAAACCCTAATCCGGCCGCCCAAGCCCCTCTCTTCTCTCCTCCTTCATCAACTTCTTCAATCTCATGGAACCCTAGCCGACCATGGTGGCCACCACTCTCTATGGTGGTTGCCGGTGATCTTTACCCCCTCCTCCGTCCCTATTCCTTTCTTCTCCTTCTTCTTCTACGACCAAACACCCAGAAACTCTAGAAACCCAACCCTTCTCCGAAAACTCCGGTCACCGAAACTTCGCCGGTGACCACCAAACTACGAGAACTTTCTTCAAACCAATGCCGATCGATCCATCTTGATCTGATCTACCTAATCCCACCAGCCACCACCTTCGAATCTGCCCCGAACTCTTCGAATATCCCAAAAAGGGTCGCCGGAAACCTAACTCCGGTGACTCCAAAACTCGAACCTCTTCAAAGATCCACCCTTTACCCTACCCAAACATCCACACAAACCCAAAAGCCCTAAAAGGTTTCGTCTTGAAGCCTAACAACAGAAAACAAAAGAAAAAATGAGAAAAGAAAATCACGAAAAAGAGAGAATAAAGAAAAGTCTGAAAAAGAGAGTGAAAAAAAGAGAAAATGGAAGCTCAGGGGACCGGCCCTGCAATCTAAGTCCCCCTCTCTATATGTGTGTTTGTTTTCTTTTTTGTCTGTTCATTGCATGTTTTTCTCGATATTTTTGCCATGCTTTTCTTTTCTTTAATCCTGTGGTATGTCTATTAGTATTAGGGTTTCTTAATTTGTTCATTTCTGTATCTCTTTCTATTTTGTTTCGATTATGTGTAGTTTACTTGGCTTTAAAAGATATATCTCTTCTTCTTTATCTTCTTGGTTAGTGGTTTCTGAGGTTCAAAAGCATGACTATGATTCGTCACATGTTTAATTGTTTAGTCATTTGTTATATCTATCTCGTTTGTTTGCTTCTCTGTTTGGATTCCTGTTCTGATATCTTTCTTTTGTCTTTGCCTTTGTCCTCTGTTAGTATTAGGCCTTTCAATTTTGTTGGTCTTCGACATCTCCTTTGCATGTTTAAGTTTTGACTCTAGTCTTCTTTGCTAGCTTTTAGTAGTTTGAATGATTCTTCTCTCCTGTTTCTTCGCACGATTAGTTTTAAGGTTCTTATCTGTGTTTCTTCTTTTGTTTCACATCTTTTGCCTGTGTCTCTGATGTTTAGTCATAAGGTTTCTTAACCTGTTCTTTTGAGCCTGTTAGTGATAGGATTTTGTTTGTTATTTGTCTTGTTTTGATCTCATGGTTCTTTGCTCTAAGTTCAGAGATTTCATCTTTTCCTTTTCATTTTAACCGTTGATTTCTGATTCACTGCAAAAAGCATGACCGTTGATCTTTGTCTTCTGTTTAAAGTCATTGATAATAAGCTCAAGTTACTTTGACCACTCTTGTTGCTTTGGCTTTAATGATCTATGATAGAACTAGGCTTCCTTTTCATCTTGTTTATCTTCATGGTGTTCTTTTGTTTTGCTTGTTTCAAATCATGTTCTGTTTCTGTTGAGTCAAAACAGTTACCTTGATTCCCTTTCCTTCTTCATCTTGTAAATATTACAGTCTTTGATCTGTTTAGCTTTTATAGTCTAGCTTTCTCCTATTGCATGCATGCTTAGTTCTAATATTAGCTTAACTTTATTCTCTTCTCATCTTTACATTAAGTGGCTTTTGAAGTATCCTGATTGATCTTTCCTGTTTCTTTTTCACTGTTTCTCCATGTTCTTCTGTTCTTCGTCTTCATCTTATCTGTCATGCACTTGTATTAGATTTAGGTTGGTATTTGGAAAAGTTTTAGATTAGTAGGTCTGGTTGATTACCATTCTTATGTTACTCTGTTAGACCCATTCTTCTCATGTCTGATATAACCCATATTTCATTTCCTGTTGACTGTTATGAAATCTAGTCTTTGCTATGTCTATGTTCATGAACTCTAAATATGCTCTGGGTCATTCAGTGAATCTTTTAACATAAAATGATTGTGACTAAGCCTGATTGATGTTAATTGACATTTTTGTTACATGAATTTGAGTTATGTGAGTTGATTAGTTAAAATTCAACATTATCAAACTCCTCTTCTGAGTTTTAATTGATTAATGAACAATATTTGATTTCATGTGGTTATGTGTGCAATTGTATGTTGAAATGGCTAAGTTTGCAATAGTTTTATGTTAGTATGAATACTGTTAGTACCTATCATCCTTAGGTGAATTGGTTATAGCTGTTAGTGCTAGGTTTCATAAAGTGGCTAGTTTTGAAATAGGCAAAAACTGAAAATCACAAAAATAGGCTACAAGTTAAATAAGTGACCAAGAGTGGTCAATTTTGCAATTGACCTACTCTGCTAGGTCCCTCACACACTGGCCAACACTTAAAGATGGCTAGTTGTGTAATAATTGGCTAAGTCTGCAAATACAGACTTGCCCAGGCTCTGTTTGAGCCCTGAACCTGAGGTGGCTAGGTCTGCAAAGACCTTAGCCTAGCCTATGTTCAGTAATTGGGCTTCAATTGCCTAGGCTATGTCTCAACTTGAGACTGGCCATTAGTTTAATAGTCTGAATGCCTTAATTAAGCAGGCTAGTCCTACAAATTAGTTTAATTAACTTAAAATGAACAAAGATAGGTTATTAGGCAATAATTAACCTAAGAGTGGTCAACTTTGCAAAGGTTGACCAACTCTATAAGGTCCCAACACACCAGTCCACCTCAAAAAGGGGCTGGTTGTGCAGAACTGGCTAAGTCTGCAAATGCAGACTTGTCCAGGCTCACTTTTGAGCCCTGAACCACATGTGGCTAAGCCTGCAAAGGCTTGGGCCCAGCCTGTGTTCAGTAATTGGGTTTAATTGCCCAAGCTAAGTCTCAACTTGAGACTGGCTAAGTTTTAAATAGTTTAATTAGTAATAAAGCAGGCTGGTCCTGCAATTAACCTAAAAAGATTCAAAAGAGGCTAAAATTGAAATAGTTCCCTAAAGTAGAATTGGCCAGTCCTTAAATACCAATGCAAGGACTGGCCACTAGTTAAATATAGTCTTAAAATGCTGAAACTTGACCTAGGTAGGTCAGGTAATTCAGCAGTGCCTTCAAGGGTATAAAAGGAAACCAATTTAGTAATTTGGTAAATAATTTAGAACATAAAGGGTTAAGGGAGTCATTTGTACCCCCGATTTCTGCAATTTTGCATAGATTAAAGGGTATAACGGTCTCCCTAAAATGGGAAATCTGTAAAAATCTTTAACCCCTAAGGTTACATTGGTAAAAAGCCCTAAAAGAAATCTTTTAGAACCTTCCAGCACATGCTGGAAGGGATTTGATAACTGAAATATGGGTCTAAGTGTAAACTTGATAATTTTAAGAGAGGGAGAAGTGGGATTTAATCCCATACTTTCTCCCCAAGTCTCAGCCCTTGCCCATTCCTATAAATACTCCCAAAAAGAGTTAAATAGGGGCTGGCTTTTGAAGAAAAGTTTAGAGAAAAGAGAGATACTAATATAGCAGTAGGTTTCTTCTGTAATTTTCGAGGGAAATTTGGGGGATATTCATCTAATTTTTGGGTTTTGCTCGAGTATTTGCCTGGGTTTCTTCTTATGTTGCTGTTGCTGTGGTTTTTCCTTATTCATTGACATCCAATCCATCACTGTTGCATTGCTGTCTGAGTCCTTGCTATGCTTTTCTGCTTGATCCCTTAGACTCATTGATCTTCTTTTGCTGAAACAGGTATTCTTCTGTTCGCTAGAAGCTGTACTGAAGAATTGATTCAATAAAAATAAAGTTTCAGTTTATTTATTTTTATGTAGTCTATAGTTTGATATTGTTATTAGTTTAGTAGTAGCATAGATTCATAGTTCAATCGTAATCCAGCATGTATTAGTAGAAGAACAAAGACAGAAATATTGTAATAGCTAGTAGTAATGTAGTAGTAGTATGTCACTTAGCTTAATTAGGTAAGAACCTTAAAACATAAGTTAGCATATCATAAGTTTTCAAACCATTAGATGTTCTTCATAAAGGTTTCGTAAATCATAGCCACCTAGATAACAGTTTTGTGTTTAAACATAGACAAGTCTCGAAGTAGAAATAACATTAGAGTGAATCATTTATAACTGGGTTAATAGCATTGCAATGAGCTAGGTCATGGTAAAATCAACTGTTTAGTCATGCTTAAACCTTTGAATCACTTAGATGCAGATACTTGTGTAGTCATTGCTTATAAGATTAGTCTGTTTTGTGAATCTAGGCTCAGATCTGACTAAGTCTGAAAAGGGGAATAATTAGATATTGCGGCGGGTTAATTAGGATGAATTGGTGATGATAAAAGGCATAACTCGTAATGAATACAGTGTTGTAGTTAAGGATACATTTGAATAGCTCTTTCAACCTTTCTAAATACAGTAGATAGTTAATCAATCTTTCATTTGAACAAATTCTGTAAATAATCAAGCTATGGTATTAAACATTTAACCAGTAATTAGATAGGTTAGTATGAATTCTCAGCTGTGAACTGATAGTGGTGATAACCTATTAAGCATGTACAAAAGACAATTGACTTAGAATTACTATCTTATGTACTGATTTTCCTTGGTGATAAATAAAATGCTTATTGATTTCTTATTGTTCCCAAATGTATATTTTCGTTTATTTACTCACAATGTTGTTCTATTTTGGTTCGGGCTCGATACTAGGCGTGGGCCTGAACTGTGGTGTATAGACAATCGGTTGATAAGCAGAAGCTCGCTAGTGGCCTGGGCCTCGAAGGCCTGGGCGGGTCGAATGCACATCTGAATAAGTGAGCGAAAGTCCAGGCCCAATAAACAATAGAAATCTGACGGGCCTGGAATCTAGTACCAGAAATCGGTTAAGGCAAAAACCATGTATAGCAAATATAGTTGTACGAATAGGATTAGACTTTAATAATAATTGGGATGAGCCTCGCCCGACATTAAACAACGGGGCCCCCTTAGTAATGATATAACATAATTAGACTCGGGAAGGCTAATAGCGAATTTCATAGCCTGACCCAAAAGATTTAAAAGCCGATAGACGTTATTTAGGGCACGATTTAACGTACTTTCCTTAAATACGAGTGTGCACTTGGTGCGACTCATATCCCAAATCCCGGCAAAGACGAAACGTACTAAAAGTCACAAGCGTACTGGTTGCGGTGTGACTCGAGGTGCGTTTTCGCAATGTCGCAAATTTTTTAAAATATTAAAAGCAAAAGCACGTACATTTTGTTAAAATCTATATTGGGTCAAACAAGAGTCAAGAACGACAATGGAGCGACCGTGCTAAAACCACGGAACCCGAGAATGCCTAACACCTTCTCCCGGGTTAACAGAGTTCCTTATCCGGATCTTTATTTCGCAGACATTTTTGAAAGAGTCAAATTCCTCGAATTCGGGATTAACCGGTGACTTGGGACACCATTATCTTCCCAAGTGGCGACTCTGATTAATTACAACGAAATCCCGAACCGATTGTCCTTTAATTGGAAAAACTCCTTCCTCCACGCTATTATATCTGTTTCGTGTAATTGAGCGTCGAGGTATACCCTATGAGCGTATCTATACGCTTATTCCTAGTATGGGGTAGTAAAAAGGGAGGTGTGACAGCTCTGGCGACTCTGCTGGGGATAAGTAACCCGGAACTTCGGTTCAGGGTTTAAGAATTCGAGCTCAGTTAAATTGCTATTTTTGTTTATATCTGATTTCATTATATGTTTTGATTAATGTGCTACATATTTACCGCTTTGATATTTCGTGAACTGTATATATAAAACTGTGCCGAAAACCCTTCTCTTCTTACCTCCCGGGATGTGCTTACTGGTTGAGACTCCCCTTTCTGTTAGTGTCAATACCAAAAATAAGAAAAGAGGCCGGATAAGTTACAAAGCCGATTGACCCCGCGGGTCACCGGTACGTAGCCCCCTCCTCGATCCGAGTTGTCCACTCGGGTACACGGTCTAGTACCGATGAAAAATCAGGATATTGAGCCTAGGTCTAGGACGTTTATTTGCATCATATCTGACTTAGGGGACTCAACACAGGGGTTGGGTCCATCTAGGACAGGTGACCCGGTAATCAAAAGACCGAGCATGTTATATGTTGCATTTATTTGTTCTAGATTATTATTGGCTAAATTCCTGAAAAACAAAAAGAGAGAGAATTTTAGAATAGAAAAAAAATACCGAAATTTTGAAAAATAGGTGTAACAATTTTTGTTGAAATAATTGGTCATAAAATAATCTGACCGAACTACGCAGGTTTGATTCTCGCAATTAGGTGGGATACGTAGGCAACCCTCATCGGGTCCAACCACCCCTTTAAAAAAAAATGTGTTCCAATAAAATCAAAGTGACGCTGTTTTTTAAAATAGCCGAATGTTCCGAAAGGACGTCGGAAGGCTGTTTTTGCAAAAATGGCCACTTTGACTCTTTTCTTTTTGAATAATGGCCTTGAAATATTCCTTGTGGAAATGTTGCAAGGCCATAGCCGTAGAATCAAGTCCGGGTTCACACCCCTTTTGCAAAAAATAACCAAAAAATGTCAAATTTTTGATTTTGTTATAAATAAGTCGGGTGATGCTATTCTTGTTTAAAACAAGCCGAATGTCCTTCAAAAGGACGTTGGAAGGCCGTTTTTGCAAGAATAGCCACTTTGAACCATTTGTAAATAATTTTGGACACAACCTTGAAATATTCCCTCGCGGAAATGTCGAAAGGCCGTATCCGCAAAATCAAGTTTGAGTCATCGCTCAACTTTTCAAAAAAAAATAACTACTCTATCAAATAAGCCATTACATGGCCGAATTTTGCTGAAATAGTCACATTTTTGCATTTTAACTTCCTCAGTCTTGTGTTGGCCTGTGTCAGTGCTGAACGATGCCCCATAGGCCCCAGGATAAAAATTTTGAATTTGCATCTTCTTAAATAAATTTTGCAAAAAGAGCCACTTTGTCTAAATAAGCCATTACATGGCCAATTTATGAAAAATAGTCTTGTGTTGGTTTATGGTGATGCCGAACGATGCCCCATGAGCCACAGGATAAAAAAAAATTTCAAGTTTATCTTTCTTAAATAAATTTTGCAAAAATAGTCATTTTGTCAAATAAGCCATTATGTGGCCAATTTTGTAGAAATAGTCATAATTGACACCAAAAATATTCTTATTCTTGTAGAAATCTCCTACACAAGTTTGTAGTTGGAGTCGGCTTCTATAATTTTCCTTCAAAAAAAAAATCAAATAAACATCTCTTTATTTCTTGCATTAATTTGCAAGAACTACGCTCGGTCTGATTCATGCGGGGTCATGATACGTAGGCAATCCACATAGGATTCGGCCATATCCAAAACCAAAAATAAAAAAAAATGAAAAACTACAAAAAAAAAGAATAAAAAAACCACAAAAAGGGAAAAAGAAAAGAAAATAGCAAAAAAAAAACAAAAAAAAATTAATAAACGGAATACCTTAACGCTAACATGTTGGTTTCATTTTGTTAATCCAGAAAGTTGAGGTGGTTGGTTGTGGTAAATTGGAAAGCAAGATTCAAGGAAAATGATAACCGACATCGGAGCTGTTGCAAGTGCTCAAGAGACTCAGGGTCAGAAAGTTCAACAAGGGCCTACTGTGGTTGAGGAAAACAGAACATTGAAACAACAAATGACCAAAATGCGTCAAGCATGGGACAATGGCCAGGGACAGCCTTCTCAAGAGTCACAGTTTGATATACAGCAAGAACAGTACCACTCTCCCGAGTACCACTCGTACTCGTTTGACCTTCCTGCAAACATTGAGAAGCCTACCCAAAAGAGGGTATAGGAAGAAATGGCCCAAAGATTGAAGAGATTACAACAACGGCTGAAAAACACGCAAGAAATGGCAGGTCAAAAGAGTGTTGCCTTCAGAGATCTTTGTATGTTCCCCGATGTCCACTTGCCGCCTGGTTTCAAGGTTCCCAAATTTGAAAAGTATGATGGACGTGGAAATCCCATAGCCCACGTGAAAAGGTATTGCAACCAATTGAGAGGTGTGGGAAGAAATGAAGAATTGCTTATGGCTTATTTTGGGGAAAGCCTTTCGGGAGTAGCATCTGAATGGTTTTGGGATCAAGGCGCATCTGGTTGGCACGTTTGGGATGACATGGCACTGGCCTTTGTCAAACAGTTTCAATACAATATTGACGTCACCCCAAACCGCATTTCCATTTCTAAACTGAAAAAGAAACCAACTGAAAGTTTCAGGGAATATGCCATCAAATGGAGAGAGCAGGCAGCGAGAGCTAAGCCACCCATGAATGATCACGAGTTGGCCACTGTTTTTCTTCAGGCTCAAGAGCCGGATTACTTTCAAAACATGATATCTGCAGTTGGTCAATCATTTGAAGAAATACTCAAAATGGGAGAAAATGGTGAAAGATAGTCTTAAGACAGGCAAAATTATAAGTCAAGCAGCTCTCAAAGATGCGGCTCAGGATGTCCAAAGTGAATTTAGTGATGTGAATGGGAGTGATGAAGAAATCATGATGATGTCGGGGTTGAGAAGAGGTCATATGAGAACATCTCGAAGGTATATGCAACCTCATCAAGTTTTACATGACCCTCTTAAGCATTACTACCCGCCTCAGAACCCTCCATACTCTGTTGATCCAGTCCAGTATGTTGCTCAATCCCCAAAACACCCAAGAAAGCGAGCCCGAACATCACAAAATCCTTACCAGCCTCCGTAAAATTTTCAAATACCTTATAACCCACAACCAAGCCAGGGGTATGGAAAGGAACAGAAGTTGAAAGATAATTTTACACCAATAGGAGAGTCCTATGCAAGCTTGTTTGAGAAGTTAAAACGACATGGCATGATTGCACTCGTCCCTCCAAATCGGGTGGACCGGCGTGCGAGAAGTTTTGACTCATCCAAAAAGGTGTGAATACCACTCCAATGCCCTGGGGCACGATGTTGAAAGTTGTCGGGATTTCAAAAGAGAGATAGAAAGAATGATTCAGGAAGGAATAATTGCGGTCCAAGGCAGTGGCATCCAGAACATTGCATAGAATCCTTTACTTGCACATAACGGAGCACATTTTGTGGGAATGATGCCCGGTGACGTGGGTGATGAAAATATTCTAGGGAGGTCAACTGAAGTTGAAGATATTGAAACAGAAAGTGATCTTGGCAACATTAATGCAAAATTCAGTGGTTAAGATGCTATGCTTGTCAATTGGGAAGGTGCTCCACCTCCTCGAGTTTTGGTGGTTCATTTTGGTGTCATTTCTGTTACCCGGGTTATTTCAGGGTTGTAATCCGGACGTTGTATTGAGAGTCCAAACCCTTCTATCTTTGCTTTGTTTAGTAATAAATTTGTTTAGTGCTGTCTAGGTTTGTAATTCTAGTCTAGTCTGTTCTTTTTGTTGTTCGTCTTGTTGTTTCAATCCATCAGTTTAATGCAACTCTTTGTTTCCCGTCATTTCTAGTCATTCCATTTCTAATTACTTTACAATTCTTCTCATACTGATTTTAGCAACATGACTTGCACACAATTCTCGGCCTGATTTTTAAAAGACAATTTAACAATGAAGCAATGTTGAAGATGTAATGATACTCGATAGAAATGAAACATATTGGAATACTGTGAAGCCGGAATCAAGTGAATACTGGGGAAACTGTAACATAAAGAAATGCCTTGGAAATGCATCATGCTTCATAGGTTTAAAGCTAAAGGCAAAAGAACCATTCGTGGTATCGAGATTGTTGCCCAATGGCATTGAGAATCGTCAAAAACCGATGGCAAATATGTGAATCGGTCGAAAGATAGTTTGTACTTGGTAGGTTTTGAAGATTGGAATGACGAAGGCATTTTATTCGGCTATCCAAACACTTTATCCATTGATATCCCTTTGAGCCTTATTATATTTTCTTTCATACCCCTCTTTCGGAATCAACAACAAAAATTGAGGATTGAGCGGGGAAATCAAATGGAGAAACAAAAAGAAAGAAGAAAAGAAAAGAAAAAAAAAGAGAAAAGAAAAGAGAAAAAAAAAGAAAAGAAAAAGAAAAGAAAAGAAAAAGAAAAGAAAGAAAAAGAATGCAAAGAAAAAATTGGGAGAAGTCAAGATGCAACAATGAATACGGAAGTAGTCCAAACTACGTTTGACTTGATCCCGAAAGGGTACGTAGGCAGCCTCGCTGAGGTTCAGTCACAATAAAGGAAAAAATCCAAAAAAAATCCCCCAAGAATAAAACTGGGGCATGAGTTATGGTTGTTAAAGAAATAAGATTCCGAAAGTTGTAACCTTTTACCCACGTTAAAATAATTTGAGCTTTTATATCCTTTCTTTCTAAAACCCATCCAAAAGCCTGCATTACGGTCCAAAGCAAGACCTTCTGGTCAATCTTCAAGAAATGCCGAGTCAAACGAGCAAAGGTGAATCACATCAAGGGCAACACTCAAGTCCGAACAAAGGAGAATGAAGAATTCGAGAAAGATGATGAGAACTACCACGGGACTCCAAGATGAGAGAAATTAAAAAGAGAGAGTCTTATCGGTGAAAACCCTCACGGGCACCGTAAGGCGACAGTGAGTTGAGAGAAAGAAAATAAAAAAGGAGAGAGGTTTGATGGTGAAAACCCTACGGGCACTACAAGTCGACTAAGGATCATATCAAAGAAATGAAGTGTTGAAGACCGGTTTCACGGCAGAACTTGCAACAAGAGTTGAACATCAGATTTGCTATACAGAGAAGGCTGAAGTGCATGTCAAGGACGCTAGAGTCGGTATTCACATCCGATAGGTCATTTTTCTATAGGTTTCTTGTTAGGAATTGTATTTTTCTTTCTCTTTATTCTTCATACCTCATTTCACCCTCCCTCTTATTGAGTCTGTCGGGCCATAACAAGTACAGAAATGATTTCAAAATTTTCCACCAAGCTTTCCAATTGCACGAAATGGGATTTGGCCAACATGACAATTGTCGTAAGTCAGGAAAAGACAAGGCCAGTGATTTAAGCCAAAAGAGTAACATGTGCAATAAAGCGGGCAACAATTAAAATGTTTTGGGGCGCATACAAGACGCAAAGGTCGGCAAAGTGCCAACTCGGGGGAAAATATAACAAATGGAAATATGGGAGTGTATTCTGACAAAAGAAAGAGCCAGTCAAGAAACACCCAAGGTGGTCAAATGAAGTCATCATAGGAATCGAGATCGAAGTTTGTGGGATCCGTCAAGAAAGGAACAACATACATACCGCAAGGAAGACGGTTTGAACAAAGAAGAGGTGAAAATAGATAGTCGGTGAACAGGCCAAGCATTCAAGTGGAAAGCAGTCTCCATCATAGCTCAAGGCCACAACCAACCACCGCATTTTTAAACTGACAAAGTTTTCTTTGCTTTGAAACAGGAGCAAAAAATATTGTCAAACTGGGTCAGGAAAAAATTTTCTGTCTTCGGATAGTCATCCGAAGAGCATGAAGGTGAATACAATTGTTTTTGAAGATGAACAATTCAAGTTGAAAGGTAAATAAACAAGTATCGAAGAATGATACAACCTTAGTCTGTTGAAACTTTCTCCTAAGACAAAAGTCTTAGTCCGATGAATTTTTCACCTAAGATGAATGGATAAAATCTTTGTCTGTTGAATCTTTCTCCCAAGATAGAAGTCTTGGTCTGATGAATTTTTCACCTAAGATGAAAGGAAAGAATCTTAGTCTGTTGAAACTTTCTCCTAAGATGGAGATCTTAGTCTGAGGAATTTTTCACCTAAGATAAAGGGATAATGCAAAAAACGAAGACATAATTTGAAAAGAAAAGGGCAAAAGCCGAAAAAGAAAGGAAAGTATAAATAGACCCGGTCCAAAGAGTTATCTCCTGGAGTCATAAACTCGGTCCGATGGATATTCCTCTTGAGACCATACAAATGAATAGACCCAGTCCGAAGAGTTATCTCCTGGAGTCATAAACTCAGTCTGATGGATAATCCTCCTGAGATTACATTGAAATGGACATAGTCCAGTGAGAATCAAAATATTAGCCTGTTGAAACTTTCTCCTAAGATTAAATGTCTTACTCTGATGAATTTTTCACCTAAGATAACCTTCAGTCACAAGGTAACACAAAAGTTTTAATTTCATGCATTTTTAATTTCTATCAGGCTCCCACCTTCTAACACGGGAATACTTTTCTGCATTGCACGTTTAATTTCTGTTAGGCGCCCACCTTCTAACAAGGGAATACTTTTCTGCATTGCACGTTTAATTTCTGTTAGGCGCCCACCTTCTAACAAGGGAATACTTTTCTGCATTGCACGTTTAATTTTTGTTAGGCGCCCACCTTCTAACAAGGGAATACTTTTCTGCATTGCACGTTTAATTTCTGTTAGGCGCCCACCTTCTAACATGGGAATACTTTTCTGCATTGCATAGCACGTTTAATTTCTGTTAGGCACCCACCTTCTAACACGGGAATACTTTTCTGCATTGCGCGTTTAATTTCTGTTAGGCGACCACCTTCTGACATGGGAATACTTTTCTGCATTGCACGTTTAATTTCTGTTAGGCGCCCACCTTCAAACACGGGAATACTTTTCTGCATTGCACGTTTAATTTCTGTTAGGCGCCCACCTTCTAACACGAGAATACTTTTCTGCATTGCACGTTTAATTTCTGTTAGGCGCCCACCTTCTAACACGGGAATACTTTTCTGCATTGCACGTTTAATTTCATGTTAGGCGCCCACCTTCTAACAAGGGAATACTTTTCCGCATTGCATGTTTAAATTCTGTTAGGCGCCCACCTTCTAACAAGGGAATATTTTTCCGCATTGCATGTTTAAATTCTGTTAGGTGCCAACCTTCTAAATTCTGATATTCAAAAACATGATATGCCCAGTCACCATACTGGGGCAGAAAAGATTTTTCTTTGGTTGTTTATTTTTGTAACAAGCAGGGGTCCACCTGGAGAATGGACGAATATTTCAAAATTGAAGCAGTTGAACAGGTCAAGGCAATAACGAGAATGTCGTTGGAAGAAAAATACAAGTCAAGGCAATAACAAGAATGCCGTTAAAGGAGAAAATACAAGTTCAAGGCAACAACAAGAATGCCATCGGAAGAATACAAGTTTAACGCAACAACAAGAATACCATTGGAAGAATATTTTTCAAGCATCAGCAACTAGGAGCCCACCTGAAAAAAATGAGCACTATATGTCCGGACTTGATCTAAAAGCTGAAGAAGATTGAACCAACACCTGCGGCTAACAAGCATCAAGATTCAGATCAGGGTCCGCATGAAGCACCAACCAACTCAAGATCAAGCTTCGGAAGACTCATAGATAGGAATTTTGTAACTCGTAGCTGATAGGTTTAGTTAGTCTTTCTCAATTTTGATGTAATAACGGGACAGCGGACCGGAGCCTCGGACGGAACCTCGACTCTCAACCTCGATACTCCATCACTCCCGAACTACACTAACCTGATTCCTGTTTAGCCCAGAATATGTAGGCAACCTCTGAAGCAGGGTGCGGTCAAAAATTTTCAAAAATGCTTCACAACGGAATAGTCGAACGGGTAAAAATTGTTCATAGTTGTTCACTTATCTTTGCACGGAAACTCTTCGTGTTTCCGAGCAAAGAGGGGCAGCTGTGAGCACGTGAGTTTTACCCTATATATGAGTTATTCCCATAAAAATTCAAAATAAATAATTTTTCCTTATTTTTACAATTTGTGTGTTAATTCATATAAAAATACAAAAAGAAATAAAATACAGAAAATAAAAAAATATACAATACAAATACCAAGTGAAAATGCAATACAAATGTGAGAAAATAAGAGTAAAAAGAGATATGATTCGGGCTAAAAAATACCGCAAAATCCCAAGCACAAATTTCCCATGACCCAAACCCAAATAAATCCAAACAACCCTAGCCCATTCTCTACAAAAAATACCCATCTCATTCTTCTCCATTCTGAATATACAGAACGCACACATAGACAGAGAGGGGATACACAGCAGCTGCGCAGCTTGGCAAAAGACAGAGACGCACCCCTACCCCTTCTGATCTTCTTCACTAACCCCCCAAACGCCAACAACATCGACCACCTCTGACCCCATCACCGGCGAACCAAACAACACCCTTCATCTTCTCCTTCTTCAACTCAGAACGAACTCACACCAGCTCACTATCGTTGCTGGAAAGACCACCCACCTCCATCGCTTCCAACAGCCAGTGTCCATGTCGAAAAACCACAACTCTACCAACCAAAAGACCTGAACTATACCCTCAGTCACCGCTGCTGACCCCTTCTTCTTCTTCAGCTCACCGTTGATATCCTCCTCCAATTCCAGCCGTCACCAAGCTCGCTAGAAATCCATCAAACCACCAATAGCTGCCGCTCCTCCCTTCAGATCGTTTTCTCCAAAGCCCTCGCCTGTTCATTTGTCTTCAAGAACAAGAATAAAGAATCGGACCCCTCCGCCTAGTCGTGACCCTAGTTCTCTTCTTGATGGAAAAATGAAAACTATGCATCTAAGAAAATCAGCGGCACACACACACACATCAGAAGAATAGATATATATTTTGTCTTCTTTTCAATTTTAATCTGGCCACAAAATGGGATTTGACTGAGATTTGGGTTTGAGTTCGTGTTCGATTTGAAATTCCGGTACCAATTCGAGCTGTTGTCCAAGGTTCGTGGTTCTGATTCTAGTTATGTTTGGATTCTTATCACGATGTCGAGGTATGGTCCTAGATATGGCGAGCTTCGTCCATATATTTGCTTTGATCTTTGTTATTTAAAGACCATCGAAGGTTCAGTTCTTCTTTCTCCTTAGTGTTATTGTTTAGTTATTTGTGAATGCAAGTAAAAACAGGAATTGTTTGAATAAATTGTGTGTTTTCTTCATATACTATCGTCCCTGTTGTTTGGATTAGAACATCATTTTCGATCTATGTTTTATTGGCTCAAGGAGGACTGTGGTGATACCGGAGTGAATCCGGATCCTTTTGGTTGTTGTTTGTGCCGCTATTGAGCTGTGATTATTGATATTTTTTTTAACCAAATTTGTAATTTCCTACTGTAGGAGGGAACCCGTATGAATATTCACATAAAAAAATATATTTATGTTAAGATTGGCCTTTAATAAAAGAGAGATGAGCCTCGTTAGAAAATCAAATACACGGGGCCCTCAATTAATTGTATGAAAATTTTAGATTTGGAAGGACCGTTTAGTAAATTTCATGGTCTTTCCCGAAGTTAACAAAGACGATAGACTCTTTAGGCATGATTTGTAAATAAAATTAATTTCCTGAATACGGGTGCGCATTTATGTGACCCAAATCTTACTCTCGGCGAAACTGAAATACATTAAAGTCACAGGCGTACTGGTTGCAGTGTGACTCGAAATGTATTTTCGTGATGTCGCAATTCTTCTAAAATTAAAAGCGGAACATTAAAAGCACATAGTTAAAATATATAAAGGAATCAGATAAAAACAAAAATTGCAGTTGAGTGACCGTGCTAAAACCACGGAATCCGGGAGTGCCTAACACCTTCTCCCGGGTTAACTGAATTCCTTATCAAGGTTTCTAGTTTCGCAGACTGTATTACGAGTCATAAATTTCCTCGGTTCGGGATTAAACTAGTGACTTGGGACACCATTATTTTCCCAAGTGGCGACTATAAAAAATTAAATAAATTGATCCCGTTCCGACTGTCCTTTAAGTGGAAAAACTCCTTCCCTGATTATTATTACATCTCTTCCCGAGGTGTAGTATTAAACAGTGGTACATTTGCATATGCGTGCGGTGAAAAAAAGGAGGTGTGACAGCGGTAAGCTTAGCTAATGGAGGTTCTCTCTCTGAACTGATGCTGGATTAACTAAATATAATTTAAATTCAACAAATTATTCAAGTTAGATTTTTAGTTCTGTTAATTAATTCGACAAGTGACTTAGATTTATAGTTCTGGATTTTGTGCTATATGAATGGATCAAAGAATCTTATATATCAATGTTATAGCATTGAATAAAGGCTTAGTGATATTCTTTTCCTAGATCTGATTTTGCAGCTATTCTAGAGTAAGGAGCTTCTGCAACTATCATCTATTAACTTCTAAAGGATGTGATTCAATGTCTGAATCTGACATGGTTCAATACCTGGATCTCATCAAACGCTTTTAATGTATTTATATTTCCTTCCTCTTGTACTCAGGGGATTTTGCACTAATCAATAGAATTCACTTTCTCCAACGTATAGTATTTTTTTCCCAAAACAGGACATGTACATCTTTCTGCCTTAAACTTATCAAGTCTTCTTGTAGTTTATAAACATCTTTGGAAAACATTGTAGTTTTATGTTATATAATTTGTATAAAAGCACTACACTGCTCTCGTTTTCTCTTGGCAAGTTAGTTGTAGCTTAGCCCTTTGGAAGTAAAAACTTTTACTTTGAGTTTCACCATTTTTCTGACTGGAAGTGTTTGGTTTATATTCTTTGCTTGAAATCCTTTTCTTTCTTAAGTTTCAAGCTTAACATATTTGCAGTTATGCATGCTGGAAACAAGAATATAATTTCACATACTATAGCAATTAGATCCTCACATATAGTAATTATTCATCATTTAACTGAATAGATTAATGCCCGCGTCTAGTCAGTTTGTCTCAGAATTTGATGAGAGGTACAATGTAAATGAATATCAGAAACTCTCAACAACCTGGAGATGACCAGACTGACCACAACTGTTGGTTGTAATCAAATTCATTGATAATTGATATTGTGGTATACCTTTGATCATTTGCAGACTTTTTAAGCGGTCGCACAATGGGTTACTACTTGAGGACAAGCTTTGTCTATTTTAATTTGAAGTTGTAAGTTCCCTTCATCTTCATTTTCCGAATGGATTTTCATAGCAGCTTCAGTTGTGAAATTTTTCCTTGCTCTCTCTATGATAGGAGATTGAGCATCTTCAAAGATTTGGGACAAGGAAGCCAGCTTCTAAAGCTTCTTCTGTCAAAGACCATGTACTTAATCCGGTGAGTTTAAATTTCCAATTTTCTTCATCACTTAGAGCTTTCCTTCGTAGGAATTGAACGAAAATTTGTTACATTATAATAATTCTACTTAATGCCTGCGTTTTTTGTAGATTTTCTTGGTAAGATAGCATTTTCCTATCTCGATTTAAGAAGCTTTTACCCCTTATTGGAGCAAGGCAGTGCAAAAGTTTAAATTACAAATGATTTTCATCTCAGGAGAAGGATGTTGCAGCAAAATACTGTAAAAGGAACAGTGTGATTTTTGGTTCCTTTTAATGTTGCATGTCCTTTCCAAGGCAACATCTTACTCTAGTAGTTCACATCAAAGCATTTATGTCCACCTACTTGTCGAAGCTGATTCTTACAAGGTAATTTTGTCCTTAAATCTGCAAGAATGACAGTATCTGAGACTGAAAAGAGTCAAAGACGCACCCACGGGTGTGCCAGGTGGTCAATGAAGTGGAGGAAGAATCAAGAGGTCTTAGGTTCATATTCCAGTGGAGGCAAAAAACACTAAGTGATTCTTCTCATATGCCTAAGCCTTGATGGAGAGTTTTACCTAGTACATGTGCTAGTGGGAGGTAGCAACTACCCGGTAGAATAGTCAAGGTACACACAAAATGGCTTGGATACTGCCGTAATTTAAAAAAGAAAAGAAGTCAAAGACATTAGGAAGCCCAAGGCAGAAGAAAAAGGAGTTAGTGGGTAGGATCAGGGTTAATTGGAAGTTGGAACTAATTTTTTTGGTTTTCCTGTTCTAATTGAAGGTGAGCGGAAGTTTTATGCTGATAATTCTTCTAAAAGCGTATTACTTGTTGGAACATTAAGGAATAAGAGAAGCATTCCTCTTGGGGCTAAACAGAATCACATCGGTATATAGCAAGGGGTAATTAATAGATGTGAAAAGAAGCTAACATTATGGAGAAGCAGTTCCTATCTTTTGGAAGCAGAAACTTCAGTAAACACTGTTCTTGATGGTATTCCTACTTAGATGTCACTGTGCTCTATCTCACAAAAGTTGAAAATAGACTTTTCTCATTAAGAAGCAACTTCTTATGGGAAGGAAATTCAGAAAAGAAAAGTTTCATTTAGTTAGAATACAAAAAAGGGGTGGGGGTGGGGGTGGGGGTGGGGGGTTAAAAACCTAAAGAGCCATAACGAGTGATTCTGAGTAAATGGTTGTGGAGACTAAATGATGGAGGAAATGGCTTATGGACAGAGGTGATCGACACTAAATATGGTAAAGCTGTTAATTGAGCTTCTAAATCTGTCTCTCAGCCAAATGAAATGGTTGTATGGAAACAAATCTCCGGCTTATGTGATGAACTCCAAAAACAATTATGTTAAAAGAAGGCAGAGGGGATAGGATCAGAATGGACTCACATATCTGGTTGGCTAGTAAAGATGGTACTTTCTCAGTCAAGACTTACTACATTTTGTTGCTGAAGCCGGCAGGGCCATGGGAACTACTATATAAAACTAAGGCGGCTCCTATAGTTCCTTGATTTGGGTGGACTTAGACACTCAATTCTTGTTTGAACCAAGATGTTCTATAGAAGAAGATATTCAACATTAGCAGTGGATGCTATTTCTAAGGAAGTGCACTAGAATCTTGCAATCATCTAATGCTACTTTGCTCTCAAACTTGGCAGATGTGGGCATGTTTTCTGAATATTTGGTGTATACAGGAGTGTGAAGTATCTATTGCAAAGCTGGAAGGGGCTTTGCGCTCCTTTTTACTCTTCTAAATTGTGTTTCATTCCTTTCGAGTTAAATTTGCTGCTTATCGTACTTTTGCCATCTTCTAACAACACTCTTCTGAAGTAAAGGAAAACAAAAAGCTGTCAATGAAGCAGATTACACAAATAAAGTAAGGTGCTAGTCTGATATCAAGAAATCAGTCTCCTGTAGTTCTTGTTTTTGGATATATTTATTTTAAATAAGTTAGTTGCAGTTGTAAAAACTTTTAAGAGTAAATAATGGCTCACTAGGTATCAAATCAAATTGATAACCTGTAAAATTGCTGGAAAATCAATCACTGTTCTCAATTTAGTTTGTCTATTCCAACTTCGCGCTTCACATATTTGAGAAAGCAATAACATTCGAGTTGTACAGATCTTTTTGACAAATGAAACAATATTTGCTTTAACAAAAATATTAGTAGACATAACTTAGAATATCAGGATAAAACAAGCTGGAAAAATGAAATGTTGCTTTTTAGTATACGGAAAGGAGTTTAATTAGCTAAATGGAGGACAGTGCAATGAGGTGAACAAATATTTATTAAAAACTTCCATAGTTTCATTGTGAGATTTTGGTAGCAGAAAAAATTAAGAGTCTCTGTATTTGTGACGACCCAAAGTGTCTTCACATGTTTTCCTCATCTGTTGCGTGCTTTTGAGGTCTTGAAAACCTCATTTTATATTGCGTTGATTTGCGTGCGCATTCCGAGTGCATAGCCGAAAAATTTTTATGTTGAAATATGTGAATTCTGTGAAAAATTTGAAGAATTTTAAAATTAATATGATTATAGTTGACTTTGGCAACATTTTTGGTAAATGGATCCGGACACTAGATTGGGCAGTCCCGGAAGGTCGGTAGAAAAATATGAAACTCGGGCATATGCCCGGAGTCGAAATTCGAGCTCTAGAACCCGAGTAAAAGAATTTTTCTGTTAAATTGTCTTCTTCTGAATTTGTTAAGGAAAATAAAAATAAAAAAATATTAAAAGACTGCGATATCGGACTCGTATTTTAGTTCCGAGGCCCAGTACAAGTCTTATATATTGTTTAAGCGCTATCTGTAAAGTTTGGTCGAAATCGGACGTCATTTGACGTGTTTTGGACTATAAGCTCCAAGTTTGAAAGTTTATGAAGTTTAGAAGAAAAAACATGAGCTTTGAGGCTCGATTCTATGTAAATGATGTTATATTGGCGATTTGATCGGGCGAGCAAGTCCGTAGGATATTTTTGGAGTTATGTGTATGTTTGGTTTGGAGCCCCGAGGGCTCGGGTGAGTTTTGAGTAGGTCCTGGAAGGCCTTAGGCATTAAAATATCAGATGTGGCAGTACAACAGGTCTCACACGGCCGCGGTGCATTTCTGCGCGGTCCGCGTGGACTGGTTCAGATAGAAAGAGGTGTTGGTTTAAGCTCAACCAGCGTGGCCGCGCATCAAAACAGTGCGGTCCGCGTTGGAAGCCACATGGCCGCAATGCATTTCTATGCGGTCCGCGTGGCCAGGATCATTGAGGCCATGGATTTAGTTCGACCAGCGCGGCCGCGCACCAAAACAGTGTGGTCCGCGCTAGGTAGGTTCAGAGAGCATCTTTTTTTCTTTTTCGGTGTCGGCCGCATGGTATTTTTGTGCGATCCGCGCCAGCTTCCAGTAAAGTATATAAAACCCGATATTTTCAGCTATTTTACATTTTTTCAAAACCCAAAACATAAGAGGCGATTTTCCAAACAATTATTCTTCTTCAAAACGATTGGTAAGTGATTTCTACTATATTTTCTTTACTTCTTAACATCTTTTAACATAATTTCAACTTCAAAACAAGGATTTCAATGGGGAAATTTGTGAGTTTAGGGTAGAACTAGGGTTCCTCAATTTGGGGTCCGATTCTAAAACAAATCACATATCTGAGTTCATGAGGAAGTGGGTAAACAGGGTTTAATTCGAACCTCAGGTTTTGATCACATGAACCCGAGGGCGTTTTGGGAAATTTTGAGTAAAATTTTGGGAAAATCGTTTTTATGCATTTAAACCAATTCATATAGTGTTTATTAAAGTAATTGAACAAATTGTGATTAGATTCGAGCGAATTGGAGGTTGAATCACGAGGTAAAGCAATAGTTGAAGGTTAAGCGGACTTCAAGGCTTTGAGGTAAGTATTTGGTCTAACCCTAGCTTGAGGGAATAAGAGTTGAGTCTTGTTGCTAATTGCTAGGTGATCGAGTACGATGTATAGGCATGGCGACGAGTATCTAAATATTGGTGTCTAGCATGACCGTGAGTCCTTATGATATGAATTTCGCGTTATTGGAGAATGTCTATACACTATTAATTGTGCTCTCTTACCAGGATGATTGAACTATTAGTTGTGCTCCCTTGCCGGGATGATTGAGTTGTTAATTGTACTCCCTTGTCGGGATGTTTGCTACGTAATTGTCTGATGTGTATCCCATGTTTTTGAGTGTTACTTGGGGATTTAGACTGGTTAAATGATGTTACGGATTGGGTTTCACATCGCAACGATGATAAATGATAAATAATGTGGATCTGGTTGCACGCCGCAACGGTGATATGTGGATCGGGTTGCACATCGCAACGATGGTAATTATGGAAAGGGTTCCACGTCGCAACAGTTGTTGACATCTGTGGTTATGTTTGAATAATTATTCTTGTTTCATTGTGGAATTAAGCTGTTTTGGTTGTTACTTTGGATTAAATGTTTAATTGTATTTTTCCCGCAGCATGTTTCCCCCTCCCTTGATGTTGATTTTCTTGGTATTCGATTTTCCATTGTATATTTGATAATTGCACAGGTTTATGTGGTGTCCAGTCTAGTCTCGTCACTACTTCATCGGGGTTAGGCTAGGGACTTACCAGCACATGGGGTCGGTTGTGCTGATACTACACTTCTGTGTATTTTTGCACAGGTCCAGGATTTGAGCAGCAACATCAGCAGTAGTTCGATAACATGATCTTATTACTACGAGACTGAGGTAGCTTGTAGGCGTCTTCAGGCCCGACGTCTCTTCTTATGCTTTTCATTTATATTGTAGTCTCATTGTTTCGAGGCAGTGTCACACCTCTTTTCTGCCAACTAACCCTATTGTGAGGTCGAGTTAGAAGAGTTTTTCCAATTGAAGTGAAGTTTTGAAAAAAAAATTATTTATTATTTAGAGCCGCCACTTGAAATGGAGTTTTGGTGTTCCAAGTCACCATTTATTTGAATCCCCTTTCAAAAGGAAGGTTTGACTCTTAATTTATGATCTACGAAACAGAAAACTGAGTAAGGAATTCTGTTGACCGAGTAGAAGGTGTAAGGCGCCCCTCGAGTCCCGTGGTTCTAGCACGGTCGCTTTATTGACTAATGTAAGGCTTAAATCATTTTTAGCTATTTCTTGTATTTTATTGATTATGGCTTATCTATTACCGCTTAATTAATTATTATATTTTTTATTAATTATTTTGACCTAGATGTGGTAACCACACGAGGTACTTCTTGGAAATTAAATGTTAAACCAAGGTACAGAATGTACGCATGGTTAAGAAAAAATAATTATTCAAACTTAAAGGCATCGAGACGCGGGAATGCGTACATGATCATTTTATTATTTAAACGTATCAATCCAAGGTTCGGGTATGAACATGGGCTAATATTAAAGTACGCGTAAAGCTTTTCTAATATTTTTAGAGTATTTCAGTTATTTTGTCTCTCTCATATTCGAGACATTTATTTGTATAATTTTATTATTATTAATTATTGTAACGAGTCTTAAATTAGTTCATGATTCATCTCGCTACCTAAAATTTATCATTCTTTTTGTATTATTATTATCAAATTAATGAACTGATTAAAATGACAATATTTAACGAAAATTATGACTAAAACAAAAGAAGCTTTAATAAAAACTATTTAAATAACATTCTTGGACAAACAGTAACAGAAGAAAATAACCATTCTTGTATAACATTCAATTTAGTAAGTACGCACATCAAAACCTAAAAATAAAAATAAAGTAAATATTGGAAACATAGTATTCAATTGACTTTTTAATCATCACACACATGTTTATTTAACTAAGCTAAAAATTAATAATCTTAAATTTATTTGAGCCTAAAACATAATAATATAAATATTCAAAACATGTACAACACTTAAAATTAAGAGATATGGCAAACAAGCACAAAATAATCGAACAATAACACATAAAAATATGAATCATCAAATACTACAATGATACTAAAATTATACCACATATATTACATACGAAAACTTACACATAAAAATTATCTGAAGCATATGAATTCAATTATTATACTAGTATCAAACTATATATACCATCTCCAAATGACATACATAAATATACATGAAATATTAATATACCATTTTGAACAAACAGTGGTAATACTTTTTTTTATGTGCATTCTAATTGTAGAATACAAAGAATATGTTGAATACAATGAATAGGACTATCCTTCATGTTGATTATGAAAATTCGAAGCTAGCAATACTCTAATAATATCACAGCCATAATCTACTGATTTTCAAAACTAGCAATACTAATTTTTTTAAAACATCGAATTCGAAATCGCGAACGAAATCTCGAACTCCACCTTTAAACTCTCTTTCTTTTCTTACCTTTTTGTCTTGCTTTTTGCTAACTTTTCAAACTTCTGATTCCTCCCAATTTCGTTCCCCCCCCCCCCCGCCCCCCTTCTAAGGTTAAAGCCTATCCATTATATAGTAATGTTCAATTCCAAAACAGACCTGTGGAGGAAACCGTGGGGTCTGTTTCTTTTTGGGTAAGGATCAAACATTTTGATAAAGTTTGGTAACAAACTTTTCAATTTTCACGCATGTTTACTACATTTTGGTCTCTTCTCTTTTTTTTTTTAAAGATAAAATAAATTACACACACACACACACACACACACACACACACACACACACACACACACACACACACACACACACACACACACACACACACACACACACACACACACACACACACACACACACACACACACACACACACACACACACACACACACACACACACACACACACACACACACACACACACACACACACACACACACACACACACACACACACACACACACACACACACACACACACACACACACACACACACACACACACACACACACACACACACACACACACACACACACACACACACACACACACACACACACACACACACACACACACACACACACACACACACACACACACACACACACACACATATATATATATATATATATATATATTCGAGACAGACAGATGTTATATTTCTTTCAGACCTTTATATGTAGTTTATTCTTAGTGGTTCGTGAGTATGTGACATCAAATCTTGGGTAGATGATTTATGTTGAGTATTTCATATCTATTTCATACTTATAAAATTAGACTTCCGCAACTATTGTTATTATTATTATTCATGCTATTAAATTGACAACATGAAGGTTTGTTTATGAAAATAGTAAGTAAATTGGCTTGCCTAACTACCATGAGTAGGCTCCATCACGATCCCGATGGTGGAAAATCCGGGTCGTGACAAGTTGATATCAGAGCTCTAGGTTACATAGGTCTCACAACTCACGAACAAACTTAGTAGAGTCTGAGGGGTAGGTACGGAGACGTCTGTACTCGTTTCCCAGAGTCTATTGAGTTAGGAAAAAAATCCCTCATTTGTTCTTTCTTGTTGTGCGATTCGGTTCCTCAAATGCTGATTGAATTTCTACTCTGTTCTTTCGCAAATGGCGAGAACACGCGCTTCCTCATCCGCTGATAAGCAGTCCGAGCACCAGGCAGCTCCCACGAGGGGCAGAGGTCGCGGTCGTGCCGGTGACCGTGGTAGGGGCATAGCTCAGCCCCAGGCAGCAGTTCCAGAGGCAGAACCTCAGGTTCATATCGAGGAGGAGGTTCCAGCCCCATCAGCTCTAGTGGGCCCAACTCAAGTCCCGTGAGGGGTCATGTTCACCCCGGATCTTCAGGATGTTCTAGTCGGGATATCAGGCTTCATGGACAGTGTCGCTAGAGCAGGTTTGATGCGAGTAGCACCAACCACTTCTCAGGCTGGAGGAGGGGTTCAGACTCTTTTTACGGATACTCCGAAGCCAGTAGCTACCCAGGCTCAGGCCCTAGTGGTTTGGCCCGCAGTGGCAGCTCAGACATGCACTATAACTTAGACCGGAGATGGAGCGGCCATGTCTTCTAATGCTTTGTGGAGACTTGATCGGTTCTCCAAGCTTTTTACTACCACCTTCAGTGGTGCTTCATCGGAGGATTCCCAGGACTTTCTATTCAGTTGCCATGAGATTCTTAGGACTATGGGGATAGCGGAGACCAACGAGGTTGATTTTTGCACTTTGAGGCTTGCAGGATCCGCCAAGACTTGGTGGAGGAATTTCTGTTGTCTAGGCCAGCAGGGTCCCCAACTTTAACATGGGATCAGTTCGCAGAATTTTTCTTGGAGAAGTTTCTCCTCGCCAGTCAGCGGGAGGCACTTCGGAGGCAATTTGAGCACCTCTAGCAGGGCTCCATGACCGTTACTCAGTACGAGACTAGATTTGTGGATTTGGCACTTCATGTAGTTGTGATACTCCCTTCAGAACGGGAGAGGTTCCAGAGGTTCATTGATGGATTGATTCAGCCGATCCGACTTCAGATGGCGATAGAATTCGGTAATGACATATCATTTCAGGAGGCGGCTAACGCAGCCCCACAGAGTTGAGATGGTCCTTACTCGGGGAGGTGGTCATGCATCGGACATGAGGCCCCGTCATTCTGGCAGATTCAGTGGTGCCTCATCTGGATGCAGGGATTCTTATAATAGGGGCCAGTCTTCCAGGCCTTTTCAGTCATCCCTCCAGGCTTCACAGGGTGGTTCAGGTGAACGTGGCTCCCGTGTGCAGTATTCAGATCAGCAATCCATCAGCACACAACCTCTTCAGAGTGTTTGTGGAGGTCATTCGAGTCGTCAGGGCTAGTCTCGTCATTCCGAGGGGTGTTATGAGTGTGGAGATCTCAGTCACAATAGGAGATATTGCCCAAGATTTAGGGGTACACAAACACAACAGTAGGGTCCTCGCCCCATAATTCAGGCACCAGCTAACCCATAGCTTGCCTATCCAGCCAAGGTCGGGGGTATGGATCATAGAGGTGGAGGTTGAGACCGTAGATGTGGAGGCCCTTCCGCCAGGGGTAGAGGTTGGTCGGTGGACGATCGTCCCAGAGACATAGTTCAGGGAGGTGATGCTAATCCCCAATTTTATGCTTTTCCAGCCAGGCCAGAGACAGAGGCGTCAGGTGCTATGATTACAGGTACCATTCTGGTTTGCAATAGAGATGTTTTAGTACTATTTGACCCAAGGTCTACATATTCATATGTGTCTTCCTACTTTGCACCATATCTGGCCGTGTCTAGTTATGCCTTGGACATTCCTGTCTATGTGTATACGCCAGTGGGTGACTCTATAGTAGTCGACCGGGTGCATCGTTCGTGCGTGGTTGTGTTTGAGGGTCTTGAGACCCGTGTTGATTTATTACTGTTAGATATGGTGGACTTCGATGTTATTTTGGGGATGGATTGGTTGTCCCCGTATCATGCTATCCTAGATTATCACGCCAAAATCGTGACCTTGGCTTTGCCAGAATTACCCCTACTATAGTGGAAAAGGACCTCAGGGCACGCCATCCGCAATGTTATTTCATACGTTAAGGCTCGACGCATGGTCGAGAAAGGGTATTTAGCTTATCTGGCGTATGTTCGTGATTCCAGCGCAGAGGTTCCTTCTATTGACTCTGCTCCTATTGTACAAGAGTTTCTCGAGGTTTTCCCTTCAGAACTGTCGGGTACGCCACCCGATAGGGATATTGACTTCTGTATTGGTCTAGCTCCGTGCACTCAGTCTATTTCTATTCCGTCGTATCGCATGGCCCTACTAGAGTTAAAGGAGTTAAAGGACCAGTTACAAGACTTGCTAGAGAAGGGCTTTATCAGGCCTAGTGTTTCTCCTTTGGGTGCACCGGTGTTATTTGTGAAGAAGAAGGATGGTTCGATGCGGATGTGTATTGATTACCGGCAATTAAACAAAGTGACGATCAAGATAAGTATCCACTACCGATGATTGATGATTTGTTTGACCAACTCCAGGGAGCAGGGGTGTTCTCAAAGATAGACTTGAGGTCTGGCTACCATCAGTTGAGGATTAGGGCGTCTGATGTCCCTAAGACAGCATTCCACACTCGGTATGGGCACTACGAGTTTTTAGTCATGTCTTTTGGGTCGACCAATTCCCCAACAACGTTTATGGAGTTAATGAACTGAGTGTTCAGGCCTTATCTAGACTTTTTCATGATAGTTTTTATAGACGATATCCTGGTGTACTCTCGCAGCCAGGAAGATCACGAGCAGCACCTCATAGTGGTTTTTTAGACTCTGAAGGATAATCAGCTATATGCTAAGTTTTCAAAATGCGAGTTCTGGTTGAGTTCGTTTGCATTCCTGGGTCATATTGTATTGGTAGAGGGTATTCAGGTGGACCCAAAGAAGATTGCGACAGTCAAAAATTGGCCTCGACCAGCTTCAATGACCGAGATTCAGAGTTTCTTGCGGTTAGTAGGTTACTACCATCAGTTCGTATAGGGCATCTCTTCTATTGTAGCCCCAATGACCAGGTTGACCCAGAAGGGTGCCCAGTGCAAGTGGTCAGATAAGTGCGAGTCGAGCTCTCAGAAACTCAAGACAGCTCTAACTATGGCACTAGTGTTAATTTTTCCCACGGGTTTAGGGCCCTATACAGTCTATTGCGATGCTTCCCGTACCGATCTTGGAGCGGTATTGATACAGGATGGCGAGGTTATTGCATATGTTTCGAGACAATTGAAAATCCATGAGATGAATTATCCAGTTCATGACCTAGAGTTGGCAGCGGTTGTTCATGCCTTGAAAATTTGGAGGCACTATCTATATGGTATGGCATGTGAGGTATGCACGGATAACAAGAGTCTTCAGTACTTGTTCAAGCAGAAGGAGTTAAACGTGCGGCAGAGGAGATGGCTAGAGTTGTTGAAAGATTATGACGTTACTATCTTATATTACCCAGGTAAGGCTAATGTAGTGGTTGATGCGTTGAGTAGAAAGTCTGTCAGCATAGGTAGTCTCGCTTATATTCTGGTCAGCCAGAGACCACTTGCTTTAGATGTTCAGGCCTTGGCCAACCAATTTGTGAGATTATATATTTCTGAGTCTCGCAGAGTGTTGGATTGCAAGGTTGATTGTTCTTCTCTATTGGAGCGTATCCGTGAATGTTAGTTTGATGATCCCCATTTGTGTGTCCTTGGAGACACGGTGCAGCATGGAGGTGCTACGAAGGTAACCTTAGGTGATGACGGGGTGTTGAGATTGTAGGTTAGAGTTTGTGTGCCCAATGTTGATAGGATTCGAGAGCTGATCTTAGCGGAGGCCCATAGTTCTTAGTATTCTATTCACTCGGGCGCCGCGAAGACGTATCAGGACTTGCGGCAGCATTATTGGTGGCGTAGGATGAAAAACGACATTGTTGTGTATGTCGCTCGGTGTTTAAATTGTCAACAGGTCAAATATGAGCACTAGAGGCCTGGTAGTGTGTTTCAGAGAATTGAGATTCCCAAGTGGAAGTGGGAGCGGATTACAATTGATTTCATTACTGGACTTCCGTTGACTCGGAAGAAGTTTGATGTTATATGGGTCATTGTTGACAGGCAGACCAAGTCAGCACATTTCATTCCAGTAGCAGTCTCCTATTCATCTGAAAGGTTAGCAAAGATTTATATCCAGGAGATTGTTCGCCTTCATAGGGTGCCGGTATCTATTATCTCAAGATCGGGGTACGCGTTTCACCTCGCGCTTCTGGAGAGCGGTTCAGTAAGATTTAGGCATCTAGGTTCAGTTGAGCACAACATTCCATACTCAGACGGACGGTCAGCCTGAGCGGACCATTCAAATTTTGAAAGATATGCTCCGAGCTTGTGTCATTGACTTTGGAGGCTCGTGAGACCAGTTTTTGCCTTTAGCAGAGTTCGCCTACAACAACAGCTACCAGTCCAGCATTCAGATGGCTCCATATGAAGCATTGTATAGTAGGCGATGTCGGTCTCCAGTCGGATGGTTTGAGCCGGGAGAGGCTCGGTTGTTGGGTACTGACCTAGTTCAGGAGGCCTTAGGTAAGGTCAAGGCTATTCAGGAGAGGCTGCGTTCAGCCCAGTCTAGACAGAAGAGTTATGCAGACCGTAAGGTCCGAGATGTAGACTTCATGGTTGGTGAGCGGGTATTGCTCCGAGTGTCGCCTATGAAGGGCGTGGTGAGGTTCGTAAAGAAGGGCAAGCTTAGCCCTAGGTACATTGGTCCGTTTGAAATTCTTGATCGAGTAGGAGAGGTGGCTTATAGACTTGTGTTGCCACCTAGCTTATCGGCCGTGCATCTAATTTTCCATGTATCTATGCTTCAGAGGTATCACGTGATCCTACGCATGTGTTAGACTTCAGCACTGTCCAGTTGGACAAGGATTTATCTTACGAGGAGGAGCCGATAGCTATTCTATACCGGCAGAGCTTTCCTTTAGTGCGTGTTCAGTAGAGAGGTCAGCCTCCTGAGGCCTCGACCTGGGAGTCCAAGTCTGATATGCGGACCCGCTATCCATATTTGTTCCCCGACTCAGGTACTTATTTCTTTTGTCCGTTCAAGGATGAACAGTTGTTTTAGAGGTGGAGGATGTGACGAACCAAAGGGTCATCACCTATTTTTCTCATCTGTTTCATGCTTCCGAGACCTTGAAAATCTTATTTTATATTGCCTCGATTTGCATGCGTAGTCCGGACGCGTAGTCGGAAACTTTTTATGTTGAAATGTGTGAATTCTGTGAAAAATTTAAAGAATTTTGATATTAATACGATTATAGTTGACTTTGGTCAACATTTTTGGTAAACGGACCCAGACCCTAGATTGGACAGTCCCGGAAGGTCCGTAGAAAAATATGGGACTCAGAAATATGCCCAGAGTCGAAATTCGAGGTCTAGAACCCGAGTAAAAAATTTTTTTTTAAGTAGTCTTCTTTTGAATTTGTTAAGGAAAATGAAAATTAAAAAATTATTAAAAGAATGCGGTATCAGGCTCGTATTTTGGTTCTGACGCCTGGTACAAGTCTTATATATTGTTTAAGCACTATCTGTAAAGTTTGGTCGAAATCGACGTCGTTTGACGTGTTTTGGACTATAAGTTCCAAGTTTGAAAGTTTGTGAAGTTTAGAAGAAAACCATGAGTTTTAAGGCTTGATTTTATGTAAATGATGTTATTTTGGGGATTTGATCACGCAAGCAAGTCCATAGGATATTTTTGGAGTTATGTGTATGTTTGGTTTAGAGCCCCAAGGGCTCGGGTAAGTTTTAAGTAGGTCCCGGAAGGCCTTAGGCATTAAAAAATCAGAAGTGGCAGTACAACAGGTCTCACGCGGCCGCGGTGCATTTTTGTACGGTCCGCGTGGACTGGTTCAGAGAGAGAGCCATTGGTTTAAGCTCAACCAACACAGTTGTGCATCAAAACAGTGCGGTCTGTGCCGGAAGCCGCGCGGCTGCAATGCATTTCTATGCGGTCCGTGTGGCCAGGATCAGTGAGGCCATGGATTTTGTTCCACCAGCGCGGCCGCGCACCAAAACAATGCGGTCCGCGCTGGGTAGGTTCAGAGAGCATTTTTTTTTCCTTTTTCGGCGCGGTCGCATGGCATTTTTGTGCGGTTCGTGCCAACCTCCAGTAAAGTATATAAAACCCGAAATTTTCATCTATTTTACACTTTTTCAAAACCCAAAACATAAGAGGCAATATTCCAAACAATTCTTCTTCTTCAAAACGATTGGTAAATGATTTTTATTGTATTTTCTTTAGTTCTTAACATCTTTTAACATAATTTCAATTTCAAAACAAGGATTTCAATGGGGAAATTTGTGAGTTTAGGGTAGAACTAGGGTTCCTCAATTTGGGGTCCGATTTCAAAACAAATCACATATCTGAGTGCATGGGGGAGTGGGTAATCAGGTTTTAATTCGAACCTCGGGTTTTGATCACATGGACCTGGGGTGTTTTGGGAATTTTTGAGGAAAATTTTGTGACAATTTTATGCATTTAAACCAATTCATATAGTGTTTATTAAAGTAAATGAACAAATTGTGTTTAGATTCGAGCGAATTGGAGGTTGAATCACGAGGTAAAGCAATAGTTGAAGGTTAAGTTATTTTAAGGCTTTGAGGTAAGTGTTTGGTCTAACCCTAGCTTGAGGGAATAAGAGTTGAGTCTTGTTGCTAATTGCTACGTGATCGAGTGTAATATATAGGCATGGTGACGAGTATCTATACATTGGTGTCTAACATGACCGTGAGTCCTTATGATATGAATTCCACGTTATTGGAGAATGTCTATACACTGTTAATTGTGCTTCCTTGCCCGGATGATTGAACTATTAATTGTGCTCCCTTGCCGGGATGATTGAGTTGTTAATTGTACTCCCTTGTCGGGATGTTTGCTAGGTAATTGTCTGTTGTGTATCCCTTGTTTTTGACTGTTATTTGGGGATTTAGACTGGTTAAATGATGTTGAGGATCGAGTTGCATGCCGCAACGATGATAAATGATAAATAATGTGGATCGGGTTGCACGCCGCAACGGTGATATGTGGATCGGGTTGCACGCCGCAACGATGGTAATTGTGGAACGGGTTGCACGTCGCAACGATGGTAATTATGGAATGGGTTGCACGCCGCAACGATTATTGACATCTGTGGTTATATTTGAATAATTATTCTTGTTTCACTGTGGAATTAAGCTGTTTTGGTTGTTACTCTAGATTAAATGTTTAATTGTATTTTCCCCGCAACATGTTTCCCCCTCCCCTGATGTTGATTTTCTTGGTATTTGATATTCCGCTGTATATTTGATAATTGCACAGGTTTATGTGGTGTCCAGTCTAGTCTCGTCACTACTTTGCTGGGGTTAGGCTAGGCACTTACCAGCACATGGGTCGGTTGTGCTGATACTACACTTCTGTGCGTTTTTGCATTGGTCCAGGTTTTGAGCAGCAACAACAACAATAGTTCGATAGCAGGATCTTATTACTACGAGACTGAGGTAGCTTCTAGGCGTCTGTTGGCCCGACATCTCTTCTTATGCTTTTCATTTATACTGTAGTCTCATTGTTTCGAGAGGGACGGTTATTATATTTCTTTCAAACCTTTATATGTAGTTTATTCTTAGTGGTTCGTGAGTATGTGACACCAAATCTTGGGTAGAAGATTTATGTTGAGTATTTTATATCTATTTCAGACTTATAAAATTAGACTTCCGCACCTATTGTCATTATTATTATTCATGCTATTAAATTGACAACAAGATGGTTTGTTTATGAAAACGGTAAGTAAATTGGCTTGTCTAACTATCACGAGTAGGCGCCATCACAAACACGATGATGGGAAATCCGGATCGTGACAGTATTGTTAAGGAATTTGAACTCCGAAGAACCAGGGGAGGGTAAAGGCCATTACAAAACATGCAAGCAGGAAGTTACAGCAAGATTGCTGACATCTCCATCTACAACCATTCTGCTGTATAGGAGTAGATGAAGTAGATGTGATATATGAACTTGTCCGTTGGTTCCATTCAACCACCATTATTCTGCTCTCCTGTAATCTTGTTTCCACATTTTTTGCCGTCTTCCCACATATTTCGCATAATCTGTAAATTAGATAGAATTTTAAGTTTTATAATCTGTGGATGTAAAGAATTTTCACACTACAAGTAACTTGTCTATAACAACAGAGATTAGTTATCTGAACAAAAAGACATATTATGTGACATAGAATTTAAAAAAAAAAAATACTATTCAAATTTACGTGATGTAATAAGTGAGAAACTAAAATACATTATTCAAGACATAAAAATTCTTTGCATTGTCAGGGGTTGTTTGGCAGGGAAATAAGTTATTCCAGAATTGTTATCTCACCCTCCCATATAATACTATAATCCCGTGATAATTAATTTCGGAATTAGTTATACCATGATTTTATCCCAACCAAACGTGAGCTGAACTAATCTTAAATTTAGTCCCGAAGTTAGTTTATCCCTTATCACTCGTACCAAACAACACCTGTTTGTTTGTGCATGAAAAGTAGGAGGATGATATAATTCTACCTGTTACCTCTCTGATTAAACCAGGCTTCAGCACAATGGCGATGGCAAATACCAAGCTCAGCTTTGCAGTCACAACCAAGCTGAATTATTTCCTTGGACTCTTCATTCAAATGACATATACGACATACTTTTTCCATTCCTTCATTTTCATCAATCATATCAATTAAAACTTGAGTACCTTTCTCTAATATTTTTTCTCCTGATTCTTGTCCTTCTCCATTATTAGAAACACTCTCTGAATAACCTCCACATTTAATACTCGTATTTAAATTGCCATCATCTTCTCCTTGTTTTATCTCAGTAGTCTCCTTAACTTCTCCTTGTGTTATCTCATCTTCATTATTTTCTGCCATTCCTGGTTTCTTTGAACAGTTTGAAAGCTCTTCTTTTTTCGAATTTCCACCGCTTGTAGCAGAATCCTGCATAATTTGTAAAAAACCCTCTTAAGATTAAAGGTTGGTTTAGTGCAGAATCCCAACTTTGAGGGAGATAAAGGAAGGGACAGACATGGAAGAAGGAACAAATTAAAGAAAATGAATGAAAAAGGCATATCTTCTTTACACGATTTTCACTTGAATATGCTTTGCTTCAAGTCGTTATTTAGTATGCAGGAAGCTTTAATTCAGTGGGAATAAAGTTGAACGATATTGAGTGTTAGGGCTACAACGGTCAAAATCGCGTGGCATAGCCACTTTTACGGTTGGCTATCGAAAAATAGTCATTGTTTACGAAGTCAATGTAAAACAGCCACTATTTACTTCAACAGGGACCGGTCCTGTATAATTTAGGGGAGTTCTGGTATATTTCTGTACGAACTCCAGCATATTATGTTGGACCGGTATACTTTGCTAACTCCTAGAAAATTTGCGGGAGACTAGAGCACCAGTTCTCCAAACTCCAGTATATTATACTGAATATTTATACTTGCTGGAACTCCCGTAAAATATGCGAGAGTTCCAGCATAATTATGCTTGAACTCCCGTAAAATTTGCGGGCATATTTTCTAGATTTTGAACAGTATTTTCGCTCAGATTTCTCTTTACATAAAAAGTGGCTAAATTTGATGACTTTTGAAACTTGGCTATTTTTAAATTTCTCGCGCTAAAACGGCCAAAGATACTCTTCACATGGTGTAATATTATCCGCTTTGGCCCGAGCCCGCACGATTTTCCCCAAAAGGCCTCACATCGTTAAGACATCCCTACACTTTATATGTAGACTCCCAATATTTTTACTTATCAATGCGGGACTTTATTCGCATACCCAAACAATCTCCCCCTCGAACTAAGTTCCACGTGGCTCACTACCGCGATCCACAGGTCAATTTCCGAGATTACTATATGCCACCCACAATATTAGAGTATTAGGGCACCCGAAGCCCGCAAATAACTTCTGCTTGTGTGTGCATCGTCCTCCACAATCACTTTGCCATCTCTATACTCGTTCCGCTGAACTTGGCTCTGATACCATTTGTTAGGACCGAAAAAAGTCAGGTGTCATACGGAAGCTAGTAAAGCAAACCTTCAACGACCATAAAATAGACAACAAAAGAAAAATCTACCAAAAGAGACACAAATATTTAACGTGGTTTGGTTAACTAACTTACGTCCACAATGGAGATGAGCAATCAATTACAATAAAAAAAGAGTATAAAATATCGAGAGAACAACCTCACGAAGAGGCAAACACAAGTGACACACTAACACTTGTCCCGTAAAGTTCTCCCCTAAACAAGACTCTCAAGCCCCATATGGCTACATTGTAGATGATTCGGAAGGAGAAGGACATATCTTCAATTTATAGAACTTCAAACCTTTTCCTACAAGAAAATGGACTAGCCAAATATGAAAGAATTATTGGTTGCCTCTAGGAAAAGAAAAACACAATATGGTAAATATGTTGTCCTTTCCTTCATGAGATATGTAAGAAAATCTGGACAAACACCAAACAATTCTCCCCATTAACCTGAATTTTCTCATAAAATAAACTTGATCCATCTTCTTCACATAACCTTCAACATGTCTCATCTCCAAATCTCCACCACAAAGTTTGTCTCAACGTGCGTAGCACTCCGGTCAAATTTCTATAACAAAAATCATGATACCATCAAATAGGTTGCGGCTAGAACTAAACCCTCCAATATGACTTATTAGGCTAAAACGACCCAAAGATACTTTTAACATAGTGTGATATTGTCTGCTTTGAGCTTTAAAGTCTAATTCCCTAGCTTGTTTAAGATGCAAAGTTGTAATTAATTTTTTTATAATCAATTTCTTTTAATAATTCTTCATCAATTGGCAATACAGTCAATCTATTTCATCTTTTTAAAAATAAAATAAAAATTTTGGTTTAAAGAGCTCCACGTTGAGGTTCTATTAACGTTTCACTCCCTCTTTCTCTTTTTTTAATTGTGTGATTAAGTAATTTTATTGATATTTTTTAGTTGACAAATTTAATTTTAAAGTAATATATAATATACAAATAATATATATATTAAGTTAAAAATACAATTGCCAAATTAAAAGAAAAAGATAATAGACATTGAAAACAATAAAACATAATTCTAGAAGCTGAATTACTTGATATTAAAATATATTTTTATTGCTCTGATGCTTAAAAACTTGATAAAGAACAAAAAAGTATGAGCCATTTTTTATATATTCAATGTTCTTTGTGTTATTATCGAGAGAAAAGATAGTTTAATATAAAAAAAAAAAGAATGGACAAAGTATTAACTTTAATATGAGACAAGAGAAAAAAAAAGTATATTGATAACAAAATATAAATTACAAAAAAAGTTAACCACTTTTTACATAAAGATCCTATATCTTTTTTTATTTTAAAGCATTCATTACTTTTTCAAAAAATTAAATATAAAATTCACTATTAGAAAAATGAGGCCTCACTAATTTGGGGGCCGAAGGCCAGTGCCTTAGTGGCTTAGACCTTAGCGCGGACCTGGGTTGAAGGGTCGAAAATATTTTCAGAAATAAATACGAGTGTTATGAATAATTTGTACATTGAATGCTACATTGGACGCACATGTTGTGAATAATTAAAAGATTAAATCTCCTATTTTATGTCAATCTTCTTTGCTTTTTATGCCTATAAAAGGCCATGTAATTGCAATGGAAAAATACACAAAAGTGAAAGAACAAAACTCTTCTCCCTTCTTTCTATCTCTTCTTATTTACATTTTACTGCATTGCTTTCATTTTACAACACGTTATCAGCACGAAACTCTAATTTTATTCTTAACTCCCGCTAAGTTGAGCCATATTTGATTAAGGTATGTATCATTATAATAATTTTTTTTATCGCAGTACATATCATATGTTTAACTCTTACAACCCAAATTTTTCTTTGCAATATTTGATAATTTACATAATTCATGTTGTTGTTCCCTTTTTTTTCGTCTGTTTCACATTTTTGTTTATCATGTATGCATATGTATGTTGTGTATACATTATATATTCACTACAACTAATAACATGTTCAAAGTTGAGTATTTATTTTAGTACTTCACTTATTTGTTGTCAACATTACTTTGATATTTAAATTTCTAATTAAATTCATGCACATTACTAATAATTGCATTTTCATTTGTTTAAATATTCTAACAGTGAGAAATGAACTGATAAGTAATAATTTTATAGTTTAATTGCTTTATATTTATTGGGACATAAATAATGTTACTCACTTTCAATTCTATTAACACATATATATCAATAATATAAAGTGAAAAGCTTCTACTTTATGATAAAAAATAAAATAAAATAAAATAGTAGATTGTTAACATGATATAGTTCTATTTTTATTTCTTTTATCTAAATCGTTTTGTTATCATTAATTATTTAATTATTTCTCTAACTTATTCATCTTTTATGATAGTTTTCACTATGTCAAACTTATCAAAACTTGAATTTGTTGCACTTGACATCACCGGGAGGAACTATTTATCATGGGTTCTTGATGCTGAAATTCACCTTGACGCTAAAGGTCTTGGAAATACTATTATACAAGGAAATGAAGCATCAAATCAGGATAAAGCGAAGGCCATGATTTTTCTTTGTCATCATCTACATGAAGGGTTAAAAATTGAATATTTAACTGTAAAAGATCCACTTGAATTATGGATTAGTTTAAAGGATCGATATGACCACCTAAAACTTGCGGTATTACCGAAAGCTCGGTATGAGTGGATACATTTAAGGTTGCAAGACTTTAAAACCGTAAGTGAGTATAATTTTGCTATCTTTAAAGTAAGTTCTCTATTAAAATTATGTGGAGACACTATCACAGATGAGGACTTATTGGAAAAAATATTTTCTACTTTTCACGCTTCAAATGTGGTGCTACAACAGCAATACCGTGAAAAAGGTTTTAAGAAATATTCCGAGTTAATCACATGCCTACTCGTGGCTGAGCAGAATAATACTCTGTTAATGAAAAATCATGAAGCCCGTCCCACTGGGTCAGCTCCATTTCCGGAAGTGAATGTTGTAGCAACATATGATAAGTTTGAAAGAAAACAAAATAATTACCTGTGGTCGTGGACATGGTCGTAAACGTGGACGTGGCAGGGGCGAAACAATTATCGTCATTATGGTGGAAATAAATTGGAGAACAATAAGGGTTCTCAAATTAATCATTCAAAAGGTAAAGCTAGTATGTGTCACCGATGTGGTATGAGAGGTCATTGGGCACGCATTTGTCGTACGCCAGAGCATTTTGTTAAACTTTATCAAGCCTCTCTCAGGAAAAGGAAAAATAATGTGGAGGCACACTTGACCTTTCAAAATAATGATGATGAAGCAAGTCCCTCAAATAAATATGATTCTAAGGCACATCTTGCATATAAAGATGATGATTTTGATGTCACGACCCCAAATCCGGCCGTGATGGCGCCCAGCACATTGCTAAGCCAGCCTGACCAATCAATATCAACAACGGAGCTAGAAGCTCTCTTTAACCCATTTAAGCATTTCAAAAATATGAAACAATAGTAATACTTATACCAACAGCGGGGAGACCAAGTCCCAAAATATACTAACTCCCATAGACCGAAGGGTCAAGAGTCATGAGCCTCTACCGAACATGAGTGTATAAAGGTTTACAAGATACCAAGTGCGGAAAGAAATGTCAATACAAAATCAAAGACAGTAGGAAGGAATATCGGGTCCTACGGACTCTGCAGCTACCTCGTATATCCCACAGATGTCGCCTCGCACAGCTACTGGATCACTGCTGAGAGGTACCTGGATCTGCACACAAGGTGCATGGAGTAAAATGACTACTGCGAGACTCGGTGGTAATAAACAAGGGTAAGACAGCGCAGATAAGAAATCCGCAATAAAGCACTATGTAAAACTATAATCAGCTACCCTGTCATAGAATCAATATTCACTGTACCTGTACCAACAAAATACCAATAAATAGCATAACAACTAGCAGATGTAGCTAAATGCAATGCAATGCATGATATGACCGCTACGGCGCGTAGCTCGACTCCAATTTTGGGTACCCGTGCTCACTGTGGGGGTTCAGACTCCGGAGGGCTCCTACAGCCCAAGCACATCTCATAGAGATATTCCTGCGGCGTGCGGTCCGATCCAACATATATCTCGCTGCGGCGCGCAGCCCGATCCACTACTAGTCAGCTAATATGCAAATACAACCTCGCAGGCTCAAAAGTAGTTTTTGAAAACTCTTTTATCATTTTCAGTTGGAAAACAGTAATATCAAGTTCCAGAGATTGGAATTAGCATAATAACGAAATAGCTGCGGACTAGTAGTAAACTAGCATGTCTATATGATAAGACAATGACAACGATCCTCGCGGGATCCAATAACCGGCTCACGGCCCACAAGTATACTCAACCGCCCAGAAGGGGGTTCAACGGCTCGAGAATAGCCAATAATACAGTATCAACGGGTCGGACTAATATATATAGTCTCGGTTCATGATCGACCCCGCACTCTCGAGAGTGTGCGTGTCTCGCTGCTATACGACGTCACAAAGTGGTATACGGGGTTTCGAACCCGCCGGTCATCACCCACATCTATTACTCACCTCAATACGAGCACGACGACTATTCCGCAATGCCCTTGCCACGAGAATCAAGCTCCACACGCGTAGAATCCGATCAAATACAATAGAAATACAACAAATTAGGCCAATGGGACGACACCCAATCAATATAACCCAATTTACATCAAAATTCCCAAAGTTGTCAAAACCCGACTTTCGGTACGTTTGTCGAAAAATTACAAAAGTCACATATTCGGAACCCTCATCTCAATACGAGTCTAAGCATATCAATTTTACCAAATTCGGACTCCATTTGCCCATTCAAAACCTTGATTTTCTAAAGTTCAAGCCTAGGGTTAAATCATCCATGAATTACCCCAAATTCCTCCATTTTCATGATATAATTGCATAATATTACCAATACTAATCATAGTTTAAGTCCATAGTTGATTACCTGATGATTTCCCTTGAGTTTCTCTTCAAAATCGCCCAAATCGCCTCTAAAGCCGAGACCCAAATGTGTGAAATGTTTCCGAAATTTTTCTAACTTCTGATACACTTAACTCACAGCTATTTTCGCTTCTGCGAATAAAATTCCGCCCCTGCGGAACCGCTTCTGCGACCTTTTGGTCGCTTCTGCGAACCCAGGCCCTTTTGGCCATTTCCGCACCAGCGATCAAGGGACCGCCCCTGCGCATCCGCTTCTGCGTAAATTAGTCCGCTTCTGCGGAATGATCCGCTTCTGCGACCAAGAGTCCGCTTCGGCGGACTCGCCTCCGCGATCAATCACCCGCTTCTGCGGACCTCCCCATCGCCTCTCAGGACCGCTTCTGCGATCGCCCACTCGCTTCAGCGAAGCCGCTCCTGCGGACCAGGCTCCGCTTCAGCGGTCTAGCCCGCTTCTGCGCCTTCTTGTCCGCTCCTGCGGACTCGCTCCTGCGCCCCCATTTCCGCAGGAGCGAAAACCACAGAACCAGAACACAAGTGTGCAATTTTCCACATTTTTCTCCCGTTTAACCATCCGAAAACACCCCGAGGCCCCCGGGACCTCATCCAAACACACCAACACATCTTAATACCTTATTCGAACTTGTTCCAATCCTCAAAACGCGTCTAACAACATCAAAATCCATAATTCACATCGAATTCAAGCCTAAATTCCTTAAAACATTCCGAATTACACATTCAATCAAAAACCCGACCAAACGACGTCCGAATGACCTGAAATTTTGCAGGCACATCCAAAATCACATAACGAAGCTACAGAAATTGTCGGAATTCCATTCCGACCCCCGGATCAAAATCTCACCTACCGTTCGGTTTTCGCCAAAATTCAACCTTAGCCAATTCAAGCCTATTTCTACACCGGGCCTCCAAATTAATTTCCGATCGCTCCCCTAAGTCACAAATCACCTCCCGGAACTAACCGAATCATCAGAATCCGATTCCGAGCCCTCTAACCAAATAGTCAACTCCGGGTTGACTTTCCTTATTCAAGTTTCCTTCACAAAGGCTATATGCCTCATTTTCAATCCAATTCACTCCTAACTCACCCGATAGACTTTAACACTGATACAAAATCATAAAACATACAATTTCAACATAACGGGGTGGTAATTCCCGTGACGACGGGCCGGGTTGTCACATTCTCCCCAACTTAAGCAAACGCTCGTCCTCGAGCGGACCTAGAGTTGTACTAGAAGCAACCCAAAAGCTGAATAACCTTACCAAGCATATATTCGGGCGATCATACTTCACCCTATCTCACATAAGTCCAAAAACACCATATAGCTGAAATTTCACAGACCATCAGAACCATAAACCACATTGCACTTTCTGAAATCATATGCCAAATGCTAATCCCATGCCTGTACTCAGGATACACTCGAATCCACTGCAATAACCCATACTCACTACTCCGGGCGAGATCATATGATGTATTAATGACCCAATCACTCGAGATGATAGTCTCTAATCACAACAACTCGCCACAATAACCAAATACTAGCAAAAAGAACCTTTCTCATTAGCTAAAGTCTTAGTCCAACACCTTCATATACTGCCCACGGCAACCGAAGCACGCGATATACCGAACCTATCTCTCGGGTCAACCATTCGTGAATCCATTTCCCTTTTAAAACGGATACAACAATAGGTTTCGGAGCCAAACCTCGATATTACCTTTCTAACAAGCTAAGATCAAATATGCTCGTACTCATTAATGACTCCATCGATCATTTCGATCATAACATACCACACTGGTGACATGACACCTCAGCATCGGCCTATGCCACAACGACTCAGTTATTACAGTCGATCTAACAAGAGAATACCACCATACCACTAGATGTTATCAGTTTACATTACCTTGTCCTTTTGGACCATATACCCTGCCAAATTACTAGAATAGCAGTACCATTTTCTTTAATCACCAGAAAGATCGATTCTTTAAATCACATGCAGCTGCCCGCGCCGCTAAATAATTTTAATGACTCCCCATATATTATGAACTGATCACAAAACCTTGAATATGCCATTATCATATTTCCATAACACATCGCATATACCATACCACACTAAGATAACATGGAAATTTATATTCCTTTCCTACGCCGCAAACATCGGCGCACTCAACTAGTCAAGGGCTTTCATGATCCCATATAGAGAAAACTCATTACACATTCCAAGCCTTGCATACCAACAGGAAAAATACACTCATTTTCAAACCACGGTAAAACACATCATAAACTCTTTCTCCCAATTACATTGCATAAGTTAAACTGCCAGGATTGAGTCCTTATACCCTTATCGAGTTACACAATTGTCAGCACTCAAAAGCTTTGTTGCACAATATCTGCAAGACTCATTACTTCAAACACATACTAGGAATTAATCGTATTCCTTATCATACCGCTTCGATTTATTAACAAGTTGCTCCATTTACTCAATTTCTTTTCTGAACCATCTTTAACTTAGTATTAGCCTTTACTGTAGCACTACCATAACTCAACTCATGTTACCACACGAGACTCGTACATAAGACCACACGGTCTAAAACCCATAGGCCACTCTCAATGTTTCCCAGGAGTACCACATTCTACAATACTTGTTTTGAAGAACTTCATGCGATTTTTGAATTAGTATCATTACCTTCCCATACGGTTACATAGAATCACATCATTCACATAATATAACACAAGTCTTGATTTCTTCTAACGAAACCAGCGCCTTTAGCCACATGTACAATCTTAAGACACCTGACTGTTACAAGTAAAATCTTGAACACCGAAAAACAATTCTCGGGCGTCATTCAACCTTATTCAGCTGTAATTCAAATGTCTTATTGAACAGGACCACTCGTGCCTTGCTAAAACTCTGACACCGCAGAACATGATTACATACAGATACAATTAGCTATCTTCCTTTTATATACACCGAACACTCTTTACCAACATAAGTTGACAACATCCTAGTATTTCTTCATATCTACGAAGCACCATAACCTTTATCAAAATTTCCCAACATACCTAGAGACAAAGCCAACACAGCACACGATAGTACAATTAGTTAATCAATAACAACCTCCCCAACTTAGCTCGGAGTCACACATCAAAGCACTTTTAGCCACTCATAGCCTTCTTACTCAAATGATGCAACAAAGTTCTAGTTAGATTAAACTCAAGTCATTTACAAGCTTCGACGGAGGTTCGAATCATCAGAAATATTAATTCTTTTGCAATTCTTGCATTCATGCACATACAACAGTTACGCCCACTCTTTAGGTGATAAAAATCTTTTCTAAGTCCCAAATTTTCCAAAAATTTCGGCAGAGTTTCCTTTGTAAATTGGCCTATCCACCTGCCAGAGAATCAGCAAACCATTCTAACAATACATCCACAACTCAACAAGATATCACAATGTATTTCAACAACATTAAATCTCAATAATATACGAATCATATTATCACAATTTATACTTGAACCTGCGTTGTACCTGCTCGAATCATAACGCATATCAAATACCTTTCAATTACACATGAGGATCAACCCTCATACTTCTTCTCAATTTAGCATTTCATCACAATACCTTCCACCAGGATACACATAGCAAAATCACTTTAGTCTTCCCGAGTTTAAACTCGTTCCACTACACATAAGGCACTTTACCTTCCAATTACGAGATATGATAATTATTCACCACGCCCATAGCTCGGGGCTACACACTAGATTAGACAAGAGTCGAACAATTAACAGCTCATCCATTAGTAAGCCTCCCTAATGCTCTACAGATCGGCACAAGGCCCCAAACATGGCTACTAGCCCAAATACATAGATATAAGCCAGTCTCAGTCATTATACACAGTAATCTATCAATCGGGAAGGATCAAGTCCAAATCCTCAGTCACAATACCACCACACTCGTCACATGACGCGTGTTCCATCTCAACACAACACTGTATAGTGCAAATACGGGGTTTCAAACCCTCAATACATTATCTATTGCCACTACTCACAAAATCAGCACCTCGATGCTCAAGTCATAAACAAGGTCCAGCCTCAAGTCATCCTGACTGGCCCAACATGAACGCACAGAGATTATATCTCGCCCCTCGTTCGAGGAAATCACAAGCCATAAGGCAATTACATTACTGAGCGCTCGATGCGTACACAGACGTGTGGAAGGAATTTCAAAAATTATATCTCAAGCTGAATCAAGTGCGCACGATAAGAATTCCAAGAAATGTGAAGTGTTTCCTAAAGGTTCGCAGCCTCCCGAGGATAAGTACAGGCGTCCCCGTACCGATCCACAAGACTCTACTAACCGGCTCAAGACTCATGAGGCCTAGTAAACCTAGGCTTTGATACCAACTTGTCACGACCCCAAATCCGGTCGTGATGGCGCCCAGCACATTGCTAAGCCAGCCTGACCAATCAATATCAACAACGGAGCTAGAAGCTCTCTTTAACCCATTTAAGCATTTCAAAATATGAAACAATAGTAATACTTATACCAACAATGGGGAGACCAAGTCCCAAAATATACTAACTCCCATAGACCGAAGGGTCAAGAGTCATGAGCCTCTACTGAACACGAGTGTATAAAGGTTTACAAGATACCAAGTGCGGAAAGAAATGTCAATACAAAATCAAAAGACAGTAGGAAGGAATATCGGGTCCTGCGGACTCTGCAGCTACCTCGTATATCCCACGGATGTCGCCTCGCACAGCTACTGGATCACTGCTGAGAGGTACCTGGATCTGCACACAAGGTGCAGGGAGTAAAATGAGTACTGTCAGACTCAGTGGTAATAAACAAGGGTAAGACACAGCAGATAAGAAATCCGCAATAAAGCACTATGTAAAGCTGTAATCGAATACCCCGTCACAGAATCAATATCAACTGTACCTGTACCAACAAATACCAATAAATAGCATAACAGCTAGCAGATGTAGCTAAATGCAATGCAATGCATGATATGACCGCTACGGCGCGTAGCCCGACTCCAATTTTGGGTACCCGTAGTGCTCACTGTGGGGGTTCAGACTCCGGAGGGGCTCCTACAGCCCAAGCACATCTCATAGAGATTTCATGCGGCGTGCAGTCCGATCCAACATATATCTCGCTGCGGCGCGCAGCCCGATCCACTACTAGTCAGCTAATATGCAGATACAGCCTCGCAGGCTCAAAAGTAGTTTTTGAAAACTCTTTTATCATTTTTCAGTTGGAAAACAGAAATATCAAGTTCCAGAGATTGGAATTAGCATAATAACAGAAATAGCTGCGGACTAGTAGTAAACTAGCATGTCTATATGATAAGACAATGATAACGATCCTCGCGGGATCCAATAACTCGCTCACGGCCCACAAGTATACTCAACCGCCCAAGAAGGGGGTTCAACGGCTCGAGAATAGCCAATAATACAATATCAACAGGTCGGACTAATATATATATAGTCTCTAGTTCATGATCGACCCCGCACTCTCAAGAGTGTGCGTGTCTCGCCGCTATACAGCGTCATAAAGTGGTATACCGGGGTTTCGAACCCGCTGGTCATCACCCACATCTATTACTCACCTCAATACAAAGCGACGACTACTCCGCAATGCCCTTGCCACGAGAATCAAGCTCCGCACGCGTAGAATCTGATCAAATACAGTAGAAATACAACAAATTAGGCCAATGGGACGACACCCAATCAATATAACCCAATTTACATCAAAATTCCCAAAGTTGTCAAAACCCGACTTTCGGTACGTTTGTCGAAAAATTACAAAAGTCACATATTCGGAACCCTCATCTCAATACGAGTCTAAGCATATCAATTTTACCAAATTCGGACTCCATTTGCCCATTCAAAACCTTGATTTTCTAAAGTTCAAGCCTAGGGTTAAATCATCCATGAATTACCCCAAATTCCTCCATTTTCATGATATAATTGCATAATATTACCAATACTAATCATAGTTTAAGTCCATAGTTGATTACCCGATGATTTCCCTTGAGTTTCTCTTCAAAATCGCCCAAATCGCCTCTAAAGCCGAGACCCAAATGTGTGAAATGTTCTGGAAAATTTTTTTCTAACTTCTGATACACTTAACTCACAGCGATTTTCGCTTCTGCGGATAAAATTCCGCCCCTGCGGAACCGCTTCTGCGACCTTTTGGTCGCTTCTGCGAACCCGAGCCCTTTTGGCCATTTCCGCACCAGCGATCAAGGGACCGCCCCTGCGCATCCGCTTCTGCGGAAATTAGTCCGCTTCTGCGGAATGATCCGCTTCTGCGACCAAGAGTCCGCTTCAGCGGACTCGCCTCCGCGATCAATCACTCGCTTCTGCGGACCTCCCCATCGCCTCTCAGGACCGCTTCTGCGATCGCCCACTCGCTTCAGCGAAGCCGCTCCTGCGGACCAGGCTCCGCTTCAGCGGTCTAGCCCGCTTCTGCGCCTTCTTGTCCGCTCCTGCGGACTCGCTCCTGTGACCCATTTCCGCAGGAGCGAAAACCACAGAACCAGAACACAAGTCTGCAATTTTCCACATTTTTCTCCCGTTTAACCATCCGAAAACACCCCGAGGCCCCCGGGACCTCATCCAAACACACCAACACATCTTAATACCTTATTCGAACTTGTTCCAATCCTCAAAACGCGTCTAACAACATCAAAATCCATAATTCACATCGAATTCAAGCCTAAATTCCTTAAAACATTCCGAATTACACATTCAATCAAAAACCCGACCAAACGACGTCCGAATGACCTGAAATTTTGCAGGCACATCCAAAATCACCTAACGGAGCTACTGCAACTGTCGGAATTCCATTCCGACTCCTGGATCAAAATCTCACCTACCGTTCGGTTTTCGCCAAAATTCAACCTTAGCCAATTCAAGCCTATTTCTACACCGGGCCTCCAAATTCAATTCCGATCGCTCCCTTAAGTCACAAATCACCTCCCGGAACTAACCGAATCATCCGAATCCGATTCCGAGCCCTCTAACCAAATAGTCAACTCCGGGTTGACTTTCCTTATTCAAGTTTCCTTCACAAAGGCTATATGCCTCATTTTCAATCCAATTCACTCCTAACTCACCCGATAGACTTTAACACTGATACAAAAGCATAAAACATACAATTTCAACATAACGGGCACATCTTGCATATAAAGATGATGATTTTGAAGGCCTAACAAATATTACTCATTTAGAAGTTGGAGACTTCTTTGAGGATATTGACCGAAGAACTAATCATCTTACTGGGGAATGAAGCTATAAAAGTTGTTATTTTTATGTTTGCAACTAGTTTATTTTTTGAGTGTATTTTCCTAATGCATCATGTGTTGCTAGTTTTCTACATTCCTAATGTATTTCTTAATGTTTTTTTTGCTTGACTTTCATATTTCTTATAATGTATTATTTGTCCTTTTTTTTATGAAGAATATGAACATTCCTCAGTTTTCAGTTGGACTCAAGATTAATAAAGATGATATATGTCTTCTGGATAGTGCTACAACACACACTATTATAAAAGATAAGAGATATTTCTCTTATTTGGTAATGAAAGAAGCGGATGTTAATACAATATCCGGTAGTACAAGATTAATTGAAGGTTCTGGAAGAGCCAATTTATTACTACCAGGAGGAACAAATTTGGCTATTGATGAAGTACTATATTGTACTAAATCTCAAAGAAACTTATTAAGTTTCAAAGATATTCGCCAAAATGGCTATCATATTGAGACTACCAATAATGAAAAGATTGAATATCTTTATATTACTACAATAATGTTCGGTAAGAAATATGTGCTTAAAATGTTACATGCTCTTTCCTCCGGCTTGTACTATACAAGTATTAGCAGGATTGAAACACATGCCATAGTAAATGAGAAGTTTACTAATCAAGATAATTTTATTATTTGGCATGACCGATTGGGCCATCCTGGTTCTAATATGATGCGTAAAATAATTGAGAATTCACATGGACATGCAATGAAGAATCAAAAGATTCTTCAATTTAAGGAATTCTCTTGTGCTGCATGTTCTCAAGGAAAATTAATTATTAGACCATCAACTATTAAAGTTAAGATGGAATCCCCGCATTTCTGGAACGTATACAGGGTGATATATGTGGGCCCATTCACCCTCCATGTGGACCATTCAGTATTATATGGTTTTGGTAGATGCATCTACAAGATGGTCACATGTGTGTTTACTATCAACTCGCAATATGGCATTTGCGAGATTGTTGGCTCAAATAATAAAGTTAAGAGCACAATTTCCAAATTATGCAATTAAGACAATTCATCTTGACAATGCTGGTGAGTTTACATCCCAAGCCTTTAATGATTATTGTATTTGGATAACAATTGAGCATCCGGTTGCTCATGTTCATACACAAAATGGTCTAGCAGAATCATTGATCAAACGCCTCCAATTAATTGCTAGACCAATGCTTATGAGAACAAAACTTTCCATTTCAGTATGGGGTCATGCTATTTTACACGCAGCAGCAGCACTTATGCGGATAAGGCCCACAAGTTATCATAAAGTCTCCCCATTGCAGTTGGCTTTTGGTCAGGAGCCAAATATTTCCCATCTTAGGATCTTTGGTTGTGCGACATATGTTCCAATTGCTCCACCACAACGCACAAACATGGGTCCCCAAAGAAGGTTGGGGATATATGTTGGATATGAATCTCCTTCTATTATAAAATATCTAGAGCCAATGACTAGAGATTTATTTACGGCAAGATTTTCTGATTGCCATTTTGATGAATCAGTATATCCAACATTAGGGGGAGAAAATAAGCAGCTGAAAATGAAGATAGATTGGAATGCATTATCACTGTCTCATTTAGATCCTCGAACAAATCAATGTGAACAAGAGGTTTAAAAGATTATTCATTTGCAAAACATTGCAAATCAATTGCCAGATGCATTCACTAACCTACCAAAGGTGACTAAGTCACATATTCCAGCTACTAATGCTCCAATTCGAGTTGATATCCCGGAAGGACAATTAATTAAAGCAAATGAGCCTAAGCCTTGCTTGAAACGTGGTAGACCAATCGGTTCTAAAGACAAAAAATCCTCGAAGAAGAAAAGGAGCAAGTGATCAAAGTAAACATAACACAGAGGTAGTGACTCAAGAAGAGCCCCAAGATGTAACAAATGATAAGACCTTGGGGGAGGTCCAGGTACCTGAAAATAATAAAAAAGAAGAGATATCAATAAGTTACGTCTCAACCGGGAAAAGATGGAACCGAAATAATATTGTTATCGATAACATTTTTGCTTATAATGTTGCTATTGAAATAATGCAACAACATGAGGATCTTGAACCAAAATCTGTCAATGAATGTAGACAGAGAAATGATTGGCCAAAATGGAAAGACGCTATCCAAGCAGAGTTAACTTCACTTGGAAAACGTGAAGTCTTCGGACCCATAGTTCGAACGCCTGAAGGCATAAAGCCAGTAGGGTATAAATGGGTTTTTGTGCGAAAACGAAATGATAAAAATGAAGTCGTTAGATATAAAGCACGACTTGTGGCACAAGGGTTTTCCCAAAGGCCTGTAATTGATTATATGGAGACATATTCTCCTGTAGTGGATGCTCTCACCTTCAGGTATCTCATAAATATGGCAGTGCAAGAAAAACTTGATATGCATCTAATGGATGTTGTTACGGCCTATTTGTATGGATCATTAGACAGCGAAATTTTTATGAAAGTACCTGAGGGATTTAAAGTGCCAGAAGCATATAAAGGTTTTCGAGAAAATTGTTCAATAAAGCTTCAGAAATCTTTGTACGAATTGAAACAATCAGGTCGTATGTGGTACAATCGTCCGAGTGAATACTTGTTGAAAGAAGGGTACAAGAATGATCCAATTTGTCCCTGTGTCTTTATAAAAAGGTCTGGATCCGAATTTGTTATAATCGCCGTATATGTTGATGATTTAAATATCATTGGAACTCCTGGGGAGCTTCCAAAAACAGTAGATTGTTTGAAGAAAGAATTTGAAATGAAAGATCTTGGAAAGACAAAATTTTGTCTTGGTCTACAAATTGAGTATATGAAAGATGGAATATTTGTCCATCAATCAACATACACCGAAAAGATTTTAAAGCGATTCTATATGGATAAAGCACATCCATTGAGTACCCCGATGGTTGTGAGATCACTTGATATAAAGAAAGATCCATTCCGACCTCATGAAAATAAAGAAGAGCTTCTTGGTGCCGAAGTACCATATCTTAGTGCAATTGGGGCATTAATGTATCTTGCTAATAATTCCCGACCAGATATAGCTTTCTCGGTAAGCTTATTGGCAAGATTTATTACTTCGCCAACACAAAGACATTGGAATGGTATTAAACATATATTTAGATACCTCCAAGGGACCATTGATATGGGTTTATTTTATTCAAATGAATCCAATCCATCATTGATTGGTTATGCAGATGCAGGATATTTGTCTGATCCACACAAAGGTCGATCTCAGACAGGCTATTTATTTACAAGTGGAGGTACAACCATATCATGGCGTTCGACAAAACAAACTATGGTTGCTACTTCTTCAAATCATGCAGAGATAATAGCCATTCATGAAGCAAGTCGAGAATGCGTTTGGTTAAGATCTATAACTCAACACATTCAGCAAACATGTGGTCTTTCTTCGAAAGAGAATATTCCAACAATATTGTATGAAGACAATGCTACATGCATAGCTCAATTTAAAGGAGGATATATCAAAGGAGATCGAACAAAACACATTTCACCAAAATTCTTTTTCACTCATGATCTTCAGAAGAATGGTGAAATAGATGTACAACAAGTTCGTTCAAGTGATAATTTGGCTGATCTGTTCACTAAGGCATTACCAACCTCAATATTTGAAAAGCTGATATATAAGATTGGAATGTGTCGTCTTCGAAACATTAAGTGATTTTTCATCAGGGGGAGTAAGTACATGCTGCACTCTTTTCCTTAACCAAGGTTTTGTCCCACTGGGTTTTCCTTAGTAAGGTTTTTAATGAGGCAACAAGCAATGTATATTATAAATAACTATGTACATCCCAATATTTTTTTTGTAAGTTCTTAGTGAGACACATTATGTTACATGGACATCCAAAGGGGGAGTGTTATGAATAATTTGTACATTGGATGCTACATTGGATACTATATTGGATGCCCATGTTGTGAATAATTGAAAGATTAAATCTCCTATTTTATGTCAATCTTCTTTGCTTTTTATGCCTATAAAAGGCCATGTAATTGCAATGGAAAAATACACCAAAGTGAAAGAACAAAACTCTTCTCCCTTCTTTCTATCTCTTCTCATTTACATTTTACTGCATTGCTTTTATTTTACAACAACGAGAAACTTTCAGAAATTACTATGTTTTAGTGGTTATTAGCTAGTTGTAGCTACAATTTACTATATTACTAATTATAATTATATTTTCAGGTTTTTTAGAGTGTAGTATTGAAGATATTGTATTCATGATTACAGTAGCATTTTTCGTTGAAAAGGGGATTACAGCTAGACATATTAATGTATTCGAATGTATTCACGGCGTGAAACAGAAAATTACAGCTAGACAGATTATTGTATTCGACTGTATTCACGGCGCAATTCATGGTCTATTCGGCTATTTTTAAATGAAAAGTGAATCAATTAACATAATACACTCCTAATATGATTCAACAAACTTAATTATAACACAAAAAAATGTATTTCCAATTATAAAAAATATTCTCAACCGAAAAATATCCCAAAAATATAAAAATCTTCAGAGAATTATATAATTACATTGAATATAGTTAAATACATAAAAATACATTGAATACATGAAGTATAGCAGGTCATCTATAGTGCAAAAATATATGAATACATACTGCAGATACATTTGAATACATATATACATATGAATACATAATTATATTAATTAAGAAAAACATATGAATACATTCATAAATATAGGGAGACATTGAATACAATGAAATACATCGAATACAATGAGATATACTGAAATACAATGAAAAAAAAGACATTGAATATAATGAAATACATGGAAATACAATAAGATACATTGAAATACATTTAGAAAAAGGTAACAGAATCTTCAAGTTGCTCAGCTCCAAGCTCCGTCGTTGATAATAGGCTATATAGTTGTTATTTACACCTTAATTGTCCATGCATTGTTGTTGTTTTATAATGTAAATTTCCAATAAAATGCTTTAATTGGTGCTAATTAGTTTCGCAGGGAATATAAGATGTGAGGAAGTAACATAAAGTGTTTGAAGGCAATAACGTGAAGAAAACACCCACTCAAGAATTACCCGAACACAAAAGAGCAAAAAGAGAAGGAATGCGGAGATAAAAGCCGGACAGTGCTCACCGTGGTCGCCACTGCGGTCCGCGCTGCGGTTGAACACGGTGCCTTCCGCGGTTGTCACCGCGGTTGACGCCGCGATCGCGGCGCACTGTTCTAAAGCCAAGAATTCCAGGGGCCAAAGTGTCAATTCGGGAAAAATTTGTGTGAAACCCTTATAAGATGTAGAAACTCGCCCAAAATAGCGGAAGCTTAATTTGAGATTACTTTTGGCAGAAGAACAAGTGTGAGAGATCACCCAAAACATCATAGTTCTTATTCTTTTCTATTTTTTATTGTAATTCTCCCGTTATGAATAATCTATTAGTTTTATCTTATGTTGTTATGAGTAGCTAAATACTTTAACCTAAGGTTGTGGTGAAACCTGTTGGTGATGAATTGGTTGTTATATTAATATAGTTTGGAATTGTTTGTAAATCTCTATTTGTTCATCTACGTATTGATTGTGGTTAATTGAAAGGGCCCTCAATTATCCGTTCCTATTTAGTATGTATCTACTTGAGAGAGAGTGCATATTTAGGTGATTATATGAACAACATCACTCTCGGAGTATAAACAATAGTCATAACCGAGGTTTTAGAGGTTATATTAGAGATAACGATACCTCAAGTGCAATCAAAGTGAATTGTTTTGTGAAACGAGCGTAGCTTGAGAAAGTGCGTCTAGTAAATTATCATAATTGCTTAAGAAAGATTTATGATAGCTGGAGCATTCATGATTGATAGAGACAACTGAGTCTCAGTTATAAAATATATTCAACCAAGAAAATCAACAACGGGGAAAACCATTACCTTAGATCTTATTTTTATTATATATAAGCAAGCTTAGTTAACTTTAAGCTTTATTTACCTTCAGTTTAATTGTTAATATATCATCAATTGTGAAGTACAAAGTTTGGGCAAATTGATTGCGTGAATTCAGTAAATCTGACAAGAGTAATTGATAAGTTAATTTTCTGTGGTTCGACTCTGGCAGAAATACCCAAACTATATTTGCTACGTCCGTCTGTGTCTTTTTTATAATGCATAGTTTGGCGTTATCAAATTTTGGCATCATTGCCAGGGAATTAATGGTGTTATCAATTACGATTGAAAGAAGTATAAAAATTCTAAGTGTAGTCAGTTTTATCTAAACGCAATCTTTTCATTGAAATTCTAACGTTTGAACTCTTGTGGAAATCAGGTGTATGCCTAGAAGTTCTTCGAGGACTGGAGAACTGCTAGAAGGGCTCACAGACCCCGAGAAAACATTTAGGGAATTGAACCGTGCCAACAAAAGACTTCAACAATCCCAACAATCACACCGGCTCGAATTAGACATGGGTGATGTAGACAATGTCAACGAAAATATTAAGGACCCACTAGCAAACCCCAACGCAAGATTAGTGGCACCTCTTGTACCCGAGGCTGCACTTTATAACTGGGCACAACCCACAGTTGATAGCATGGCTACTGCCATAGCTGTGCTCGCAATCCAAGTGGTAACTTTCCAGATAACCAACAATATGCTGCATCTGCTACAAAATAAAGGATTGTTCTCCGGGTCACACATTGAAGACCCGCAACAGCACTTGAAATTTTCTTTGTCAATTTATATAACCCAAAGGCAGCCAAATGTGACCCCGAAAGCTATCAAGCTACTATATTTTTTATTCTTTGTGACCGGGGAAGCTCGGACTTGGCTAAATTCGCTCCCTATCAATTTCATAGCCACCTGGGAGGAATTAGTCAAGCAGTTCCTGAATAAGTTCTATCCGCCCAACAAGACTACAAGACAAATTGATGAAATATTGCAGTATAAGTAGCAACCGACTGAGTCATTGCAAGAAACATGAGAAAGGTTTAAAGGGATGCTAGTGAAGTGCCCTCACCATGGAATTCTATACCAGATGCTTGGCCAGAGATTCTATATGGGGTTAGCTGACAATTTAAAGGCAAATGTGGATGCTTCTGCTGGAGGTACATTTTTGAGTAAGACATTCACCGAGTGCAAAATAATTATTGACAAGATATCACAAAATTCAGGGTGGATGACTAGAGCTACAAGACTGGCACCCATAGTGCATTCAGTCCCTCTTGACCCAATTAATTCACATACAAAGAATATGGCCACACTCATGACCCAAATGAGCATATTGACAAAGAATATTGATGAGATGGGTATAAAATAGGTACACATTATTGATACAACAAATGGAGGACTGTGTACACCATGTATAATCAGTTTTATGTGTGTTCATGGAGCGGAGAAGGCGAAAATCAAGGGGCGAGGGAAGATATGAATTATGTGAACAACTATGTGGGTCAGAGACAAGGAATACAACAATGGAGACCGCCAAAAAATTAGCAGTACATGCCTAACATGCAACAGCCTGGGGGTATGCATCCTCAGAACCAAATGGTGCCAGTACCATATCAAAAACTACAGGGCTATCCACAGCAAAATCAGCAACAATTAGCTTATCAACCGCCTTCTCAGCAGCAAGATAATAATATGGTGGATCAAGGGTATACTTGAACAACTCATTAGGACAAATAATAAAGTGCAGGAAAAATTGGCAGTGCATGATTCAGCCATAAAGAACATAGAAACGCAGCTTGGGACAGTTGTCCATGGCTTTGAACAACCCTCCTCTCAAGGAACCTTACCTGCAGACATTAACAGAAACCCCAAGGAGCAAAACCCAAATAAGCTCATGGCAGTCAGTCTCCGAAATGGGAGAGATTTAGATAGAGAACATGAGAATCTACAAGCCAGGAATGAGAGTACGACAGTCGCTCTAGTTCCGTTAGAGGTGAAGGATCCAACAGAGCTTACTGATGTGGTGGTTGAGCAGAGACAGGAGAAAGAAAAGATTAATAAGCAAGCTGCGGAACATGTGGCACCTCTTGTACTAGAAAATTTCAACATAGAGAAGCCAGCAAGCAATACACAAAGGGTGGTACCTGTACCCTTTCCTCAGAGATTGGTTAAACAAAAGAATGATGTTCAATACAAGAAATTTATGGAGATGCTGCGTCAGATTCAGTTGAATATTCCTTTGATGGGTGCTTTGATGGAGATGCCTAGTTATGCAAAAATGATGAAAGATTTAATGTCACAGAAGTTTGATGAAGTCTGATTTTTATGATCTTTCCACTGTGACTCTAACACAGACCTGCAGCGCAGTAGTGACAAGACCGATGGCCCAAAAGATGTCTGATCCATGTAGTTTCAGTATTCCATGCACAATTGGGAGATACACCTTTGCAAAGTCCTTATGTGATCTAGGGGCCAACATAAATATGATGTAGTTGGTTGTGTACACTAAATTGGGCATATGCAGTGCTAGACCGACTTCTATGTTGCTACAGCTGGCTGATCGCACGGTGAAAAGGCCAACTGGTATTCTTGATGATGTGTTGGTGCAAGTGGGGAAGTTTGTGTTCCCACAGACTTTGTTTTTTTGGATTGCCCGGTAGATGAGGAGATACCTCTCATTTTGGGTAGACCATTTTTGGCGACTGGCGGAGCACTTATCGATTGTGAGACTGAGGAACTAAAAATAAGACTGAATGATGAAGAAGTCATATTCAATGTTCATCAATCTATGAAGATCCAATGAATATGCTAATTGCTCTTTAGTGGATGCAGTAGATTGATTCTACAAAAAGATGACGTGACCCTGACGATGAACGGCCCATTGGATCCATGTCTAAAAAATCTGGAAAAGATAGATGGTGAAGGGTTAGCTGAATGGTTCATGGCACTTGAAGGCCGAGGATTCTGGACAAGGTAACCTCAATTTGAGACCCTTGAATTAGAAAAAAATGGGCTACACCTCCAGCAAAGCCATGAATAGAAGAACCACCCAAGCTGGAGCTAAAGCCACTCCCAAATAACCTAAGGTATATGTTCTCGGGCCCTGATTTGACCTTGCCTGTTATTATATCATCGGGTTTTCTAGATGTGCAGGTAGAACGACTCTTACAGGTACTGCAGGAAAACAAGATTGCCATTGGCTAGACCATAGCAGACATAAAGGATATTAGCCCAACCTTCTGTATGCATAAGATTCTCATGGAAGAGGGGCACAAACCTTCCAGGAAACATCAAAGAAGGTTGAACCCAAACATGAAAGAGATTGTAAAGGCGGGAATCATCTTCCCCATATTTGATAGTAATTGGGTCATCACTGTCCAATGTGTGCTGAAAAGGGGGGAATGATTGTTGTACAAAATGACAACAATGAGTTGATCTCAACTCGTATAGTCATAGGGTGGTGAAATTTCAAGGATTACCGGATATTGAACATCGCCACCCGAAAGAACCACTTTCCCTTGCCTTTCATTGACCAAATGTTGGACAGGCTGGCTGGAAGATCGCACTTTTATTTTTTGGATGGATATTCAGGGTACAATCATATATTAATAGCCCCCCGAAGATAGAGAGAAAACATCTTCACCTGTCCGTATGGCATCTTTGCCTTTCAGAGAATGCCCTTTGGGCTTTGCAATGCACCAACAACTTTTCAACGGTGCATGTTAGCCATCTTCACAGATATGATAAAGGATATTATGGAAGTCTTTATGGATGATTTTTCCATGGTGGGAGATTCATTCGAAGACCGTCTTCACAACTTAAACAAAGTGCTCAAAAGATGTATGTAAACAAACTTAGTGCTAAACTAGGAGAAGTGCTATTTTATGGTACAAGAAGGGATAGTCCTGGGACATCGAGTGTCTAGAAAAGGAATTGAGGTCGACTTGCTAAGGTTGATGTGATTGAAAAGCTACCACCGCCCACTTCTGTTAAGGCGGTGAGAAGCTTTCTTGGGCACGTCGTGCAAACTCCTTGAAAAGGATCAGCCCTTTTATGTTTTCTAATGATTGCAGGTTGGCATTTGAGGAACTGAAGAAGAGGTTGGTAACTGCACCCATCATTGTTGCACCCAACTAGGAGCAACCATTTGAGCTCATGTGTGACACGAGCGACTATGCTATATGATCAGTCTTGGGGCAGCAAAAGGATAAGATGATACACCCGATTTACTATGCAAGCAGAACACTAAGTGGTGCACAGCTCAACTACACTATGACGAAGAAGGAGATGTTAGTGGTGGTGTTTGCTTTTGAAAAGTTCTGATCATATCTGATTGGTTCAAGGTAACTGTATACGCTGACCATGCAGCTCTCACGTACCTAATTGAGAAGAAGGAGTCTAAGCTGTGCCTGATTCATTGGGTGCTACTATTGCAAGAATTCGACCTCAAAATTCATAACCGTAATGGCATAGAAAATCAAGTCGCTGATCATTTATCACGACTTGAAGGAGCTGAAAAATCAGCCGAGGTTGAAGAGATTCTTGAAACCTTTCCAGATGAGCAACTGCTCACAGCTACTCCAGAAGATGCGCCACGGTATGCAGATTTTGCAAACTACCTGGCCTGCGGTATTGTTCCATATGACCTTTCATCTGTCCAAAAGAAAAAGTTCTTTTAGGATTGTCGCATGTATTATTGGGACGAGCCTCATCTGTTTAGAATATGTGTTGATAATATCATTCGAAGGTGTGTCCCCAAAATAGAACAATTTTCAATTTTGCAGGCTTGTCACGCATCAGTATACGGAGGATATTTTGGAGGGGTCAAGACATCTACGAAAGTGCTAGAGGCCGGATTCTTTTAACCAACTGTGTTTAAAGATGCACACCTCTGGGTCGAGGTCTTCAATGAATGCTAGCGGACTGGAAACATTTCTCATTGCCATGAGATGCCAATGAACCCGATTCAAGAGGTAGAGGTGTTTGATAATTGAGGATTGACTTGTCAGCTTATTTGGCAATATGTACATCCTTGTTGCTATGGACTACGTGTCTAAATGGGTAGAGGTTGTAGCATTTCCCATTAATGATGCAAGAGTGGTGGTAGGATTTCTGAAAAAGAATATTGTCACAAGGTTTGGGACACCAAGAGCGATTATTAGTGATGGGAGCACTTACTTCTGTAATAGAGCCTTCGAGAAACTACTTGAAAAATATGATGTACGCCACAAGGTGGTCACCCCTTACCATCTACAAACCAGTGGCAGGTTGAAGTGTCTAACAGGGAGATAAAAAGTATACTAACCAATACGGTGAATTCCACACGAACTGATTGGGAAAGAAGCTTGATGACGCACTTTGGGCCTATAGAACTGTGTTAAAAACACCAATAGGTATGCCATTATACAAGTTGGTATTTGGGAAGGCATGTCACCTGCCTGTCGAGCTAGAACATCGAGCTTGGAGGGCACTAAAGGAATTGAACATGGATCCTGACACAGCTGGACAAAATCGACTGACCGCGTTGCATGAGCTGGAAGAATTTATATATCAAGCCTTTAAAAGCATGAGGCGATACATATAAAGAATGAAGAAGATGCATGATAAACACATTGTGGACAGAGATTTTAAACCCGATGATAAGGTATTACTGTATAATTAAAGGTTGATATTGTTTTCGGGTAAGTTAAATTCCCAATGGTTAAGACCATTTAGTGTGGTACAAATATTCACAAGTAGAGCAGTTGAGATCGAGTCAGAAGATGGGACAAACAGGTTCTCAGTAAATGGGCAAATGTTGAAACGTTACCTTGGAATAGCTGAAGAAAAAGAGGATACAATGATTATCAACTTGAAAGAACCCCAGTACGCGAATGAGGAATGATGGCTCAACTACTTGCATCGTACCGTGACGTTAAATCAGGTTCTTCATGGAAGGCAACCCACGAATGTGTTGTAAGTTTAGTATGTAACTTCATGTTTATATTGAAAAAAAAAAGATCGTGCACCGCGACCACGGCGCGGATCACGGTTCGACCGTGGGAGACACTACCTCTAACCGCGACACATACCACAGCGATAACTGGAGCCCAACAAATTCACCAAGACTGTGGCATCGTTCGTGGGAGGCACTGCCTCAAACAGCAGGGGCAATCGCGATCGGGTAACAGTCGCACAAGAAATTTTTAATTTTTTTCATTTTCTTCACAATTTTTTCCCTCCTCTCTTAAAATTAAAACAAAAACACCCCACCCCTCCCCTATAACCAAACGAACTCCCCCTCTTCACATACCCATTCTCTTTCTCTCTAAACCCTAACTCCCCACCCTCCATCTCTCATCTTCTCCCTCTCCTTCATAAGACCCAATCACCCCTCTTTCGCCAAGGTATGAATTCGACCGCCTCATTCTATTTTCCCCTATCTATTGTGTTGTATACTATTTTAATATGTATAATATAGGAGTAGTGCTAGGATTTTTGTTTAGTTTTCTTCTTTTTCTTTATTTTTCTTCTTTTGTCGTGTAAATTCGTGGTTGATTGGATATGTTGGTGAAGGGGATGTTTATTGCATATTGAAAGGGTGTTGTTGATGGGTGATTGTTTGTAGCAAGTGTGGGGTGTATGGGTGTAGTAAATAATTGAATTGGGGTAGTTTCTTGATCCCCATGGGCCATGAATATGAAGTTAATTACCTTACCCACAAGGTGTTTGAGAAATTGCCTCAATGGAGTTATAAGGAGATGTTGTGACATGGTTGTGGTGAAGTCTGAGTAACCACCCACAATCACACATTTTAGGCTCATCCTAATATGTGTTTCTCTGTTTTGAAAGGTAATATGAGTTTTTCATGTAAGAGGCGCAACACTGGGTCCTCTACTAGTGGCCTAGGAGGCTCCTACGAGCTAGGGGCCAAACCAGTGCACCATAGTTTGATAGTACTCTGTTCGTCTCTCAAGAAGCAGAGATAGGGTACAATCAAAAACTTGCAAAGAAGTTGCTCCATGAAGTCCATAAAGATAGGACGACATTGGTGCAAGAGTGCCCCAACATCTTTAATGAGCTAAGGATGTGTCAGCTGGACAATTTCTTTGAGGCTCCTGAGGAGGCCAACATTCTGCTAGTGCAGGAGTTTTATGCGAACCTGCTGGAACACTAGGCCGGGGTTGTGACTGTGTGTAATACCCAGGTTAATACTTCTATGGAGGTCATCCTAAGAGCTTATAACCTCCCCACATTCAAGGGTGAAGATCACTACGTCATGGCTATTCACCCAATGGTTGATTGGGACAAAACTCTGGAGGTCATCTGTATACATGGCAGACAACCCAAATGTGTAGCACAACCAACGACTCTACACTCCAAGTCTCTTAATTGCGAGACCAAATATTGGCTCAATGTCATCAGCACTCGGTTGTTACCATCCAGCAATACCACCGATGTAAATAAGCCGCTATAATCTACTACTTCATGACTCACCAAGGGTTTGATGTCGCCCGAGTCCTCTATGAAGAAATGTTTGTCCGATCGCCCAAACTAATCTAATGCCACTACTTCCCTTCACTTGTAATATGTTTATGCCACCTTGCTAATGTTCCTGATAACTCTCGCGTTGATGGGAAATTAGCTATAAAAACTCCTTTCCGGGCAAAAATAATTGGACAAGAGGGACGGAGGACAGTACAACATAGTGATGACTCGTCTGATGAGCCTGAGTCTAAAGATAATGCTGATAATGTTGAAGCTAATAAGATCACAACTCCTCTTAGAGGGGACGATGCAGGATCATCACAGCCATGCCCGAGCACTCGCATGGCTATTTTAGAGCAGGAGATGACTGGACTACGAACCTCCATCGTTGACTTGTGTACCCGCATTGATGTTGTTGCTGACCGACAGGTGAAGTCGGAAAAGAAGTCCATGGGCTGGTTGAGAGCTCTGGGTCACGCCTACAACGTGAACCCATACACAATTTTGAATCAAGAGTGACCCTTCAGGGATGTTCCTTTACCTCACTGCTTTTTATATTGTCAAGCCATGGGGACATGTCTTCATTTTAAGTGTGTGGTGAGAAAAACTTCGTTGTATGTTGTACTTGTGAAAATTATCTGTTTGTGTTCTTGGTTTTGTTTGGTTTGGTTTTGTGTTAGTTGCTTTAGAAATAGGGTGACAATATTTTTAGGAAAGTTAAAATAGTAAGCGACTTGTCCCGACAATGGATCTCTTTTGGCGGGATTCTTGAGGGACTAAGTCGAGATAAAAAAAATTAAAATATAAAAACTCTTCCTAATGACGGATTCCTTAGACAATTTTATTGAGGGAAGCTAGTCCAAAAAATATACCAAAAAGATTTTTTTAATTTATTTTTTATTTCTTAGGTAGTGTAGTAACTCCTCCTTAGTTTTTTTTTTTTTGTGCCACAGTTCTTTTTCAAGGGTTTAACTTGAACCGGGTATAAGTAAATTTTGTTTTTCTTTTTATTGTTTTAGTATAGGATTAATGAGCAATGAGTTAAATTGAATAAGGAAAATCTATAGCGTTCTTACACCTGAACACAATAGACGCTAGAGTGTAGGCTCAGCAAGGGTTGAATCTGATTTAAGTGCCTTAAAAATTGGATGTTTGTACCTAACTTGAATACTCAAAGAAAATATCTTGATAAACTAATCCAGAGTGAGTCATGTGCCATGTGTGTGTGAGTGTTTCTATATTCCATGTTGTACATTTGATGCCTAGAACTTGCCTTGTGTGTTTGCAAAGTGAAATAGTAGCTTCATTTAGTCTTAGAAGTGATATAGGCATTTCTTTGTTGAACCAGATATGTATAGTTGACCCACCTAATTGTTATATATCGTAGCTAACCCCTTTGAGCCTATAATCCTTTTTGTTTGGCAACCACATTACAAGCCTTACCCATTTGTTTGAATTAACCATCTATTTGAACCTTTTCACCTCTTATGAGCACTTAAATTGTTATGAACTTTATAAAAGTTAAAGTGTGGGGTGGTCGGGTTGGCTTTTGAGTGGAACTAATTGAATAAGAAGAAAGGTACACTGTTTTGAAAGAAAAGGTAGAGCCTCTAAAAAAAATATGTATTTCCTTGATAAGAGGTGGCTCTGGGCGTAAGTATGCTTAAAGAAGAAAATGGGTAATTTACATGGATGTGAAGGTAAAATGTTGGTTTGATAGAAGTATAGGGTTGAATGTTAAAAATGTATGTATTAAAGTGCTTGGGGAGGTGTATCCACTATTACATCCGAATGTATCACACCCGTCTCATAGCCTACATTATAACCAAATAAAGTTCTAATTGATCTAAGATTGAATGAGCTCGATTAGTCGAGTACAACACTACGGGCAAGCTTATGGTGCATCTTTGTGGCATGTGAATGTTCTTTGGAGAGTGAGCGAATTCTGTCTAATTGAGTTCCTAATTATTATCACTATCATTATATATAAGGAACTACTCTCTTGTGTGATGTGAGGGCATGTGATTTACAAAGGAAAAGGTGGGTCTTGACTATTGTGTAGAGTGGCTTGAGTAAGTACAAATATTATAGGGTACGAAAGAATTGATTCTTGAGGTAACAGTTGCTCACTACTAAGTGTAACTCTTGTAAACTGTTCATGGTGTGAGTCGTTGAGGGAAAAGCATAAATAATGAATTTTTATGGAATGTGGTGGATTGCTCGAGGACTAGCTGTGATTTAAGTATGGGGTATTGATGATAGGCTATATAGTTGTTATTTACACCTTAATTGTCCATGCTTTGTTGTTGGTTTATAATGTAAATTGCCAATAAAATACTTTAATTGGTGCTGGAAATATAAGATGTGAGGAAGTAACATGAAGTATTTAGAGGCAATAACATGAAGAAAACACACACTCAAAAAGTACTCGAACACAAAAGAGCGAAAAGAGAAGGAATGCAGAGATAAAAAGTCGGACAGTGCTCACCGCGGCCGCCACCGCGGTTGAAGGCAGTGCCTTCTGCGATTGTCACCGCAGTCGACGCCGCGGCTGCGGCGCACTGTTCAAAAGCCAGGAATTCCAGGGGCCAAAGTATCAATTCGGGAAAACTTTGTGTAAAACCCTTATAAGATGTAGAAACTCGCCCAAAATAGTGGAAGTTTAATTTGAGATTACTTTTGGAAGAAGAACAAGTGTGAGAGATCACCCAAAATATCATAGTTCTTATTCTCTTCTATTTTTTATTGCAATTCTTCCGTTATGAATAATCAATTAGTTTTATCTTCCATTGTTATGAGTAGCTAAATACTTTAACCTAAGGTTGTGGTGAAACTCGTTGGCGATGAATTAGTTGATATATTAATATAGTTTGGAATTGGTTGTCAAACTCTATTTGTTCATCTACGTATTGATTGTGGTTAGTTGAAAGTGCCCACAATTATCCGTTCCTATTTAGTATGTATCTACTTGAGAGAGAGTGCATATTTAGGTGATTGTATGAACATTATCACTCCCGGAGTACGGACGATAGTAATAACCGAGGGTTTAGGGTTTAATTAGAGATAACGATACCTCGGGTGCAATCTAAGTGAACTGTTTTGTGAAACTAGCTAGCGTAGCTTGAGAAAATGCGTCTAGTAAATTATCATAATTGCTTGAGAAAGATTTATGATAGCTGGAGCATTCATGATTAATAGAGACAACTAAGTCTCAGTTATAAAACATATTCAACCAAGGAAATCAATAACGGGGGAAACCATTACCTTAGATCTTATTTCTATTATATACAAGCAATCTTAGTTAACTTTCAGCTTTATTTACTTTCAGTTTAATTGTTAGATATATCATCAACTGTGAAGTACAAAGTTTGGAAAAATTGATTGTATGAATTTAATAAATCTGAAAAGAGAAATTGATAGGTTAATTCTCTGTGGTTTGACTCTGGACAGAAATACCCAAACTTTTGCTACGTCCGTCTGTATCTTTTTTTATATGGCATAGTTTGGCGTTATCAATCGTCTTGCTCAAGAACAACCCTAATATCGCATCTAACGTGTATGTGTCTTGAAGGCACGAATCGGGTTGTTGGTGAGAGGCATAGAAAGGTCGTAGAGTGGCGGAAATCAGGCAGACTTCAATCCATATTTTCCTCATTTCAAGAAAAGCTTTCTATTTGCTTGATACAAATAGTGACAGAATATGTGCTCCTCAAAGGTTCTTTCCTTGAGTTTTCCAGTAAGGACTCCAATTTTACCCATCTTTATCATTGATTCTCCAAAATTCTAGAAGAAAGTAGCGCAAAAAAATTCATGTTAACTACTCAGAAGAACGATCGATGGAGGAACTGATGAGAGAGAATCCATGAGTTTGTATTCATGGAGAAAACTGACGTTGAGATAGAGAGGATTGAGAAAGAGGGGGCACCGTATTTTATGACTTAAGGGTAGGGGCGACCATAAATATATATTTGGCCATAAAATCAAAAGGTAACTATGGAATATGCCATCCGTTACATATTAAATAAGGTAGTTTTGATTCGGTACGGAGTTTAAGAAAATAAAAAAGAAGACTTTTGAAACGTGTGGTCTTAAAAGCTTAGAAGGTAAAAAGTTTGTGGGGCCATGATATTTGTATGGCTATAAAAGCTCCTCATTAAGGATAAATGGGTAAAATGAAAGAGTTTAAAGTTGAATTATTTCCAAATTTAAAAATGTGTTTGTTTTGGAACAAACTAAAAATGATAGTACCTCATCTAATATGAAACAGGGGAGAGTATAACTTTTTAAAGTGGTATTTATTTAAAATAAATAAGGTATTAACCTTTGCTATGGGAGGTAAAAATTCCAATAAATAAATATTAGAAGTTAATGGTATTATTAGCAAATTGAAGTGCTATGATGAGAATTTTGAGTACTAAAAATTAATAATAATGTCTAAATGCTTGTACGAGCAGTTATATGAAATAAAAGTTAAGATAGTTGTACAAAAATGACTAATAATACAGTATTTATTACGCCACCTCCTCCAAATAAAAAAGACAACGAAATGGAAGAACATATATAAATTTAGTACTTCCTTCTATACATAGAGTAAAGGTATAAGAATTTGGTAGAAAAATAGAAACAGAGAGATAATTCAGAGTCTATTTCTTAGCGTTGAAAGAATGTAAAATAAAAAGAAAATAAATTACTAAGCAGGCAAACAGAAAATTAAAGAAATATTGGTGAAATCTTCTTAAACAAGCATTTTGTGTAGTAGATGTGTATATGAGTTCTACTGCCCCTTCATTCCACTCTGTCACCATTATTCTACTCTCCTCTAATCTTATTTGCACATTTTTGGCTGTATTCTCACATATTTCACATAATCTGCAAAATCACAAGACAATATAAGAATGATGTTACCTTTCGAGACGATGGATGCACTATTACAAAGTGTTGAATTTACAATTTATATTTGACGAATTTAACCTTTAGATTCTTACTATAAAACCATTATCATTTAGAAATAATAGTTAAAAATTTTAAAAAAAAAAATCTTATAATTTTAGTGAATTTTCACACATATACTTATACTCCATATAAAAAATGATGGAATCATTAAACCGTGCTACATAATTTACTGCTATTCATTTTTTTTTATAAAATTTTGCGATAATATAAGGAGATCAAGGATTTCATGGTGTTAGATTTGGGGATTTTTAAAAATTAAACCAAATAAAAAAAAAGAAGAAAAAAGACAAAAAGTACTTAATTAAAAACACAAGAGGAATTCTAGACATGCCAACAAGCTGAGATTTGAACCTCTAACTTTATTTGTAAAGGTTTGAACTTGGGAGACCACATGTTATAAGGAATTTTTATGAAATATAACATTATTATACCTAGTATCTCAAGAGGCACATGGGTTCACGTACCCCATGCTCCAACACACAAATACGTCCCTGGTTACGTTCCTTAATCAATATGCGCATTAGATATATAAAACACAACAGACTTTTATTGGTATTAAGTGCAACCCCAACTACAAACTCAATTCTAAGACTATATAAATCCTTACTGTCCATATCGTTCCATTTAAAATCCTATTTGCATTAAGTACATTATGAAAATTAGTTATTTTTTTGTCTGTTTCACTTTATCACTTTTAAGTACCTGAATTTTTAATATTAAGGAGCATACGTTTTTTTAACGACACGAAATCTCACAAAGATCGTAATGACACTTAACTCGACTCAATAGGCGAACAAACACACATAACATTCATAACAACATATCAAAGGTATTACGTAATATAAGTAATAGCATGAATAAGTGTGAAGACAATAGACAATTGCAGAAAATATCACATTAATCTTAAGTAGTACAAGTCATGAGCTACTAAATAGAGTATAACTGAGTCTTAAATATAAATGTACAACCTGAATCAAGAAAATTATAGGAAAAAAATCAAAAAGAAAACCTATACGCTCGCGTTTTACGAGGAACTTTTTTGACCATTTACCTTCATCAAAGCCAGAAGCAAAGGGCGAAAACTCCAAAACAAATATTAATAAAGAGTGATTGTGTTGTGCTTTTTGAGTTCGTGACTAATATTCTAATAGTAACCACAGGTTGAATGAGCATGGTCCCTAGTCTCATTACTGCCGAACTAGATTCTCTATGATGTGGACGTCTTTGATTAGATGGAGGACTCCACAAGTATGAATCCATATAGCAAACTAAAACATATTGATAATTTTTTTACGCTATCAGTATATATAAATTAAATTCTTGTTAAAGGAATGAATACCTGTTGCCTCTCTGATTGAACCAGGCTTCAGCACAATGGCGATGACAAATACCAAGCTCAGCTTTACAGTCACAACCAAGCTGTATTATTTCCTTGGACTCTTCATTCAAATGACATATACGACATACTTTTTCCATTCCTTCATTTTCATTAATATCTATTACTACTTCTGTACCTTTCTCTAATATTTTTTCTCCTAATTCTTGTCCGTCTCCGTTACTACAAACCTTCTCTGAATTACCTCCACATTTACTACTATTCAAATTGCCATCATCTCCTTTAATTTCTTCCATCCCCTGCAACAATATTTAGGGCACTATATTAACTTTTAATCAAAAAATGAAAGTTGAACGATATTATATTGATGAATTTGTACGTAATATTTGACATCACACTTTGAAAAAAAATAATATTTTTACTTAATTTTTAAGCCAAGGGTTTAGCGGAAACATTCTCTCTGCTTTCAGTTGTTGTTATACATAATTTCAATGTATTCCCAAAAAAAAAAAAAGGAACATTCCGTATCCTTTCAATAGTATCAACCCCAGCCAGAGCTGGCTCAACCCCAAGACAACTAAAGCCACGGCTTTAGGCCCCAAAAATATAGGGCCCCAAATTTTATTCATGTTATATATATATGCATATATTAAATAATTATTTCTGTAATTCTTTATAATGATAAGTAAAGCTTGTGATAAATTATTTACTATATCAATAATCATTATGACATAGTAGAGAATTTGATTGAGCTATAACAGATAATAGCATTAATATTTTTGCCTCCAAAGGCCTCTAATAATGATTAGCGTTAGGACTCACACTCCATCCTAGTGACCCCAGCCCAAAGAGAATGTGAGTATACTTATAATTTAACCATAATTTTAGAAGGCAGAAAGAATGCGAGTACACTTAGAATGGACGAAATTTAATAGTTTAAGAGTAATTTTATATAAATCAAAATTTACAACATAGTATATACTAAAAATCAGTTCGAAATCCAGCCACATGTAGAATAAGTAACAGATTCTTCTTCTTCTTCTTCTCTTTTTGTAATTCCAGAATTTTTAGCCAAGTTTTGACACACGAGATCATATACAACAACAACAACAACCCAGTATATTTCCATAAGGTGGGGTCTGGGAAGGGTAATATGTAGACAGACCTTACCTCTACTCGAAAGGACAGAGAAGCTGTTTCCAAACGACACACGAGATCATATGAAAAGAAAAAAAAAATCTAATTGCAACTTCATATCGAAATAAAAACACGTAGCACTATTGTGTTTTTATTTTTTTGTTAGATGATCATCTTATATATAGTATAAAATCAGTATATATATACCTGCTGAATTAAGCTAGAAACTCAGAAAGAATCAAGTTTTTCCCTCCGCAATTTTGTGTTGTGTGGGCAAGTAGTTTAATTCTAAGGACTGCTAGGAACCCTTTATATAGCGTTGTTTTTCCCTTATTAAATACCTTACCATATATCGCCCAAAAAAAATAAAAATAAAAACCATACCATACAACGAATTAGGTCTTACGGATACTTTATGGATTAATTAATTACAATAATTATTACTTAATCTATTAGAATAACATATATATATATATATATATATATATATATATATATATATATATATATATATATATATATATATATATATATATATAATTATTTTTGATGGATTAGAGGTAGTTGACAAGAATATATTATTATTTTCTTTTAAAAAAATCCAATGTCTGTAGTTAATCTCTTGTTATGTGATCCCAATAATGGACTCAAATTTGTACGGATAAGAAGTTTTATATAACTATAATTCTTTGGTGGAAGAAGCCAAATATATAAAGTTGTTTTTTCCTTGTCAAACGTTAAATACCATACTATAATGAATTAGGTCTTATATTTCTTTCCAACCAAGTAACTATTCAACTAAAATTTGTAATTGAACGAATTCAAATCCTTTTTTATTTAACTTATTCAACGTACCGAATACAAAATTTATTTGCAAGTTTACACAATAAGAACTTGTAAGCTTTATTAAATAATATCAGCAATCTTTAGACACGAGTTCTACTTCTATCTATAAATTATTATTTCACATAATGTATACTGTCATCATCCAATTTTTTTTTTTTTTTTGGTAATTAAAATTCTATTTACCAGGGAAAATATTTACAATCAAATCAGAAAAAATCCTTATATTTCATACCTATATTCCTATGCATCTCCTCCCCTTCCTTCCCATAATTCATACATTACAGGGATACAAATCCAATCTAAATTAAAACATTAATAAATTAAAACAATGAACCTCAACCATTAATAAATTAAAACAATAAATAAATAAAAAAAATGCCTAGCTATACTATAATAAAAAGTTATTTATCACTTTTATTTAATTCATACTACATTACATTTTATATCTATATTTATCATCTATGTACAAAACTATAAAAAAAATGAAATAGAAAATTCCTTAAATTTTCCATTTAGTCTCTCTCCTTCGCCAATCCTCCTAAAATTTTGAATTTCATCTATTTAAAAGATTTCACATCCCATTTTCCTCCCTCCCCCTCCTCCCCCATGCATATCACTCAAAGTCGTTACTTCTATCATAATGCAGTCGAAAATGGCAAAATTTATGTCTCTATTATAGGCAGAGGCGGACCCAGGATTTAAAGGTAGCGGGTGCACTATAATAGTACCTTACCAGTATTTGTAGGCAGTAGGTCACGACGAAAATAATTACTCGATGGCTTTAGGCGGACTAATAACTGATGGTTGCATGTGGGCTTTGAAAATTAAGGAAGAAGTTTTATGTGTGGAGAGAGATAATTGGAGAGGAAGCTTTTGATGTAAGGATTTAACTAAAAGTAAAAGGGGTGGTCCATTACAAAAAACTAAATCAAATACACACAACAACAACAACAACAACAACCACTATCCATTAAAATCCCACTAGGTGTGGTCTGGGGAGGGTAATGTGTACGCAGACCTTACTTCTACCCGATAGGGCAGAGAGGTTGTTTCCGATAGACCCTCGGCACATAAAAATAGAAATAGAAAAGAAAACAAGAAAAGACAACTCATTAGTAACTCTAGTAGTAACAAGTCAAACAACAAAAATATTAAATAAACTATTTATAAAAATAATATACAATCAAACTAATTAAAATATTGCTACCTTGTTCTAGTTGCTCGAGAACATCTAAATCTTCCTCAACATTGTAATGGCTCTCTTTAAAGCACTGATTTAGAAACACTGATGTCGGCAAACAAAAAATTGATGGAATGACTTTCTGTAAGTCTTTGGTTGAGTTATTATTTTCCTGGCATTGTACCAACAAGATATTCTCGTATATGGTTTAAATGAAATTACAGCAGGGTGCTAGACCCTTCAGATTTCTCAATGACTTTATCATACTTTATAAATAGCAAAGCAACAGGAAGAAATCAAAGTAGTTATTCAATCTTTACTAGTAGTAGTTTAGGTGACAAAATGAAGAGATTTATAGTGATCTTACGGTTAAAAAAGCTTGAGTTCGTCAATAAAACTAATCATAAATACAAATTGTCACTAAGCTTAACAAAAAAAGAAACACACATTGTCACTAGAGGAAAAATTAGAGTAATAATACACTAAGTAAAAGGAACAAAGAATGGGGTAATAATAGCTAAAACTATAGGCCTTCGGATGGGAAGCAGCTTTGTAGTTGCAGAGATTTGAACCCATGTATTTGGCATGAAAGCAGCAGCACCTACCAGTGCACCCAAAGTGCTTTTGAGTTTGAGTATATAGATATATATATATATATATATATATATATATATATATATATATATATATATATATATATATATATATATATATATATATATATATATCATACTTTGAAAGTATATACACCGATGACCCTCTGCTCTCCACGTGGGTCTGCCCCTGATTATAGGAGCACATGATTCTCCACATCCATTATAAAAAGCTTCAAGACTTAAAATTCAATATTCGGAATTTACGAATTTGTGATTTGTTCGAACGAGGTGTTTTTGTAAATGATGGAGAGCATACCCTTTAGTTTATATCTTAATTTTGAGGAAATTGATTAAATTTAGAGTTGATTTAGGTAAAATTTTAGATTGAAACTCGAAAATAAAATTTTAATTATAATATAATATTATATAAAAATTTAAGTTTAGAATTGTGGTTGAAACTTGAAGAAGATAAAAATCACAATTGTATCACAATTTTTTGAAATATATAACGCAGTTTGTATCACAAATGTAGACTACTAATTTGTATTACTATTGTATCAGGTATCGTTTAAGGTACTAATGTTCAGACTATCAGATACAATTCATATACAATTGTGATACAATTATCATATTATTCATACAACTTTTTTTTTTCTCTTCACCTTCTTCTTATTCGAATTTTCATCTAAAACAAACTCTATACTTAACCAATCTACTTTAAAATTGAGATATAAACTTCAAAAGATATTCTCAATTACTTGAAAGAACACCTAATCCAAACAAATCACAAAATTATAAAACATGAATATCGAATTCATAGCTTTAGAGCTTTTTAATTTAGTTTTTAGCAGCCATATAAATTTAAAATAATCAACTTTATTTTTCTCATTAATCATATGTAGTACAATAAACCTTATGTATGTTGATGAGTGCCATACATTATGTGTGATTTTCGTTGTAGGCAGTGGGGACCACCATTAAGTGAAAAACTATGTGAATTAGTATAACTGAATCTCTTAGTTGAAATCATTAATGTCTCTACCAACGGGAGTTATGATGGCGCCTAGTAATAGGAGCCAGGCAAGCCAACTCTTGCTTATATTTCTATTGGTTGCAACTTTCATTTTAAAACACTTAATATAATTCTGTGATTACATCGGAATAAATAAATTTAGCGGATGACTTAACAAATTTTCATAGATACGATACAGAAACCCAAACATGATACACTACCCAAGAACTGATGTCACAATCCTCACAAACTTCTAAGAATAATACACATAACCATCTGAAAGAAATATAAAACTGATTATCTCGAATACATGAGATAACAGACTGAAAAGTAAAGATAGAGGAGACAACATGTCCTGCGGACGCCTGCAATGCTACCTCGAAGTCTCGGTAGTCGGAATGTTAACAATCACACTACTGCCACTGCTGCTGTCCGTAACCTGTATCTACGCAAAAAGAGTGCAGAGTGTAGCATCACTACAACCGACCACATGTGCTGGTAAGTGCCTCGCCTATCCCAGCGAAGTAGTAATGAGGCTAGAACCAGACACCCACATAAACATATGCAGTTAAAAATATATACTTATACGACAAAATAACAGGAAACATTATTGAACATTTATAAGGAAAAGAACATGCTCTGGAATAGCAGCCAAAAATATAATATCGGAAAATAATATGAACAATGGAATAAATTCACTTTCATGTCTCAATTCAGTTTCATTTCGTATCTTGTGGTAGGCGAACCACTCGCCCCAATTTAATAATAGGCTACCGGCAACTATGGCCAATGCCAACAATTATATAACTTTGTGGTCGGCGTGCCACACGATCCCATTTCTTAATATATAAGTGGTCGGCGTGTCACACGATCCCATTTCTTAATATATTGTCGGTATAAAGCAAATAATCTTCAATCAACAACATATATATATTACCGGACATGGAATCAATAATTCTTTAATTCAATAACATTTATATTACCGACGTGAAACCAATAATCTTTAAATCAACCATATTTATATTACCGGTGTGGAACCAATAATCTTTAAATCAACCATATTTATATTACCGGTGTAGAATCAATAATCTTTAAATCAACAATATTTATATTACCGGTGTGGAACCAGTAATCTTTAAATCAACAATATGTATATATTACCAGTACTAAACCAATAATAATTTCTTTCATACCATCACATAAAAATTATCACAAGTTTAAACCATTAAAGACTCACAGTCATACTCGACCCCCAACGTATAGATACTCGTCACCATGCCTATACGTCGGACTCCACACGTAACAATTAGCACATAAACTCAACTCCTATCCCCTCAAGCTAGGATACAACAAACACTTACCTCGAAGGTATACGGTTAATTCAATCCTTAGCAATGCACTTTCCTTTCGAATTTGGCTCCAATTCAATCGTATCTATACACAATTGATTTAATATCATCAATACTACTTAACAAACCAGTTCAAATGGCAAAATATAATTTTTCCAACATCCTGTCTGGAATAGTAAAACTTGACCCCAGGCCCACATGGTCAAAATACGAGGTTCGAACCAAAATAAATTCACCCATTCATCCATGAGTTCAAATATGTAATTGTTCTTAAGTTCGAACCCAAAACGAGGTCTAGATCGCAAATTCTTTGAAAACCCTAACTCTACCCAATTCTCTAATTTCTACCTATTTTCACATGTTTAGGCCTAAGAATTCGAATAATATTGATGGAATATGAATAAAACGAGTCAAGAATCACTTACCCAACAAGTTTGATAAAGAATTGCCCAAGAATCACCCAAAAAGCTGTGGAGAAGAGGAGTTTGAGAAATGAGATTTTTATCCCATTTCTGTTATGTTTCAGAACTTAATCACTGGGCAGAAAAAATTGCTCTATGCGATCGCACATATAAAATTTATCAAAATCGGAGTCCGTTGACCCCTCAAATTCCAAGTTTACACTTTCTTAGGTTTCAAGCCCTAACCTCCATTTTTACCCTTTAAATCCTTGGTTTTCAGTGTTTAATCTATATTTTTACATCATAACAACATAATTCAAGTCTAAGAACTCTTACCTGATGAAATCCCACGAATTCTCTCTCAAAATTGCCTCAGAAGTTTATTCCCGTTCCAAAATTACAAGAAAACTTGACCTGCTCATTATAGGTATATTGTTCACGCATTATACTGCTCCCAATGGATTCCTTGTGAAATTCTAATAAATTTAGGCTTTTGAATCACTCAATTTGATCTTATAATGAAGGAGATATGTAGTTTTAAGATTTACAAATAGTGCAGGTTTTTAATATGCCGTCAGGGGCAATTTCGTTATTAACCTAAAAATCTGGGCAACCTTAGTAAAATGGCCATAATATCTTCATACAATGTCCAAATTTGATGATTATTTTTGCTACGGGTCCATAATTACGATATGGATCTAATGCTTCATTCAGAATAATAATCGGAGCTCATTTGTTCAATATGATACTCTTTTATGTCCAAAGATACGACGTTAAAACATAATTAAGAGCTTGATCACAACCCGAAACACACCCGAGGCCCCCGTGACCTCAACCAAAGGCACCAACATATTCCAAAATATCATCCAAACTTGTTACAATCATCAAAACACACCTAACAACACTGAAATCATCAATTCACATCGGATTCAGGCCTAAGTTCTTTAAAAACTTCCGAAACACGCATTCGATCAAAAACCCAACCAAAAGAATGACCTAAAATTTTGCACACACTTCACAAATTACATATTGAAGCTACTGCAACTCTTGGAACTCTATTCTGTCCCTCAGATCAAAATCTCACCTATCAACCGGAATTCGCCAAAATCCAACCTTAGCCAATTCAAGCCTAATTCTATACCGGACCTCCAAATTCAACTCTGATTGCGCTCCTAAGTTAAAAATCATCCCTCAAAACTAGTAGAATCATCGTAAATCCATTCCGAGCCTTCTAATTCAAAAGTCAACATTCAGTTGACTTTTCAAAACTAACCTTCTCATAAAGAGACTTATTGTCTCATTTCTACCCGAACTCTATCCAAATTACTTCAAATTCTCCAAACACAAATAATGAAACTTATAGAAGCATAAAATAGGAAAAATGGGGTGGTTACTCCCGTGATGACGGGTCGGGTCGTTACACCGTGGTTTACTTGACAGTGAAGATGTCGTTCACCCTTGCCTCCGCCTTCCTTGCGCCAGCGTGTGCGGTGGAGAACTTGTCTGCCATTTATTCGAATAGTGAAATTGCTTTGGCAGGCAGTTGGGAGTACCACGTTAGGGCTCTTTCGGTCAGCATCTCGCCGAACTTCTTCAATAGCACAGATGGTACCTGCTCTTTTGACAGGTCGTTACCTTTCACGGCGGTAACGTAATGGATGAGGTGATCCTCGGGATCGGTGGTTCCATCATACACCCTCAATTAAGAGGGCATCTTGAAAGTCTTTGGGGTGGAATATGGGGCGGCTTCCTCGGAGTATGGTTGTTCCACGAACCTTCCCACGTCGCGTTTAGGTAGTAATTTAGGTGCTCCGGGGATCTTGTCGAACCTAATCTTGATGCTCTTTTATTTGGTCACAGAGAGCCTTATTTTCGCTCTTCATTTCTTCCATTTTTCTCAGAATAGACGCCAGCGTGTCGTCATGGGTTTGTGTTTCGATGGGTTGATTGTTTGTTCGCTCTTATTCTTGCTCGCCCGATGTAGTAGTGGTACTCATTGTTGGTATTGCTTTAGTGTGACCCTATGGTGATTTTTCACTAAGCCGCTCAGGGTACTCGTCAACCATTCTTTCAATAATTTCCTAACTGCCGGGGTGCTTTCTTTGCAGCGGACGTGGAAGTTTCCTTGTCCCGGATGGGGAAGGTGAAGCTTCTATCTCTGGTGCGGTATCGGGGGTGGTGTTGGTAATAGCGTCATCGCCGACCTCGTTCAGAGAGCTCAGGAGGTTGGTTGTGACCCCCATTATAGCTTTGGATCTGGTGTTGTTTTCGGCCGTTTCTGGGTTTTCGTGGGATATGGATGATGTGATTATCTGATCTTTGGGTGTATACTATAGGTTTGATTCTCGAAATCCTCACAGACATCACCAAATTGTTTGACTCAAAAGTTACCGATTACTTTATGAGTTACGAATAATAAAAAATGTGAGAAAAAGGGTAAATCGAAATCAAATACTATAATAATAAACCCCGGAAAAGGATCTATATCGTTTATATTATGAGTCTTAGCAGAAATGACAAAATTATAAATATTATCGATGATTATCATCGAAATGATAAAAAGAGAGAGAACAATAGAGAGAGAATAGAGAGAACAATGAGAAATTGTATTATTAGAAAATAACACTTTTCCTTTACAATAAGGAAAACCTCTCTTTATATATAGGAAATGTTTTCTCGCTAAAGGTACAATTCGTCGAGGGACTGCTAACGTCCTTAAAATGTGAGGAGGGGAGGGGAAGGGACGTCTGCGTTAACAAGTCGGTGCCACGCCTTTGTTGTTAAAGACGTGAGCGAGTACCCTCGCTGCCGCATGAGCGTGGGGTAGACGCACTCGACCCTTATCAGTTACATCCAATGCGACCATATACAATGCTAAAATTAATTATTCTGTAATTATTTCATATTGACTGTTGGTATATTATAATAATTTTTAGATTCGTCAATTTTAATAAAATATTATGAATAAGTTATTTTGGGATTTCTTTTCTACTCTCCGGCAAATATAAATTAGCCCGATAAGTACCAAAACGATCGCTAACAGATAAATTTTGGCAGATTGGATAGATAGTCATTAATACGTCCAATTGACGTTTTTACCCCTCAACTTTGAGCCAAAAAAAACAAAGCAACATCAGCTTTTTGACCGTTTAGTGATTAGATTACGCTTCTCGAGGCAAAAGCTGTTAGTAACATTGACGGCTCGCTCAGTCTATTCTCCGTCTTCGGTCTCGTATATATAGACTAAACTCCCATTTCACACTAACTTCGATAAACACGCCATTTTCCTCGCTCCGATTCTCTAAATCCTCTCTCCAGATAGCCATGGCGATTCGAGCCGCGATTTCCGGTCGTTCCCTCAAGTTTAGCTCGTCGGTCGGAGCGCGATCATTGTCGTCGTTGTGGCGAAACGTCGAGCCGGCTCCTAAAGATCCTATCCTCGGCGTTACTGAAGCTTTCATCGCCGATCCTACTCCCCATAAAGTCAATGTTGGCGTTGTAAGTTTTTTTTTCTCTTTCCTTTGTTTCGTTTTCCACCTCATTTCGTTTAAACAAGGATTTAGCTTACTTGACCAGTTCGCCATAGCTGTAAAACTGGTTTTACTGTGACGAATCATTAACATATGGATAGAAACTATTCGTAGAGTCAACAACATAAGTCGATCTCTATCGCTTTGGGTTTGAGAGAGGGTTTATTGATTTAATTTTTGTATGCGTTCGACTTTTTTCAACTTGATCTATTTAAGAAAATATTGAAAAAGATTTGACCATTTTTCTTAAATTATTTCTTTTTAAAAATTATTTATTGTAATTATTGTGTAGGGAGCTTACAGGGACGACAATGGAAAACCCGTGGTACTGGAGTGTGTCAGAGAAGCAGAGCGGAGGATCGCTGGCAGTTTCAACATGTGAGGGCTTCTCCTGATTTATTCAAATTTTTCTGTTATTTTATTTGTAATTAATTACGATTACGTTAAATTTGATCTACTAAGTAGAAACTTCACCCAGTAAGATTGCTTTTTTTTTTTCTTCGAGTAGTTTGAGATGTAAAACCCAGGTCGGATGCACTGGGATTTTTAAGTAGTTTGTACAAATATATTCTTAAATATTTTTTAAAAATTTTCTGTATACACACACATACATGTGATTAATTGATTACCTACTGATCTAGGATTTATAGGTAGTTTGGAAAAATATATTTTCAATATCCTTTATGAATTTCCTCGTATGTGTAATTTGTGTTTGAGAAAATGACTGCTTACGCTAGGGATCAGCCTCTAAAAAGCTGGTGCTGCGTCTGGTGAGTGGTGACTGTTCTTTATTTTCAGTTATTATAGCCACAAATTGTTGGTTGTTGATTAAGTATAAATAAACCAATGTATTAGGGACTGCTTATTCGTATGAAGCATCTTTTTTAAGTCTCTACACAATGGGTGGTCCGATATTTTCCACCCGTCAGTTCCACTAACCAGTTTGATTCTTTGGGACTTCTTCTTTGAATTCTCACGTTTACGTCTAGTGGATGGTGCACATTGATTTCTTTACTAATACTTTCTTCTGCCCTTGCAGAGCTTTCTCCAAAGATAAATTATTAATATCAAATTGACCTTTCGATAGTTCAATGGTGTTTAACTTTTTGAAATATTGCCCCTCACATTCCATTTTATATATGAAGTTTGAAAAGTTTAACTAGACATGCTGTAATAAGTTTTTATCTGACTTGTGTATTTTATTCATTGTGGTAGGAGAAAGTATTAAAATAACAAGTGAAAAGTCTGTTTTATGGATAAAGAATATTACGTGAAATTTGAATTTGAAATTTTGAATTGATTTGCTTCTTTAATTTTATGAAACCGTCTGTGAGAATATTATTAGTACTCCATTTGTCTCATTTTATATGAAGGAATCTGTCTTTGCACAAAGTTTAAAATATAAAGAAACTTATGGCATGTAAGTTAGATATATGCAAAGTACCATAATTATCCTTTTAAGTAAGTGATAGTGAGAGTTCTCACATTTATTTTTGTTCTTTCTTCTTATAAAAGAACGAAGTTTTGTATCAAGTGGGTCCCAACAAGTCATGTCATTAAGGTAAAACAGGTATGCTAAGATTAACCAATTTCCAAAAAGAGAAAGATTTCATTCTTCTTGGACAGGCTAAAAAGGAAAGTGTCACATAAAATGAGTCAGAGACAATATAAGTTTGTCAAACATTTTGTGACGTCCTGAACTAGAAAGTGTCTTGGGATGGGGGAGAACTACGTTATCTGTTCTCAAAAAAGTGTGCATCATGTGATACTATGTGGTAGTTTAGTTCACATGTTGACAATTCATCATTTATCAGGGAATATCTTCCTATGGGAGGTAGTGTCAACATGATCGAGGAGTCACTGAAGTTAGCCTACGGGGAGAACTCAGACTTGATAAAAGATAAGCGCATTGCAGCAATTCAAGCTTTATCTGGGACTGGAGCATGCCGAATTTTTGCAGATTTCCAAAGGCGCTTTTGTCCCGATTCACAGATTTATATTCCTGTTCCTACATGGTCTAAGTAAGTGTATTCTTCTGCTTCTCTGCATCTCTACAGCATCCTAATTGATCTTCGTCAATTGGTTTTTGCACATTAAAACATGAGTATGCAAATACCTTCAAAAATTTCTAATTTCCGGTCATTACTAATATGAAATTCTTGGCAGTCATCATAACATTTGGAGAGATGCTCATGTCCCTCAGAAAACGTATCATTATTATCATCCTGAAACAAAGGGGTTGGACTTCGCTGCACTGATGGATGATATAAAGGTAAGAAAACATATAATTGAGGTTGTTTTCCATGATGGTTGGTTCTCCTGTAGAGATGATATAGTGTCCCTCCTCAAGTGGCAATTATGTGTTCTATCCTGACGTATTTCAATTTTCATTGACATAGAATGCCCCAAATGGATCATTCTTTCTGCTTCATGCTTGTGCTCACAATCCTACTGGGGTGGATCCTACAGAGGAACAATGGAGGGAGATCTCACACCAGTTCAAGGTAATGATTTGTATGTTTTGTCTCTCCCTTTTCTTGTCATAATTCATATTAAATTTGTTACACTGGTTCCAGGTGAAGGGACATTTCGCTTTCTTTGACATGGCCTATCAAGGATTTGCTAGTGGGAATCCAGAGAAGGATGCTAAGGCTATCAGGATATTTCTTGAAGATGGTCATCCGATAGGATGTGCCCAATCATATGCAAAAAATATGGGACTATATGGCCAGAGAGTTGGTTGCCTAAGGTAAACTACTACGCCCACTATCATACCTTGTCTCCCTAGTTACAATCTGGAGAGTCAAACTAACTTTGGTTAGACCGTAGTTGGTCTATTTTGAAATTTTCTAATTCCAAAAGCAGTTACTACTATTAATTTTTTACCGTATGTCATATTTTTCATATAATCAATATGTAGAGTTAGTTATTTATTTATATATTTTAAATTTATTTAGAATAAATTGAGTTTTTTAGTAATTTCAGTTCATTTCCACCTCAAAGTACAACTCGACGAGAAAAACAGAATTTTGCTAGTCAAAACTTTGGCCGGTGAAGAAATCTCATGTTCAGAGCATGATGGTTGCGGAGATGAGGATGCTTAGGTGGATGTGTGGGCTCACCAAGTTAGATAAAATTAGGAACGGAGTTATTCGGGAGAAGGTGGGGGTGGCCCCAGTGGATGAGAACATGCGAGAGGCGAGGCTTCGGTGGTTCGGGCATGTGCGGAGGAGAAGCCCCGATGCCCGGTGAGGAGTTGTGAGCGGCTAGCGGTGGTCGGTGTGAGGCGAGGCAGAGGGAGGCCTAAGAGATACTGGGGAGAGGTGATTAGACAGGACATGGCCAGGATGTGGATTTTCGAGGACATGACCCTTGATAGGAAAGTCCGGAGGTCTAGTATCAGGGTGGTAGGATAGGGGCTTCTAGTTTTTTCGTTCTCCTTGCCTGGGGTGGGTGAGGCGTGGTAGGGCCGCCTATAGATGATTAGTTATGTTCTGTTGTGGTAGTCATTTATGGTAGTTATTGTTATGATATCATTGCATGCCTACTTATTTATTGGTATTTATGTCTCTTATGTTTAGATAATTTTTATGCGTTGTATGTTGGAGTGACTAATGCGGTTTTTGTTTTTGTTTGCTTTTCCTTTCCTGCGCTGAGGGTCGATTGGAAACAGCCTCTCTGCCCTCTCGGGTAGAGGTAAGGCCTGTCTACATATTACCCTCCCCAGACCCCACCTTGTGGGAATATATTGGGTTGTTGTTGTTGTAAAACTTAGATCCAACAAAAAGCACCAAAATTTTGGTTTTAAATTATAAAAAATGTCTACTCTAGGTTTTCGTCCTATGCAAGTGATGTGATTTTACAATCTTAAAATAAGGCATCAATCAATCCCGAACTAGTTTGATTCAACTATATAAATCTTTGTTCCTATTTCACGGCTCTGGGCCCATTGCATTCCAATGATGGTAAATAATACAAATTAGGGTTCTCTAAGATTAGAGATTCCTTAATGAAATCTCATGCTAATATCTACATTGTCAGACAAGTCTCTGACCTTAAAAAAGGACTTCTAGCAGACACCAGATTTTATGTAAGTGTAACAACAACAACCGCTAAGTTTTAATCCAAGCTAGTTAGTATCGCTTATATGAATCCCTTGATTCCATTGAGTAGCACTGAGGGCATGAAATAGAAAACTTTTCTTCTGATTTAAATCTATTATTAAATTATTGAGGAGAAAAAATTGGATTACTTGTTGGTAAATCTTATTTATTATTTTAAACACACACAAAGCCGAAGACCTCTAATACTTTTGCTGAGATGCTTCCGCAATTCACTGCAGTGTGGTCTGTGAGGATGAAAAACAAGCAGTGGCAGTGAAAAGTCAGTTGCAGCAGCTTGCTAGGCCCATGTACAGTAATCCACCTGTCCATGGCGCGCTCGTTGTTTCTACCATCCTTGGCGATCCAAACTTGAAAAAGCTATGGCTTGGGGAAGTGAAGGTAATACGGTTAGAAAAAGATAAAGATTTATGATTGTATAACTATCATTGCTATGTTGACGAAAGGTAGGAACTAGGAATTTGCTATTAAATATATTTGCTTGCCTTTATTTTGGAAAAAAGGGTATTTTCTCGCTTTTTCAAATGTATAAAATTTGGATCGAGCCGTCACATGGAGATACTGTGCAATTTTCTTCTACTCACATGGAAAGGATCGTTTTCTTTTGGTGATCTGTTTAAGCACCAATTAGCCAAAGCCTACTATGTTGTCCAATCTTTTCAGCCACAGAAACAGGTCTAACCAGCCCCTAACTTTAATAAGCTTACCATGGTAATTTCAGCAAAGATAAATTGGTCTGTGCAGCCGTTAACTGTTTTCTTTGTCGGGCCTGTTAAACTTGTATTTCTCCCAGCAGGGGAGGAGGTAGCCTTTTGGCTAGGGGTTCAACTGAACACATAACTTTCAACACGGAATATGAATTTATATGTAAAAATCTACTAAAATTTCAACTAGTATTATATTTGAACCCACAATTTTAACAGTATAATATGTGCAATACTTAACCTTAAGAATTTGAACCCATTAAATTTTAATCTTGGATCCGCCTCTATTTCAAAGGTCAAGCTGGTGCTCTGGCTGCTTTTTAGCTTTGTGCTCATTATCAGAGCATCATATGTTTAAGCGTAAAGGTTCAATGTGTAAGAGTTCTTTTTCCAGGGCATGGCTGATCGCATTATCGGGATGAGAACTGCTTTAAGAGAAAACCTTGAGAAGTTGGGGTCACCTCTATCCTGGGAGCACATAACCAATCAGGTATTGAAATAAACGACTTCTGTTGTTTTCTATACAGTGTATATAACTATTAAGAAAACTACTATGGTTCACCTACAGCCCCATTAATACTCTATACTACCTACAGATTGGCATGTTCTGCTATAGTGGGATGACACCCGAACAAGTCGACCGTTTGACAAAAGAGTATCACATCTACATGACTCGTAATGGTCGTATCAGGTATAATCATTAGGTCACCAATTTCTGCTTAATGCTCCGGTGTTCTTGCACGAGTTATATCTCATTATTCTTTCCACAATGTTATGTCTTTTGTATGTGCAGTATGGCAGGAGTTACTACTGGAAATGTTGGTTACTTGGCAAACGCTATTCATGAGGTTACCAAGTCAGCTTAATGTCTGAAATCATGGATTCATTTTAAATAACCAGCAGCGGAAGGCTGTGGAAACGACATCAAATGTCAGAATATCAAGATTCATTTTTTTCCCCCTACCATATTCTCTCCTTGTAGGATGGACTGTTGAATTCCTTTTTTTCTGATGGGTGAGGGAATTGAGGAAACATGTTGTAATAGCTAAGTTAAAATAATCATACTGACAGGAACGAATAGGACTTTATTCTGGGAGAATTTTGAGGTGTAGAAGCAGAGTGTTTAGACATGTTGAGGTGGAGAAGTTTCTCTGTTGTATTATATGTCATTCTAGGATACATCCAGTCATATAATTAGCCCAACCCGGCACCATTCGCCAGCCCAATAGGCGCTGGATTAAACTCATCTGCGGATGTTATCATTAATTCTAGGTTGCATCAACTGAACGTCATCATTTGCCTTAAAATCTCAGTTTTCTGACGTTGTTCAGCAATTCAACTATTTGAATACAGCAGAATTCAGAAAAAAACAGTTTTCTACTCTTTAACTGTAACTGGAAAAGGATCATGTTTAAAAAGATTGCACCTTTTATAATTGAGTCAACTACTCTAGCTTCATTTTAAGATTTTTCTTGGTGAAGGACTCAAGGTAAATAGCTGAAAGCCTGAAACAGTCGTCTGGTAACCAGCAGTGGCACGGCATGATAAGCATCTGGCATCTCATTTGTTAGCCTCCTATTAAAAAGCCTTTTCAACATTTAGTTTGCTCTAAATGGTATTTGAAAATTTGACATTTCCTGTCTACATATTCGATGGTTCTTTAAATGTCCATTTTTCTTCCATCTTTTGGGTTTCCCTTGGTAATAATTTTCCTCTACTAATACACAACTATGACACTTGAGAAATAGAGTACAAGATTTTAAATTTGAGAAAAAACAATTAAATTGATCCTTCAAAGGCAAAGAAAAGAAGCCAAAGCTTGGAGAGACTTTGGATAACATTTGCATCCACACACAGGAGAACAGAAAAAGAGCAAAAAGTAACTGCATGTAAATATAAATAACCACAACTGAAAGCTACAAATCCTAATATGTCTTCTCAAGGAAATCTGCCTAACTAGACATTACAATATTTATCACTTTATACTCCTATCTGAAATTTTCTTATCAAAACAATATACAGAAGCGGCAACAAGTCTGCTATTAAGATGGGCATAGTAGCAGGATCACTTCCTTGTAAGCCAAGCAGTGACTATACGCATACAACTTACAGGCGTACATAGCTGCTGGTTAAGCCAATATGCCAGGTTACACTAAATCCACAAAGCCTCCCTCTACCTTGATACACCAGCTCTATATTTCATTAGGACAATTACGTCGCACCAGGATAGGGAAAATTCAAACCAGTTTGCCTCCACACATGCTCAGGGATCAGCTTGCTTACCAAATCAGGTGAAGCTCCAGTTAACTGCAAGCAACAGGCAGACAATGAGAATAATCACAAAGAAACAAAAGATTGGTCCATATATGTTGAACAATCTACTAGCAGAAAACAAGTCCACATAGTTGACAATGAAAATAAATACCCAATGCCTGCCTCATACAATTTTTCTTTTTATATACACACACATGCGTGCGTGTGTGCAATTCCTGAGAGAAGGCTCATATTGGATAATAACAGGAAACTTTTTCTAATGGTTAATGTTTCTGATAATAAGTTGTGAAGCCAAACTTAATATCTTGATGTTTAAAGATCTGCTAACTGTTGGAAAATGGAAGCTTTTTACCAAGTGATAAAATTTTAAAACCATCAATTACCATAGATGAATTTTCATGACAACCAACCACCAAAACTTATTCTATTAAATAGCTCCACAATAATCGGGTAACTATAAATATGAAAATTTAGATTCATGCACGTGCAGACAATTTTTACTACTCACGTTTTGAAGCAGAGGAAGTATAGATGAATAGAAGTGATTGTTATTTGTTAGGAAAAAGATAATAAATTATCAAAAAAAGGAAAAAAAGAATATGAACGACAAGACACATGACGCACTTAAAAGTACAAGAAAAAAGGACAACACACAAAAATCATGAGCTAATATGTAACGCATCATTTTCCGGTATTATTCACTTTTGAATATCTTTTTCTAAAAGGACTTACTTTAAAAGTTCCTTTCCTGTAATTATCACTTCACACGAGAAAAACATGAGCATCCCCACTCCCAACTCAACACTTCTGTTTCCGTTTATAACAAACATCCTAATAATGGATAAGGAAAAACAATGCTCTAATTGACAAAATAAATCTTTGATGGTTTTGTAGAATTGCATAATCGTAAATTTAACCGGTGAGCCAGCAATTCGTCAAAAATTCAACGATAAGGTCACACAGATAATTAAATAGTTATGGACAAATAAAATTATATTAGTAAAGGAACAAAAGATTTTGGAAAACATACTTCCTGTTTGAAGTTGAAAAGAGGTGGAAATGGACGTCCATTCGGGAGACGGGCATTGGGCTCACGAAGCTCATCAAAGAATGAATGTGCACACGCTTCTAGCTGCAAGGAGTAAAAGCAGGTAAATAGAGTGATCTATCACATGCAATAGAGGAAATAAAGCTACAAAAAGCAATTCCATCTTGTGACTAACGCCTAGCTATATGTCACTGTCAGATTGCCACACATGGAGAGAATGAGACAACTCACCGCAGTACAGCGAAGACTTGGTGAATATTGGAGAAGCCGTGAAGCAAGATCAATTGCTTCAGGGGGCATTCTTTTGTGGAATACCTGAAACCATGGAAGTCTTTTAGCTCTCTTTTCAACTAAATCTGATCCTAGGGGTAGTTAGCATATAAATATTTCAACAACAATATGACCTTATTCAGAATAACTACTAAAATATACTAATGCACAATACCTTGTGCCAAGGATGAGCTTTTATCTGTGGGAATCTGAAATCCGTGTAATTTGGGTTCATACATCGAATTTCTTCTCGAGTAGGAGTACCAAGGACCTGTGACAAGGTCTCGCATTAGAAAAGAGATCCATGTAATTGTTATCAGGAATACTAGAATGTCCAACAATGAAAGTATAAAGACACACCTTGATAATCTCTACAAGTTGGTCTACAGCATTTTCGCCGGGAAAGAGCGGCTGTCATAATTTATGATTAATGAAAGCTCAATAAAGTTACAAACTCCAAGGAAATAATAGATAGAAAATTATCCACTCGAAAACAAAGTTATAACACGAACCTGCCCCAGAAGAAGCTCAGCAAGAACACATCCCGCTGACCAAATATCAATTGATGTTGTATATTCTGTGGCACCAAATATGAGTTCTGGAGCTCTGTAGTAGCGAGAGCAAATGTATGAAATATTTGCTTCACCATTCACCTGTGCATGGGAAAGTCTTTTAGTATTAAATGCAACAAAATGAAATGGTTCAGTTTAAATGTTATGCGCAAAATAATTCTCCTGACAAACATACCAGGACTTTTGCACTTCCAAAGTCACAAAGCTTGACTTGATGGGTCAGAGGATCAACCTTCAAAGGACATACAATATAGATTTAGGTCAACGGTATCGTATAATAGGTGTAAAGTGGATTCTCCTTCACATACAATAGGAGTAAAGTGGATTCGCGTTAACATACCAAAAGATTTTGTGGTTTCACATCTCTATGGCAAATTCTTGGAACATTATGAATGTAAGCCAGCCCCCTGAATATCTGACGTAAAATTTACTTTATTAGGATCACATAATATCCAATTGCAGAAGAGCCATAGAAGATAAAGGAGGATAGAAGTAAACCTGATACATATAAAGTTTGACATAGATGAGTGGCATCCTTTGGTTTGAATTGCTATAGTGCCTTAAAACCTTGTATAAACTTTCAGGGACATAATCCATGACCAAATTAAGGAAAAGCTCGTCTCTACTTGTCGTGGAAAAGAAGCAGTGCTTTAGACAAATGACATTTGGGTGATCCATCAAGCGCATCAGCTGTAGTTCACGATTTTTATACCGCTTGTCCTGCAAAACCTTCTTTATGGCCACGGTCTCTCCAGTTTCCAAGCATTTTGCCTAGAGACAGCAATGTTAGGTTACTCTATGTGCAAGCGCACTGATTTATAATTAAGTTAGCCCACGAACCTGAAACACTATTCCAAATGATCCTGTACCGACAACTCGCTCTGCCATGTAACTGATTGTCTGCAAAAATAATAAATACAAAAAAGTGTCAATATTTCTGAAAAAATCATGTTTATCAAAGGAACGAATTCGCAAAAATTTCTCATCAGATTCTATCAGTTAAACTATCAAAAGCATTGAAACCAACGATTAGAATCATCTTAGTGATGTCCCCAGATTAGAATCCCAATATTAATGAACCAAGAAAATACAAAAAATTGAATTTCCAAATGGATAAGAACCAAAGAAACTGGCATATATCAGGTACACACCCTTTTTGGTTCCCCATTCTTGCCTCCAATTGTGGTGGAAATTATGTGACCAGTGACAGCACCATTACCCTCAACAACGGCAGCTGACATTTCCTACAATGCAAATCAAGCAAGGTCAACTGAAATGCTAAAAGAACTCCATCTCGTTTAGAAAATAGTAAGAACCCGTCATTACCATCAGACGACCTTACAAAATCGTTCACCAAAAACTAAAAAACAGCGAATGGAATAAAAACATAGGCTTTAAGAAAGCATCATATGATAGAGGCTTGTAACTGAAACAAATACACTATTTAAGGAGAATCAGCCATCACCATTCACATGAAGCAAACGCTATGAAAGATTGAAGCACAATTTACCTAAAGATGAAGAAAAGCAGCTAAAAAGCCTTTTCATAAAAAGAGACTTGCAAGCAACCTAATAAAATTCAAGAATACCTGTCCTACATAATTCCCATCACACAAACAAGATTAAAGGGTAAAAAAGTCACTACCCTACATAAAAATCCTCATGGATCTAACCCAAAATATGCACTTTATACGAAACCCCAAAATCAGCTACACTAGAAACAAGTACTAGTATAGAGCAAGCAGCAAGGAAACCAAGAATAATTATTTGGTAAATAAAACCAAAACACGAAGCGGAAGCTACTCAAAGTTAAAAAATTTAAAATAGTAAGAGCTACAAATAAAGATGTTCCAAAGGAAAATAAAACTAAAAACAACAGCACTTTCTGTTGCTCTCTTATTTTGTTTCTGAAATACGTTATTTTCCCCAGCAGCTGAAAAATACCTCAATTTAAGTAACTAACTCAAAAAAATCGAGCCGCCAGAAAATTCTCCGGCGATATCACCGACGAACATTCCGGTCATGGAGAACGCATGAATTCAAAGAGATCGAGCTAGATCGAAGCACAAAGAACAAGAGCAATAACAAGGACAAAAAGTGTGAGCCTGTAGTCTTGGGAGAGGAGTAAAAGTACCTTGTCGGAATCCGTTTCCGGCCGTACGCCGGCGACAGCGTGCCTAACGGCAGCTGGTGTTCCTTGGTCATGATGAGCATTGTTCTGATGCTGAAGATTTTCCGGTGGATTATGGTGCTGCTGAGGTACCAGCGGTAACGAGGCCATGTGCTCTTCCTCTTCTGCTGCTTCTTTCTTTTCTTCTTTCTCTATTCTCTAATTGCTTTATTATTTTCCCCTTAACCCCACTACTACTACAACTACTACTACTCTCTCTCTCCCCCCAAATAAGGAATTATTGCCCAAACAATAGATAACTCTTGTCTTTTTACATTTAATATTTATTTATATTTTTTATTACTATTTCAATTTGTGATGATTATTTTTTACTTTATCAACAAAAAAAAATGGGGATGAAAATTTAAGATGGAGCTATCCAACTAAATGAACTATTAATTATTCAACTTTTTATTTGATGTAAACAATGTGTTCGAATAATTTCCTTATTTCGGATAATATATGGACTCAACCTAGTTTAAATTTCAAATGTCAATTAGATATTAAAAATTAAGCTAGCATTTGGATATAAATTTAATTGAAACTTAGAAAAAAAGTTTTTGAAATTATGTTGAAACATAATTTTTTGAAGTTGAAGTTGCATTTGCATATGCATTTTACTTAGAAACGAATATAATTTTGTGAGTTGGAAAAAAGAAAATTTCACTCAAAAATCTAAATTTGTCTCAATAACAAATAGAACACCATGAAAAAACAAAATATTTTCAAACAACTTTTTAAAAAAGTTTTATGTCTAAATACAAGAAAAAAATTCACCAATCAACTTTAGGAAAGCCCTATCCGTTAATGAATTTTCTAAATGTACTCATTTAAACATGCTTTACGTTTTGTTGTCTTCTAGTCGAAAAGAAGTTATAACAGGATTAATTATTCTGAGATTGGTTATTTTTTTTTTTTTATGGTGATAAAAAAAATACTATAATCCAGAGATAAGTAATCCCAAAATTAATTATATCGTAATTTTCTCACAACCAAATATAAGGTAAATTCTTCTTAAATTTAACCTCAAATTAATTATTCTTTATCCCTCGATCCAAACGAGCCCTTAAAGTTTAAATTAATGTTACCATATACACTATCTAAGAGAGAAAAAAAGTTCACATATATACTGCTGGATATCTCTTTCTATTTATTGCAATTTTAGACATCATTAGTGCCTCATCAACTACTACTACTCTTTCCTAATAATGTATATCTGCTAAGGCGTATAGTACAACACAGTCTTTTGAACTTTAAGCTTTTTTGACTAGCAATAGTGATACTTCTTTACCTTTTATATAAATTTTAGCTCTTTTGTTTGGCTGTGGGTGCATGAATTAGCTTTTCAAACTTTCAACTTCAATTATTAAAAACAAAGCACTATGCTAATAGTTTGTCCCTCAAAATAATATACTTGGGACAAAAAGTCTTATTGACCGCTTTAATTATATATTTTTTAAATCCTAAGTTATTTTTGCTACTTTTTATTTACATTGTCAAAAAGGTATATTTATTTTTCTAATAAGAAAATAATATTTCATAATGTAATATTCCTTTTTCCACCCCAAAAATGATAAACAACTGCATGGTAGCTAAAGGTAGATGTAATTTCGTAATGAATTCAACTGAGTTTAATATTTTGATACAGAATATAAATATATTTAAAAAGATCCCAAATAAGTCAATAAGTATCATATTATGAATCCATAATTCCAATGATAAAAAAATATATTCAAACTAAGAATTTTAAAAATTAAACTCAACAAGTTTAAGCAGTGGATCTACCTCTATGATGACAAGGTATGATGAAATGGGAGTTGAACCATATAATTAATCTTTTAAATACTTTCAAAGGCGTTTGATATTTTAATCAATCAAATAATCCAGTGAAATTTTTAGTAGTTGGTGTATTTTCTTCAACTTTTTTTCGCCTTTGTGTTTTGCATATTTTATTTGGTGATTTATTTATAAAAATTATACATTTGTTTTAATGTCTTAATTTATCCTAATAAATAGAGCTAGCTTAATTTAGTTTGTAATTAAGTCTTTTCTTCTTATGGTGTCCGGGCAAAACATTC
>JASVEL010006065.1:0-16783 GCA_032618575.1 Nicotiana noctiflora
TCATGGGCATCTTCAAAAAAGCTAAAATTTAAACTTTCCAATTCATGGTCTTTCAGTTGACATACGAGCAAACAAATGGAAATCCAATTCGAAGAAAATGCTAACGCCAATTTTTCAATGGAAATGACAGACAAAATTTTGGTACATAAGTAATTGTGGCGATGGCAGCCATGAAAATGACAAACAAAATTTTGGAAGAGGGCTATAAATGAAAATAGTCCATTATATCTTTGTTGATGTAGATAAGCTTCAATAGATATGGTACCCAAGCAATTGTAATTTTCGATCTACCTTTGCCATTATTGCATTTTTTTAAAACAGTGGCCTTATTGTGGTGATACGGAGGTGGTGTGAGCCATGGCTTATTGGCTTTTGATGTTTTTATTTCTTTCTCGAATTAAATCATTTGGGCTCCTAATTTTTTGGTTGAATTGTGTGTCTCGTTTTGTCGGGTGGTCCGCGGAGGAGGAGATGGAGGTGGAAGAGATGGGGTTGTAAAAAATGAGGGTATATGTGTAATTTTATATTTTTTGTTTTATTTATTTATGTTAATGACACGTGTCACGGTCTTAGTGGTGCGTGATACACATATATTTTATGAAACTGGTCCAGCATGAAAGTGGTGTGTAATTGGCACATTTTTGAAAGGTTTGGTATGTAAAATAAAACTCGCGTTCAACAAGTGTGTAAGAGAGATTTGGTCCTAAGTTTGATGGGTAAATTATGTATTTTGCCTTTTTTTGTCATCAAAGATTACGTAGTTAGATTATTAATATGTATTTGTAAAGTGATTTTGGATACAAAAATAATGTAAATAGAAATGTAGAAGAAACAAAAAATTAATCTGAACCCACCAAATTCATAATTTCTCCTTAAAGAACTTAATTTCCTCCTAATACTTCAAATTCCACTGTTCCAACACACACAAATGGGGCAATAATCACACTTATTTTATTTGTTTTGTAAGAAAACAACGCAAAAAGGAAGAAGAGATTTGCGTAAGGAAAATTTATAGAGCCAAAAGGTTGGGTATTACCAAAGAGTTACAACTCTTCATTTTAAGGCTACAACTCAAAGTGGCTGTTTAATTTATCGTTGCAGAAATGGCTAATTTGGATTAAAATAATATTGCGTTAATCTTAATCTTAACAAATAGTTTGGTCCAAAAAACTAATCAATCAATTAATTGAAGACGACATAAGGCTTGCCTTCTTCTCAACTCTTTAAGAGCTAGAAAAATTGTAGTTATATATATACCCATCAAAACTCTTTTCCTCTTCCAATATAGGGTAATATCACTTTATCAAAGAGATAAATTCAAGTTTTTTATATATCCCTCAATTTTTTATTTACTCTATTTTAAGCTATTACACGCTTAAACCCAACAGTTGGTAGTATATTAGTAGTAGCAAAAGTTATAGGGGCAGTATAAATATAACACTAAGCTAATAGTGGCATCACGAGAATTAAAACCTATATGCCGCCATATTTGCCTCATTATAACTATAAGTATGATGCATGATAGGATTAGGGGTGGCTTAATATCGTTCAAACCGTGAATTTCAGTTTTTTAGTTTTGGTTTAATCGGTTATTCGGTCAGTGTACAATTTTTAAATTATTAAATTTCAATTTTTCGATACGGTACGGTTTTAACGTTTCAGTTTTCGGTTAAACCAAAAAACCGAAATTTTTCTGTTGTGTTCTGTTTGGACTCGAAATGTTAACTTGTTTGTGAACTCCAATGATTCGTATATTGTAGCTTGTTTGGACTTAAAAGGTTAATTGTTAATTTATTATATAGTGAAAAACTGCTAGTGGATGCTGCCAGAAGTTAATTGTTATTTTGTTTATGTTGCTAGTGGACTTGAAAGGTTAATTGTTATTTCGTTCATGTTTGGATGCTACAATGTTATAAACGTTATGCCCACTGCCTAGTGGCTCAAGATGCAAAAACCATTGGAAATTATGTCAACGTTATGAGATGATAGGCTATAATTACGTATTTTAGTCGCTTATTACACTTGAGTTTATTGTATTTTAATTGAGTTTGAGCTTTAATCGCTAGTGTTTTGCACTAATTGTGTATTTTATGCCTTGTAGGTGTGATTCCGAGCTATATAGATGTTATGAAATGAATTTAAGTAATTTGAAGCTTTGAAGTCTGAGTAAAAGCTCAAAGAATTAAGTTGGGATCGTGTTCGGGGTCAAATTTGATAGTTGAGTACAAACGAAGACTCGATGAGGCATATTACATACTGTCTAGTAAATTGGACATAACTTTTTGCTTAAAATTTCGTTTTGGCTCCATAATTTATGATTGGAAAGCTAACTCAAAGGGCTACAACTTTCATGTTTTGAGTTTTTCCAAAGTCCAAACAGAACAGGGTGAAATACCGCGGTTTCACTATGACCGCGGTAGAAGATGATCGCGGACAATTGAAGAATCAGAGGGCATGTTTGGTCGCAGTTCCACGGCGACTGCGGCCATCCAGACCTAAAACTTGTCCTTTTTAGCGTAGGAGAAGGTATAAGTGTTTGGAGCTAGGAACTAATTGTCACGACCCGGATTTCCCACCATCGGGAGTCATGATGGCGCCTACTAGTGGAAGTTAGGCAAGCCAAATATTACTTACATTTCCATTAGTTACCAAACTCTTATTAAGACTTTAAAATTAAAAACATATAAATTACAGCGGAATAATTAAACTTAGCGGAAGACTTAGTCGATCTTATCAAATATGATAAAGAAATCCAAACACGATACTCTACCCAAGACTGGTGTCACAATACTCACGAACTTCTAAGAATAATACACACAATTGTCTGAAAGAAATATAAGATTTTATCTCAAATACATGAGGTAACAGACTGAAAAGTAAAGATAGAGGAGACAACAGGTCCTGCGGACGCTTGCAAGACTACCTCGAAGTCTCGGTGATCGAAATATCAACAATCGTGCTACTGCCGCGGCTGCTGTCCGTAACCTGTATCTGCGCAAAAGAGCGCAGAGTGTAGTATCAGTACAACCGACCCCATGTGTTGGTAAGTGCCTGACCTATCCCGGCGAAATAGTGACGAGACTAAGGCCAGTCACCCACATAAACCTGTACAGTTGAAATATATATATACATATACAACAGTAGAAAACATTATCGAACGTTTATAAGGAAAGACTCTGCTCTGAAATAACAGTCAATAACTCATAATATCCAGAGTAATCTAGTCAACAGAATAAATCTTACTTTCATGTCTCAATTCATTTTTCATTTCATATCTTGTGGTAGGCGTACCACCCGCTCCCAAATGTAACAATAAGTTATACTTTGTGGTAGGCGTACCACCCGCTCCCAAATATATCAATAGGCTTTTCATATCTTATGGTAGGCGTACCACCCGCTCCCAAATATAACAATAAGCTTTTCATATCTTGTGGTAGGCGTACCACCCGCTCCCAAATGTAATAATAGACTACCGGCAACTATGGCCAATGCCAAGATTCAAATCACTTTGTGGTCGCCGTGCCACACGATCCCATTTCTTATCATAAATGTGGTCGGCGTGCCACACGATCCCATTTCTTTAATATATAAGTGGTCGGCGCGCCATACGATCCCATTTCTTATCATAAACGTGGTCGGCGTGCCACACGATCCTATTTCTTTAATATATATATTACCGGCAATAAGCCAATAATCTCTGATCAACAGTGAAATATAAAAGTACTACAGGTATTAAACCAATAATCTTTATTTCAACAATATTGATATTACCGGTGTAAAAACCAATAAATGACAATAAATCAACGATATATCCCCGTTACCGGTGTAATACCAATAACTCTTAGTCAATAATTTATATGTACTTTACCGATATAAAACCAATAATAATCTCCCTTCACATAATCACTTAGGATTAATAAGAATTTAATCCATTTTTAAGACTCACGGTCATGCTCGACCCCCCAACGTATAGATACTCGTCACCATGCCTATACGTCGAACCCCACATATCACAATTTACACATAAAGTCAATTCCTACTCCCTCAAGCTAGGATAGAACAAACACTTACCTCGAAAGTTTAAGAAGCGAACTCCCCAGATTTGCCTTGGCTTCGCAAATGCGAACGAAAGTTCGCAAATGCGAACTTCCCATCCTTAGCTTATTTTTCAAACTCCATAAATTGGTCACAGAGACCTGTAAATCACGATTTCCAGCTTCATTTTTCACATTTCACAACCCAAAAACATCAATTGGCGATTTTTCACGAACTTTCTCTTCTTCAAAACAATTGTAAGTCACTTTTTACTTAAATCTTTCAATTCCTAACAACATTAAACATGTTTTTCAATAGAAATCAAAGGTTTTCATGGTAGAATTTCTTGTTTTTGGTAGAATATACGGTTTTTTATGAATTGGGTAATTGGACCTCGAATTGAGGTCCGACTTTTGAAACAAATCATATACTTGAACTCGTGGGGGAATGGGTAACCAGATTTTGGTCCGAACTCCGAGTTCCGACCATGTGGGCCCGGGGTCGAAATTCACTATTCCGGGCAGAATATTGTAAAAGTTGAAATTGGCCTTATGAATTAGTTGTTGAGTAGTATTGATGATATTAAATTAATTGTGTATAGATACAATTGGATTGGAGCCGAATTTGAAAAGAAAATGCATTTCCACGGATTGAATTGTTCGTAAACTTTCGAGGTAAGTATTTGTTCTATCCTAGCTTGAGGGAATAGGAATTGACTTTATGTGTAAATTGTGATATGTGGGGTCCGACGTATAGGCATGGTGACGAGTATCTATACGTTGGGGGGTCGAGCATGACCGTGAGTCTTAAAAATGGATTAAATTCTTATTAATCCTAAGTGATTATGTGAAAGGAGATTATTATTGGTTTTATATTGGTAAAGTACATATAAATTGTTGATTTAGAGTTATTGGTATTACACCGGTAATGGGGATGTATCGTTGATTTATTGTCATTTATTGGTTTTTACACCGGTAATATCAATATTGTTGAAATAAAGATTATTGGTTTAATACCGGTAGTACTTTTATATATTCACTGTTGATCAAAGATTATTGGCTTATTGTCGGTAATATATATATATTAAAGAAATGGGATCGTGTGGCACGCCGACCACGTTTATGATAAGAAATGGGATCGTGTAGCGCGCCGACCACTTATATATTAAAGAAATGGGATCGTGTGGCACGCCGACCACGTTTATGATAAGAAATAGGATCGTGTGGCACGCCGACCACAAAGTGATTTGACTCTTGGCATTTGCCATAGTTACCGGTAGCCTATTGTTACATTTGGGAGCGGGTGGTACGCCTACCACAAGATATGAAAAGCTTATTGTTATATTTGGGAGCGGGTGGTACGCCTACCACAAGATATGAAAAGCTTATTGTTATATTTGGGAGCGGGTGGTACGCCTACCACAAGATATGAAAAGCCTATTGATATATTTGGGAGCGTGTGGTACGCCTACCACAAAGTATAACTTATTGTTACATTTGGGAGCGTGTGGTACGCCTACCACAAGATATGAAATGAAAAAAATAAATTGAGATATTATGAGTTACTGACCGTTATTTTAGAGCAGAGTCTTTCCTTATAAACGTTCGATAATGTTTTCTACTGTTGTATATGTATATATATATATTTCAACTGTACAGGTTTATGTGAGTGACTGGCCTTAGTCTCGTCACTATTTTGCTGGGATAGGCCAGGCACTTACCAGCACATGGGGTCGTTTGTGCTGATACTACACTCTGCGCTCCTTTTGCGCAGATACAGGTTACGGACAGCAGGAGCGGCAGTAGCACGATTGTGGATATTCCGACTACTGAGACTATGAGGTAGCCTTGCAGGCGTCCGCAGGACCCGTTGTCTCTTCTATCTATGTATTTCATTATGTTATCTCATGTATTCGAGATAAACAACTTATATTTCTTTCAGACAATTGTGTGTATTATTCTTAGAAGTTCGTGAGTATTGTGACACCAGTCTTGGGTAGAGTATCGTGTTTGGATTTCTTTATCATATTTGATAAGATTGATTAAGTTTTCCGCTAAGTTTAATTATTCCGCTGTAATTTATATGTTTTTAATTTTAAAGTCTTAATAAGTGTTTGGTAACTAATGGAAATGGAAGTAATATTTGGCTTGCCTAGCTTCCACTAGTAGGCGTCATCATGACTCCCGATAGTGGGAAATCCGGGTCATGACAAGTTGGTATCAGAGCACTAGGTTGCACAGGTCTCACAACTCACGAACAACCTTAGTAGAGTCTGAGGGATCGGTACGGAGACGTCTGTATTTATCCCCAGAGGCTACAGAGTGTCAGAGTTAGGAAAATATTCCCTTCATTTTTTCCTATCGTGCGAGTTTGTTCTTCAAATGTTAAGTTGAATTTCTACTCTTGTCTTCCCACGAACGGCGAAGGCATGTACTGCTTCTTCAGCCGACAATGGCACGGGCTGGTGATAGATCAACAATGCCTTCAGAAGTTTTACGGAGTTTCGGATAAGTTTCACCAAACTCTTCGCTATCTCCTTCAGTGGTGCATCTTTTGAGAACCCAAGGTAATTTATTGATTGTTGCTATGAGATATTGCAGAACGCGGGAATAGTTGAAGGTGAGAGGGTTGATTCTATTGTGTTTCAGGTAGCGAGTGAAATAGTGGAAACATAATGTATTTACTAACCGGCTGTGGTTTTAATGGACCTTGACGTCTGGTTGATTTATTCGAAGTTGTGAAGGATAATTATTGTGGACTATCAGATGTTGTGACTTTGACTTATAGCCAAAAGGGGGGGAAAACCACTATTAGTGAATGGACCGAATGGCCATGTTTTATGTCAATTTTGGCTTGGAATGTATACATATGGTATGGAAAGGTCCCCCAAATAAATTATGCATGTTTGAGGCTTAGTACTCTGCAGGGGGTAAGAATCGGCCCAAAGAGTAATAAAGAGTATATGAGCAAAAGAGGTAATTGGTCGTCAATGTTTGTGACAAGCCTATGAAGAGGGCAGACCGGCCATGCGACATTACCTACTCAATCCTATTTGTAGAAATGTTTGGAGGAGTTACCTCCCTGACTCTTTGAAAGGTGTGGTATGTATGATCTGAACGATCATGCCAGGTTATTATGACAGTGTCCGAATATGTCGTCATGTCCAATAAGTTAGCTAAGCCTCAAAGGAATTGTTGTGAATATGGCAGATTGGAGAAATATAATTTACGAAGGCACTCAAGCAACATGCTCGTTGCAGTCAACACTTAACTCACATGATCAGCCAGGGTTAGAGGTCAGGATGTTGAGGCGGAGGTGAGACTCCTAGAGGTGGAGATTTAATTGTTGACATAATTTCTATGGTGTGACTGAAGTCACTACACCAGATGATGTTATCACATGTACAATTATGATTTGTTATAAAAAGAACATTTTTTCCTCAATTTGATTTGATCTTTGAAGAATTGAGGCAATTCCTCTTAATATGCTCCGCTCATGAGTGAGCTTCGTAATCACCAAATCTACTTATGTGAATACTCACGCTGTGCTGTTAAATGGAGATAATTATCTCTATTATTATGTATTGGTCACTAGGAATATTGATGAGGTCAAAAGTGACTTTATATTAATTATTACAATGGGTGTAGATGCGTGATTTTGCCCCTACCCGAGATTTTTTATATTTTTAGCATAAAATATTTAGTTTAGGCATAATATAGCTATCTTAGCTAATTTTGACTCTTTTACTTTATCTTTTCCTTAAAATGAAAAATAACAAAAATATAGTTTTATTAATGTTTCGTAGTCATTTTAAACTTGAAAAATACAAAAATAGTACTTTATATTTTTAGCTTATTTAAAAAAACGAAAATTATGAAATAAATAAATAAATAGTTTCATTAACATTTTTGGGGTTACTTTAAAAAATATAAAAAATAATTTTATTTTAATTATTAGTCTTATAGTTATTTTGCTTACGTAAGATTAATTAATAACACCATGTTCTCATTCTCGGTTCCGGACAAAGAATAATATTCGGGTTCAAATTACCCGATTTTATTATTTTCGGATCTAGCCCATAATAATCTGTGCCCACCACACGTGGGAGACACGGACGGAGCACGAGATGAGACCCATAACTCTTGAAACCCACGTGGAGACCCATCCCTCTTGGTCTCTCACGTGGGCAATGGAATATTTCCAACGGGAGGAGACATGATAGAGTGGGAGGGGGAATAGATTATTATTCATTTTTCATAAAGACGCACATGAACAGATCAAAGGGGGCGGCATAGAGAGACATCTTGGGGGATCCATTTTTCACACCTTGTACACTTCAGATTTTGGGAGGAGATTTTTCTTCTTCTTCGTCTCCAAAAAAACCATGAAAACACCACGAAAACCCTAGCTGAAACCTAGCGCCCACCACTCGTCAACCACTCTTGAGCTCGCCGAAAAATGAACCAGCAGCAACCTCACCACCATTTCCGTCCGTCGATGTCCTCCACCACCAACGACAGACCAGCCTCCAGCCATCTTCTTCTTCGTTGCCCAACGACCACCCTCTCTAGTTGAACACCCTCCAGCCATTTTCTTCTTCGTTGCCCAACGACCACCCTCTCCAGTTGAATACCCTCCAGCCATCTTCTTCTTCGCACCAATCAACCAAATCAGCAGGAGTTTATTCGAGCTTTCCAGCAAATTTCCAATTGCCGTCGAGGTCCGTTCGATGTCTGCTTTGAGTTTTTTTTTTTGACGTCGATTTCGGTTAGGTTTTCGTATGAAGCTCGCTTGAGGATTTGCTGTTCTATAGCTTTTATTTTCATTGTATCAGCTCTAAAATTTTAGCAATAGAAGGTATGTTCTTCTATCTTTTACTGGGTATTTCATCTATGTGTCTTGTTGTTTGTTGGTATAAATGAATTGACGGCATAAACTTTATTTTGTTTGATTGATGCTGGATCTTGTTTCTTTATTTCCTAGGTTAATGTTTGAAGTTAAACATTTTTAGCTTGATGAATATCAAATGATGTCTTGTATTGAAAAAGCAGTAATGTCATCAGTAGTAAATATTGAGTTGTATAAATTTTTTTTGTTAAGATTTTATTTTGATTAGACTCATAAATACAATTGATCAAATAATTTTGCATTTTTATAGTCCGTGTGTGTTTTGTATAAATTTTGGTTTCGTTTGGTTAGGCCTTGGTCGTCGTTGGTAAACGTAAACTTTAGAATGGAACTGTAGATAAAATTAACATACGTGAGTATTAATTTGACAGTGGAAAGTGTTGGATTTCTTTTAAATTTTTTTTTATGTTCATATCATAAGTTCACTGTTTTCATGAAAACCTATTTTGTTCAAATGATTGATCCTTAGAATTCGAGGCATGCCATTTAGCAAATTTTCATGGCCCTCGCAAAGTTGTAAACACGTAGAATCTTTAGGCGCGTTAGTTAATAATAATACCTTCCTAATCACGGGTGCGCATTTATGTGACCCAAATCTATTTCTCGGCGAAACTGAAATACGTTAAAGTCACAAGCGTACTGGTGTGACTCGAAATGTGTTTTCGTGACGTCGCAATTCTTCTAAAATTGAAAAGTGGAACATTAGTAGCACCTAATTAAAATATATAAAGAAATCAGATAAAAACAAAAATTGCAGTTGAGCGACCGTGCTAAAACCACGGAATCCGGGAGTGCCTAACACCTTCTCCGGGTTAACGGAATTCCTTATCCAGGTTTCTAGTTTCGCAGACTATATTACAGAGTCATAAATTTCCTCGGTTCGGGATTAAACCGGTGACTTGGGACACCCTTATTTTCCCAAGTGGCGACTCTGAATAATTAAATAAATTGATCCCGTTCCGACTGTCCTTTAAGTGGAAAAACTCCTTCACTGATTATTATTATATCCCTTCTCGGGGTGTAGTATTAAACAGTGGCACATTTACGTTATGTATGGTACGAGTGAAAAAAGGAGGTGTGACAGCTCTGGCGACTCTGCTGGGGACAACCGACCCAGAACTTCGGTTCAGGGTTTAAGAATTCGAGCTCAGTTAAATTGTTGTTTTTGTGTATATCTGATTTTATTATATGTTTAATTAATGTGCTATATGTCTACCGCTTTGATACTAGTTGCACTGTATATACAAACTGCTATATGTTTACCGCTTTGATACTATCTGAACTGTATATACAAACTGCGCCGAGTCCTTTCTTTCTCTTACCCCCGGGGATGTGCTCACTGGTTGAGACTCCCTATTCTGTTAGTGTCATACCTCGAAATAATAAAGAGGCTCGGAAAGTTTCTAAGCCGGTTGGCCTTTTGGTTCCCGGAAAGGAGCCCCTTCCTCAGCCCGAGTTGTCCACTTGGGTACACAGTCTAGATCACATACCGAGGTTCCGAGCTTAGAATAACATGACTTCATGCCGGATCCCTAGTAGGAAACGCTTATTTGCATCACGTTGCATTTGACTTAGGGGACTCAACACAGGGGTTGGGTCCGTCTAGGACAGGTGACCCGGTAATCAAAGACCGCGCATATTATATGTTGCATTTATTTATCATGTATTATTATGATGATTGGTTAAGTTCCTGAAAACAAAAAAAAATAGAATTTTGGAATAGAAAAATATCAAAAATATTGACGAAATGCTGTCGAAAATTTGAAAATTTAAAAAATAGGAAGAGCAATTTTGTTGAAATAATTGGTCATAAAATAATCTGACCGAACTACGCAGGTTTGATTCTCGCCATTAGGTGGGATACGTAGGCAACCCTCGTCGGGTCCAACCACCCCTTCAAAAAATTAAAAAAAAATGTCGAAGTTTTAGTTTTCAATAAAATCAAAGTAACGCTGTTTTTGAAAATAGCTGAATGTTCCGAAAGGACACCGAAAGACTGTTTTTGCAAAAATGGCCACTTTGAAGTCTTTTCTTTTTCTTTTTGAATAATAGCCTTGAAATATTCCTCGCGGAAATGTTGAAAGGTCGTAGCCGCAAAATCAAGTTTGGGTTAGCACACCTTTCAAAAAAAAAAATGTGTGTTTAATTTTGTCAATAAAATCAAAGTGATGCCATTTTGAAAAATAGCTGAATGTTCCGAAAGGATGCCGGAAGGTTGTTTTTGCAAAAATAGCCACTTTGAATCATTGTAAATAATTTTTGGGCACAACCTTGAAATATTTCCTTGCGGAAATGTTGAAAGGTCGTAGCCGCAAAATCAAGTTTGGGTTACCACACCTTTCAAAAAATCAAAAAAATTGTGTGTTTAATTTTGTCAATAAAATCAAAGTGATACCGTTTTTAAAAATAGCCGAATATTCCGAAAGGACGCCGGAAGGCTGTTTTTATAAAAATAGTCACTTTGAGTCATTTTAAATAATTTACGAGCATAGCCTTGAAATATTCCTTGTGGAAATGTTGCAAGGCCATAGCCGCAAAATCAAGTCCGGGTTCACACCCTTTTTGCAAAATTTAAAAAAAATTAAAAAAAAAACAACATATGGTTTTGCTGAGATGGCCACATTTGGCATTTAAACTTTCTTAGTCTTGTGTTTGCCTGTGTCGGAGCTGAACGATGCCCCATGGGCCCTAAGATGAAAAATTTTGAATTTGTAGTCTCTTAAATAAAATTTTGCAAAAATAGCCGCTTTGTCAAATAAGTCATTACATGGCCAATTTTGTAAAAATAGTCAATTGACATTAGAAACTTCTCAATCTGATGTTGGCTTATGGCGATGCCGAACGATGCCCCATGAGCCATAGGATGAATTTTTTTTTTCAAGTTTATCTTTCTTAAGTAAATTTTACAAAAATAGCCATTTTGTCAAATAAGCCATTACATGGCTAATTTTGTAGAAATAGTCATAATTGGCGCTAAAAATATTTTTATTCTTGTAGAAATCTCCGGCACAAGGTGTGAAAGTTTTTCATCAGAGTTTGTAGTTGGAGTCGGCTTTTACAATTTTTTCAAAAAAAAAAAAGAAAAAAAAAATCAAATACTCATCTCTTTATTTCTTGTATTAATTTGCAAGAACTACGCTCGGTCTGATTCATGCGGGGTCATGATACGTTGGCAATCCACATAGGATTCGATCATATCCATAACCAAAAAGAAAAAAAAATGGAAAACTACAAAAAGAAAAAAAAAGAAGAGAAAAAGAGAAAAATGGAAAAAATAATAACAACAATTAAGAAAATAAAGGAAGGTTTAGGAAGCACATATATGAGAAGCTGGAACGACGCATGTAACCGAAGCAAATGCGTGATAAAAAGGTTTAACTGCCTAGGTTCATTGCATCCTTAATGCACGTTTACCTGTTTGTCCAATGCCCTAACGCTAACGTAATGTCTTCACTTTGTTGTGTCATAGTTTCAGAACGGTGGTTGGTTGTGGTTCTAAAATAACTCTTTCCTATAACACAAAGTCAGAGGACAATGGCAGAGGATCTCAAGACTGAGTGGGTTGATACCGATACCCGATAACAGCTGGTTGAACGGAACCACGGGTTAGTAGAAGAAGTCAAAGTATTGAGACAACATGTGGCCGACATGTATCGGGCATGGATGGATGGAAAAGCACCACCCCCGCCACCACCTAGCTTCCTAGACTCTGTCCTTACCCGTACAATGAACCCGGTGCCAGATGATCCCCCACACTCTCCATATATACCCGCCTATCACAATTTTTCCAGCTGCTCAATTAGCTCAACTACTCGTCCCCCAGCTATGTTTTCACAATGCTACTCCCGTCCCCAACACCACTACTCTCCCCGGGACAACCAAAATCGTACTTCACCTTCCAGGTACCCGGCTCCACAAAAGGCCTTCCAACCCCCACGAACATACCGGAAACCCCCTGGGTCTGGTTTCAGGCCAAATAAGGTGTTTAGGGAGGAGAGGTTGCTGAAGCGAGAAAAGGCGCTCACCCCTATCGGAGAATCCTATGCAAGCCTATTTGAAAAGTTAAAACATGTCGGCCTGATTACACCGCTCCCCGGATATACTCCCGATCCACGTGCAAGAAGCTTCGATCCTACTGCACGATGTGCATACCATTCCAATGTCAGAGGGCACGATATTGAGAGTTATCGTACCTTGAAAACGGAAATAGAAAGAATGATTCAAAAAGGATGGTTAATTGTGATCAATGACGATGACAGGGAGCACACGAATCCTTTAGGGGGTATATTGACTGAAGCTAAAAATGTTGAAGCAGATGGAAGCCTCAGCAATATTGATGCAGAACTTAGTGGCTAAAATGTTGTGCTTGGTAGTTGGAAAGACACTCCGTCTTTGGGTTGGCTAGATGGAGTTTTGGTAGTTCATTTTTGTTGACATTTCTGTTGTCCGAGTTATTTTCAAGATTGTGATTCTGATTTTGTCTTGGGGTCAAACCCTCTTGTCCTTCCATTTTTGTCCTAGCAGCTCGCTTTGGTCTTGCCCAGTTTTGTTTCAGGGCTGTACTCTGATTTGTTTTGCTTGTTTTGTCATTGAACCATTTCGTCATTAGTTTAATGAAGCTTTCGGTCTTTTGTTACTTCCGGTCATCTTATTTGTTTGGTTCTTTTTTTACCCTTTAGATTTGTCTTGTGTTCAAACGCCGAATCTAGTGACACGACATGCGCACACATAATTGTGGCTTAATTCTAAAAGTTAATCATGAAGCAATTGGAAGATGATAGGGTCATTTAAAGGAAATAAAAATAATTTGAGATTATTTGGATCCCGAGTCATGTGAAACCGGGGCAACTAAAAAGGAAACAGTTAAAGGCAAGCTGGCCAAATCGACATGGGGTCATTCACAATGATGAAAATGAGAGTGTTGTCCAACTGTGCTTTAAAGATATGACGAATGTTAATCGTGTTGTTTGTACCTGGTGTGTTTTGAAGATTGGAATGACGAAGGCATTTTGTTCTGCTACCCAAACACTTTATCCTTCGTTAACCCTTCGAGCCTTATTTTGATTTCTTTCATACCCCTCATTCGGAATCGGTACCAAAATTAGAAACGAAAATGGGGAAGATAAAGAAAGAAAAAGAGAAAAACAAAAACAACCAAAAAGTAACGAAAAAAAAAGAAAAATAATGAAAAGAAAAATGAGGAATTGGGAACTACGTTTGACCTGATTCCTCAAAGAGGATACGTAGGCGCTTCACAACTCGGTCATAGTGTAAATAAAAACCAAAAACATCCCCAAGCAAGAAACAGGGGCAGTAAAAAAATGTGTTTATGTAAGGAAAATATAGGATTCCGAAGGTTGTAATGTTGAACCCAATTTGTTTTATTTTGAGCCTTTAATACCCTTTTCTTTCTAGCCTTGTGCCAACCCACATTATGGTCCAAAGAAAGACCTTCTCACCAATTTTCAAAAGAGGCTGAGTTAGGCAAATGAGAGAAGTTTCATCGGAACATAACACTCTGATTCCCGGCAGAAAGACTCCGACCTCCAGCAGAAAATAGGAGAGTCTTAGCAGTAACACCACCAATCCCCAGCGGAAAAGTAACACAAATGAGAGAGTCTTAGCGGAGAAAACCTTCACAGGCACCATAAGGCGATGAAAGCTGAGAGAAAAACCGAAATGAGAGAGGCTTGGTAGTGAAAACCCCTCGGGCACTACAAGTCGAACGAAGATTGGAAACGAGATAGGAAAGTCCCAGGAGAAGATTGCAAAAGGCGGTTTAACGACGGAGGATAGGCTATATGTGCACGTCATGTCCATTAGAGTTAGTATCCACGTTTGATAGGTTTATTTTATAATTTTTCTTAGAGAGTCATTGTCTTTTATTCTGTTTCTTTTATCTTTCTCCTTTCATCAAAATTCCCCAATAGAGTCTGTTTGCAAGAAATGACTGCGAAATTTTCCATCAGCTTTCCAATTATGCAAGACGGGATTTTGATTGGTACACCAAGTGGTATAAGTCAGGGAGGATCAAGCGCAAGGCCAGTGTCCATAGGGATATTCCCCAGCAATAGGAAAATGACAAAGGGAGGATTGGTGTCAATAAGGATATCTCAAGGAAGGTTAATAAGACACAAAGGTTGGGAAATGCCCAGTCCTTAGATATGCCGCAAAAGAAGAAGAGATATCCCCAGCAGAAATGTATTTTCAATGACCAGGGTGAACAAAGAAAATGGTTCACCAGTAAAACATGCAAGGTCTTCACGAAGGGTCACTATCATAGGAATTCGGGTGGTCAGTGGAAAACCACGTGGAAAGGTTCGCGAATAAAGAGTCGTCAAGGAAGGCGGGGAAGCAAGAAAGGAGAAAGCTATCCCCAGCATGAATATCATCAAATAATAATATCCACAGCAAGTTCTGATAATGAAACGCAGAGCAGGGAAAGAGGAGGAGAACCATCCCCAGCAGGAGCACCACAACCATCCACCACATTTTAAAACTAACCAATTTTTCTTTGATTTGAAACAGGAAAGAAGAGGGGTTGTTGGCAGAAAAGCATCCCACGAAGAAGATTCTCAAACTGGGGGAGAAAATTTTCTCCCGTTGCGAAAATTTTCTCGAAACCAAATACCCGGTTGGGGAAAGAAGCCGGATAACGCGAGGAAATGATCTTTGAACCCGATTATCCCCAGCAGCTTTGAAAAAACAAAAAGAAAACAACAAGTTGTGATAGAGGAAATTATACCCCCAGCAGACAAGACAAAACGAGGAAGCTTGCGTTCGGAAAGGCAAGAAGTCGGTATCATCCCCAGCAGTTCTCGAAAAAATGAAACACTGATTTCGAGATTTCTCCGGCAGCATTATATCCTACAAGTTTTTCAAGGGAGCCAAGCGCGAGTCCCGAATGAGGTTTGGAAAGAGGAAAAGGAAAAGGGATCCCTCGACAGTGTAATCCCCAGCTGATGACATTTCAATCCCCAGCGATACCGGGAGAGAATAAAGGTTTTGAAGGAAATAGAAAAAGAGGAAATAAAGAAGATTTCCCCAGCAACATTACCCCAGCAGGTAAGTAATTAGTTCCAAAGATATCCCCAGCAGTCAAGAGAAAAATAACACGACCCAGGAGGAAAGCAATTCCAAAACAAGGTAATTCAGAAGAAAGGATGGCCCAAGAAGCGATGCAGGAAGAAGAAAGTGGTGTAGGAAGCAAAGGAAGGCGACATGGATGGGATGGAGTTAGTGAGTTGATGATGAAGTCAGGAGCTCGCCTGAAGAATGGAGTGGCGACTTATTTTTTAAGGATGTTGTCGAAGTCAGGAGCCCGCCTGAAGAGAGGAATGGCGATTTATTTTCAAAAGATGTTGTTGAAGTTAGGAGCCCACCTGAAGAGAGGAATGGCATTTTATTTTCTAAGTTGATGTTGAAGTCAGGAGCCCGCCTGAAGAGAGGAATGGCGATTTATTTTCAAAGTTGATGATTGAAGTCAGGAGCCTGCCTAAAGAGAGGAATGACGATTTATTGTTGTTAAAGTCAGGAGCCCGCCTGAAGAGAGGAATGGCTATTTATTTTCTACGTTGATGTTGAAGTCAGAAGCCCGCCTGAAGAGAGGAATGGCGATTTATTTTCAAAGTTGATGATTGAAGTCAGGAGCCCGCCTGAAGAGAGGAATGGCGATTTATTGTTGTTAAAGTCAGGAGCCCGCCCGAAGAGAGGAATGGCGATTTATTTTCAAAAGATGTTGTTGAAGTCAGGAGCCCGCCTGAAGAGAGGAATGGCGATTTATTTTCAAAAGATGTCGAAGTCAGGAGCCCGCCTGAAGAGAGGAATGGCGTTTAATTTT
>JASVEL010006066.1:0-31647 GCA_032618575.1 Nicotiana noctiflora
GAATGGAGAATGCATTTGCATCATTTCTTTGAATTGGGTGTTCAAGTATTTGCTAATTATATGTCACAAAAAAGCCATGCACTAACATTAATAGAATTCTCTTGACTGAAATTAATAGAACTCCCTTGGACTTCTAATAGTGTATGTTACTGCTTTTTTTCTCGTTGGAGTAATTTATTAAATTTGAATCGTTGACATAAAGCTGCAGACACACATTTTTTACTCTCTCACACGCTCCTTTTACGTGTAATATACTTGGTCAAAAGTAGTGTGTAATTGATACACTTTTGAAAAGTTTAGTGTGTAAAATAAAATCCGTGTTTAACAAGTATGTAAGAGGGATTTGGTCCTAAATTTGATGGGTAAATTATGTATTTTGCCAAAAAAAAAAAATGATAACATTTGATCTCTATCGGTGATGGTTTATCATTTTCTTTTAAGCGGAGACAAGCTTATGAAGTTTTGTTATTTTATAGTATTTGAATTTTGTAACATGCATCCACATACAATATGTTCGTTTCTTTGTAACATAAGTTCATAACAGTGATATATCTATTAAATTTTTTCTGAAAATTTTCATGTCGTGTCCAAGTTTTATGGAGCTCGAGTTGCTATGTCTTTGCATATGCAACATAGAAAGGGACTACTATTTCTAACTTCAGAGTTTCAGAAATAAATTGGGATACAGTAATTTATTATCCTTTTTTTTTTTTCCACTTCCGCTTTACCATCAAAGGTAAAACTACTTACGGTTTAGTTTCAGCTTTGCATTACAAAAGGATCATTATACTTCAATAGGCGTTTGAGTTACGTAATTGCCGTATGGTACGCGTGAATCGGTCACTTTACTTGTCTCCCACATCGAAGATATGAAGGCAACATTCAGGGAAAGAGGACTATAAAAAGGGATGACAGGAAGATGAAATTCTTATCTTTGCGCTTGGGGCAATGACGCAGCTAGTGAGGTACTAACCGAGGCGCGTCTATTGCTGGTTGAAAACTATTTCCAAACCCCCTCTTCGGCCAGGGTTCTGCCTTGGCCGTTGAGAATTTTTGAAAGGGCTTCCCTTCTGGGTAAAGCCCTACAATCCTCAGTCTTAATGTTTTTAGTCAATTATGAGATTAAATTATAGCTCTCTGCTCAACATGTCAATTTAATCATTTTAATAGTTGATAGATAGTTAAACCCATTATGGACCATTTCAACCCTGCAGCCATGTGTCACTCTTAACAATGAAGGCACAATATCATTGGGTCCATTGGAGATAGAATGATATCAAGAGGCCAAATAATAATCATAATAGCTACTCTTAGGATAAACATTTAGGATCACTACTGCCACTGTCAACCACCATTCTTGTAAATATCCAAGTAAATAGTAATCATAATAGCTACTCTTATTCAGGTACTTGTTTGAACAAGGATAGTTGAGTATTGGAAACAAGCACAAAGGGTCATATGTCAAGGGAGCATTGACTGTCAGTACCAATATTATTATGAACCAGGCTCAGCCCAATGTAGATACTTGCAATGCTGTTACACAAGCAGCTATTGGCCGAGAAATAAGACCGGAAGACCATCACAATGATTGAGTTGGGATCAAAGCCCAATTAGTAACTATTTTAAAAAGGGGCTAGCGGGTAGAATTAAGGGGTATGTCAATTATGTTAAGTCTCGCTCACTCAGGCTCTCATTCTGTTCTCTCTAATTTCTCATCCCCTCTTTAGATTGCCATTTCTCTCCTCATCTGCTCTTTATTTCCTTTATGTTATTTTCTACTGTTCTATTGCTATTTGGTTATTGTAATTCCGTTAGTGAGTAATCTAGTCAGTTGGTTTGGGTTTGATATCCAGTTTGTTACAAATATCCTCTGCATCACATCACCCCTTTGTTTTTTGTCCCAATGAAACAAATTAACTTACTCTTTAAAAGGTTCACTAGCAAGCAGTAGAAAACATAATAAGGAGAAATCTCGTGGCCATACAACTGCATAGCTCTGTTCCTCTTAGACAATTTCTCATTTGTAATGTAATATCGGAATGAAGTTCACATTTTATAGCTTGCCACTTAACAGTATTATCTTCTTTGAGGATGTTTTCCTCCTCAAGTGTAATACATTCTAGGGGTGGCAGTGCACCTGTATGAATAGGTTACCACTTTTTTCCACCTTTGTCCAATCCAAAATGAAATATAGCAAGAATAATTCAGTGAAAAAAAATGCTGACACGAGCAGTTTATCGACCTCATCCAGCGGCATTGCACACACTATCACACTAGTAGCATTTGGCGGTAACTGCTTGTAAGGAGTTCACATCAGTCCAACATACAGTATTTCCCATGGACACTTCAACAACCCCAGGATCTTCATCTCTTATCACATGGAAATCCAATAATTCAATGAGCTACAAGGAACCACACTCGAAAACGAGGCAACAAGAATATGAAAGAACAATGACACAGAACAGCAAAAAGAGAGATCTTTATTCATACCAATCATATTGGTTTTACAAAGATATACAGGCAAGCAACGCACATGAAAAGGATGTGACGTCACTCCTCTAGCTGCCTAACTAACTCTAGCAAGGGAGGGAAATGAATATCAAACTAAATGAGAAGTAAACTGTAATCAAGAAAACTTCAACCATCCCGCGCACAAAAAAATTGCTGTAGACAATTGTAAATTGCTTTTGTAGTGAAGTATCATCTAAAGCAAAATGGAAAAGAGGTCAAGAATAAAGTCATTACAATCTCTTGGTACATCTTCAGTGCTGGCATTCTTGTGTTAGCTATGAAAACGTCAAGTGCTTTGCTTGATGATGAAAAGCTCGACAAGTCCTGAACATGGCGAAAAGCTCTACTAGCTCTAAAAGGTTTCCCAATTAAATTAGGAGGTATATAATCTGATTCCTCATCCCTGTTTGACACGTTTCTTTGAAGCGGCAGGAGATGACTGTTGGAAGACTGGACTGTATGTGTGATGCTGGATAATATTGATAAGAACGAAAGTATTTGCAGCCAAGAATAACAAACCTGCCACCCAGAGTTGAAGAAAGACATTCTTTCCTTTAAATTCAAGCAAATATCCCCACATCAACCAATGACCCTGAGCTGCAATCCACAACAAGATGCAGACCAATCCTTTTCCTTTGAGTTTCATGTTGGTCCATGGCAGGATTAGCGGCAACAGACAGAAGAACCAAACAAAGTATTGAGCTGTCATAACCTGCAGAGGAAAAGAACATTATATTTGCTAAAGGTAAAGCCAAGCTATTATTAGTTGATTCTCAACCCAAAAAATTTCAAGGATTGCTGACAAACCTTGTTAAATGCTACAAATGCCACAGTCTGCACAAAGAAACAAAACGGGAAATCCTGTGCAAAGCGGAAAACAAGAACCAGCTGCACCATAATCTGAGGCAGAAATGAGACAAGCTTTTCCAAGCTTGAAAACTCATTTTCATAGTGCAGATATATGTGGTAGAAATAGATTGAAAAATTGTGCCTTGGGTCAGTGCGTGTGAGATGATAGAGAAGTGCTTCATGCAAGAACTCCCATTTATATAAATAGAAGAAAAACCCGGTAAATAGAAAGAACATAGCTCCAGAAATAAGCCCAAATGTTATCCTCCTCCAGGTAAAAAGGCTTGTCAAAAAGTTCCATAGACAGCAAGGATCCATAAGATTTTTACAGCTGGAAATCTGATGTGACTTGCTTTTTCTAGGACTCCATTTCACTAGAACAGGTTTTGTACCATACTGGAAGAACAGAGGATCAAGAACTAGAATGATCGGAAGAGCATAAATTATTGGGTAGATCCTCATGTGGACGACAAGCCCGTACCAAAATGCAGCTTGTACTAAATGACCTGATCAGGAAAAACTACCAAAGTCAATAGAGCGTGAAGATTTTCACTATAAAGAAAACAAAATGTGAAGCCACAATTCAAGTGGCACTAACCCATATGAGAATACAGTTATCTGACCTGAATTACCAGAGGATTCTTGAAAAGACCCTCAATAAAACAAGTTATCTGTTTAACCCTATTAATTTCCAGAGTTAACATTCTTGGTTTCTACTTTTCTTTCAAACTAGGGGCTCACTATAGGTTCAAATTGTATAAGAGCTATGAAAAAGAAACAGTGGCAGATTCAGGACAAATCTTGTTATCTCTTTATCGGATAAACCAGGTTCTAACAGTAAAAGAATAAATATCCAGCTTACATTGGTTGCTCGCTAAAACCTCATTCAGTGTCTGATAATATTGGGTTGGGGAATTATACAACTAATGCTAGGGTGGAGTGGGAGATGAAAAAGACTCAATCTTGACCGGTATTTGAGGACAACACCTTCTTTTCTACCAGTGTTATCACCTAAATCATGATGCTCATAGTCTAAATACTTCCCCTCCCATATGTCCCCTCTTCGCTGTCGTTTACATTGCCCCATGATAATTAAAGCAGGCTGAGAAGGAGACAGGGACCAATATGAAATAGAGAATGGAAAAGAAAAATACGGGACTAATTCTCAACATATCCATATTAGAAGTAAACAAAAGGTACTGGAAATTTACTTCATCAGAAAAAAAAGGTACTGGAAATTTTACCTTTCATTAGACATATAATAATCCAAAGGATTATGGCGCAGACAATAGGCTCACAATTCCCGCGAGTTCCAATGGTAAAGGTAAATGGATTCAAAAGCCATACCATCACCGAATAGGTGCACAATTTTTCAGGAACCCCTCTTAGCTTTAGAATGTTGTTGATAAGAAATCCCACAAGAAGATCTGCCGCACGAACTCAATTGTAAGTTTCAGTAAGCATATCTGTTTTGGAAACATAATTAAGATGTAATGTTTCTATGAATTCCAAATATGCATTGCTTGCAATAAGAAGAAACAATCAACTCAGATACAAAGGTGCAAGTGCAAGTGCTTATCACATTTAACAATTCACACATTCTTAGTCATGTAACCACAACAATAACAAAGATTGCCAATGACACCTAAGCTTATAAACATAAACAAAGAGAATTGAAACCTCTTGACCACCACATGCAAGAAGCATTTATATGAGGGAAAACAAGCAAGCCAAATGAGAAAACAAAAATGGAAACTTTGTATTGTCCTGAAATTAGAACCCCTTTTACAGAAAAAACAATAAGAGCTAAATTCAAAATTTGACTATAAGAATAACCCACAAATCTTGAATCATCAAAAGATTATAGCTTTCATGCATCTGGCCTTTCCAATAAATAATAAACAGAAAACTTAACTCAACCATGAATAACTAGTCTAATAAAAACTGTAAAGCTCAGACCTGAAGGCAGTAAAAAGAACCCAAAAAGGGCATATACCTGAAGCGGAGAAGATGAATTTTCCCCAAGAAGGATGAATGAAAGAATTGGGCACAAGAAGAAAGGCAATTAAGGGTGAGTAGCGATATGTGGATCTTTGATAAGGGGATTTTCCAGCAGCGACTAAAGCAGCTGCATCTGAGAAAACAAGATAGTCCACATCTGTGTATCTAACTTCCATATGCCTATCTTGCCATTCTCCGTAAACTATTAAAAATACCCTAAGGAATGCTGAGAATACGAGAAGAGACTTGAGATTTACTGTCACCATTGTTCTGTCCGTTAAAGAATGTGATCGCTCGAAAGGAAGAGACTGAAAATGGTACCCCTGAGGATTGCCAAAACAAGAGAGGAAGTAGTTATAAACTCAGCTTTTGATTTTCTTCTTCTTTTCTTTTCCTAAAGAGCAAAATTATGACTATCCACAATATTAAACCTCAATTTTTGTATAGTACTAATTTTTATTAATTATCAAGAATTAAAATATTCAAAATTTACACTTTGATATAACCAGGGCGAATGCACCTAGGTGGCCAAAAAATCTCATTAAATATGTGTAAATTATTGATATTTAAAAAAAAATTGTACTTAATTTAAAATGACACTACATTTAACTAACATGTTGCTTGCTCTTCTGGTCAAGTGCTTTTGTATTTTGGGAAATGTTCTGGGTTCAAACTGGAGCCCGATGCAGCACAACAATAAATTTTTCCCTTAACTTAGTTCCATCATAAGTTGTCTTACTTTTCTTTTTCTATCATCTTTTTTTGGGTGATGAGGTTGGTCGAAACCATTTGCAAAGTCACATAATGATAAGAGTTTTAAGTGATTATTTAGTGTTTTATATAAAAAAAAGTATTAAGTATTATTTCTGGTAAGGATATTATGAATACATTCCAAATTATGAAAGCTTGTCGAGGAGAGTTGTAATAATATACTAGGATTTATTTTTTCTTTAATTGGATTCTAATTTTGTTTTTTTTTTAATTTGTATTGTTATAGTGATTTATTTAATTGTTTACTTCTTTACTGTCGACACCACATAAGAAAAATTTTGCGTATGCCCCTGAGTATAACGTTCTTGCTATCAAGCTATTTTTTCATAACTATTTTAATATTATGTTCCTCTTATCGCTACAAAATATTCAAGTCACATATGTATATTAGGCTTCATACTCAGTCGAATTATCGCATGAAAGGGCAAAATGAAAGTGAAATTCTAAGGAATTTTTACATGTGTATACCATATAACAAACCTTATTACCAACCATGTTTAAGGTTTGTGTTTATTACATTTAAGCATACCAAGTTTCAATTTATATACCATAATTCAAATTAAGGCTTTAATTAAGTTATCATTGAATGTAGGAGTGTATTTTCGGACAAAATCTCCCAATTTATTTTGTTACCCGCTTCTCTCTCTTCTAATTTTTAAATTTTTCGTTCCTCACCCCCACCCCCTCCCCTCCCCACGATTCCCCCCCAGTTCTTTTCTCCCTCACAATTTTTCTTTTGTTCAGTTTTTTCCTATTTTTTTCGAGGATTCACCCAAGCTTCAATCTGGAAAAATATTGAAGTTATCTTCATCTTTTTAAAAAAAAATCAAAAAAGAAACATTCAAAAAAAGCTAAAAAATTCAGCCCTCATAATATTTCAGAAAAGATATTTTTATTTAATTTTTCCGCGTAGTTTCTGGAAACCTTTTAATTTGTCTCAATTTTGAGGTTTAATTGTCGTTATTTGTATTTTTATATGAATCGTTAATATATTTGTAGTTAAATTGTAGTTATATTGTGGTAGATTTATAGTTGTTTTCAGTGGTTTTGTAGTTAAATTGTAGTTATACTGATATTTTTTATGATAGTTGTTCTCAGTTATTATGTAGTTAAATATATTTTAATTGTAGTTAAATGTAGTTTATTGTACTCAATCCACTTTTTTTCTATTTTTTTCAGAATAGCCCGTTTGCTGCTCAGCAGAATGCGGATTATGGTGTTCTTAGGTTCCACACTTTGTGCTAGCCTAGCATACCAAGCCAAAATCATATAGTAAATTTGTAGTTGTTCTCACTTGATTTGTAGTTAACTGTAGTTCTGTTGTAGTTATGCTGACATATATAATTGTAGTTGTGCTCAGCAAATTTGTAGTTGTTCTCACTTGATTTGTAGTTAAATATAATTCTGTTGTAGTTATGCTGACATATATAATTGTAGTTGTGCTCAGTTAATTTGTAGTCAATATTTTTTAGCTTAATGTAGTATAAATATAGTAATTTTGTAGATACCCTTAAAAACAATACAACTTTATACAATATTAAAACTGATTTGTAGTTTATTTGTAGTTTTTTTGTAGGAATTTTATAGATGAATAGAAAATTTTGTAGTCTACATTTTTTTTCAACATAGATCGTAGTTTAATTGTAGTATAAATATAGTAATTTTTTAGATACCCTTAAAAATAACACTGCTTTATACATACTTAAATTAATGATATGTAGTTTATTTGTAGATAAATGTAGGAATTTTGTATATATTAACATAAAATCAGATTTCCTCTTCTACATTCCTTCTTCTTCTAAAAAAACACAGAGATGAGACCCATTTTTTATAATCAGAATTTTTTCCATTCAATTGTAGCATGATTGGGATTTTTGGACATGATTGAATGGTGTCGCTGAGGTATTGTTCTATATTTTATGATTTTTTGATTTGTGGATTGAGAAAAAAAAGACGAAGAACAGATTTGATTTTAATTTGTTGAAGTTTTTTTTTTGAATTACGAAAAAAATTCGGGAGAGATCAGATAAAGGATTTGCGTTTAAATTTGAACTTAAGGTCACTAAATCAATTAGGACATTCTTTTCCTGATTTTTAGCGCGCCGTATTAGGAAGATTTAGCTACTATTAATTACTAATTAATGAATGGTATAAAAATTATAGAAAAATAGTGCACAAGGCGGGTAATTTACCAAATATATACATTTTTTGTAATAAGGTTTCATATATGGTATAGATAGGAAAAAATCTCAAATTCTAATGGTCAGCTCTCTTTGTTAGTAATTATTAAGTAAAGTCAGATGTTAAATTGAAAATAGAGTTAGTGTTCGGATAACTAAGTGTGATAATACTGATGTGGGCTAGTCTTATTAGTCCCTTGTTAGTTGGGTTATATTCTGTAACTGGGTCTGCCAAACTTGTATTTGCATTTTCCATTTTAGTTAGGATATAGGCGGGTTATTTTGTACAGAAAAGACAACAAGAGCTCTTCTTCTAGACCATTTCATCTCTAAATTCTCTATGAGCTAAATGTAAAATTTCAGCCATGGTTGCTCAACTCAAGCTCCAATTTGCATTTTTAACATGGTATCAGAGCGGGAAGCATTAAATTTGGTCCTTGAATCCCTTCCAATGCTAATCTCGTAATGCTTCACTCGAGTCTTCTCACTTTCGCATCTAAGATCGTTTTACTTTTTTTCTTTTTTCTTTCAAATTCGTTCTTCCGTCTCTCGATTTGAGGTTCGAAGGTCTTCGATTCTTCATAAATTGTGAGAATTTCTGCATCGATTGGAATTGTTCGTATATCTAGGGTTTTGATCGTCGATTCTCATCTAGCTGAGTTCATCTGGTCTGTTAGGGTTTCTCATTGGAGCTCATTTCGAAGATTAGGGTTCTTTTATTGCTGCTAGAAGGTCGTCTCCTTCCGATCGCGAAGGTGTTGGTAACATCGTCTCTTCCATCGTCTATTTTTTGATTGCCTCTGCTTGTTGATCGAGATTTGTGAGCCGTAAAGTCAATTAGTTGCTTTGTTATTCTTAAATTATTGTTGTTGTTCTATTTGATATTGTGTGGGATTTTTCTTTCATTTGCTATGACGATTACTCCTCCCTGCGATGCTACTCCTGTTGCTGACAAAGAAAACTCTTCCTATCGTCCTACCGCTTTCTATCCTGATGACTATACTCACCCGTGCCATCCTCTTTATGTACATATGTCTGATGTTTTAGGAGCCTTTCTAGTTTTTACTTATTTTGATGGCACTAGCTACGGAAGCTAGCGTTGAAATATCTGGTGGCTCTATCTGTACGCAATAAATCAGACTTTAAAAATGGCACTACTGAAAAACCACATGTTGGTTCCCCTCTAGTCAGGCAATGTCAACGTTGCAATGATTTAGTTGTGTCTTGGTTGGCCAATTCTCTCACAAAGGAGATTTCTCATAGTGTTGAGTATTCAGAACTCGCCAAAGATATTTGGCATAAGTTAGATGAGAGATATGGTATGGCTGATGGTGCTAGGATTTTTGAACTTAAGAAGGAGTTATCTCACATTTCTTAGGGTCCTTTGGATATAGCCTCATATTTCAACAAAATAAAATAACTTTTGGATTAAATAACTTCCATTTCTATTAATCACCTCTCTATATGCACATGTGGGGAAATAAAAAGGCTGAGGAAGAGCAGAATGTATATCAATCCTTAGGCTCAATGAGACTTACCTTCAAGTCAGAAGGAATATCTTGATGATAAAGCCCCTTCCATCTATGAGTACAGTTTATGAGATTCTGCTAAGTGATGAGAAACAAAGGCAAGTATCCTCCATTTCTCAATTTGTTTCAAACTCAAACTCTGCTTCCGATAATACTGGAGTGTCCAAGCAATCTTTCCCCTCTAAGGTGACTTTCAGTCCTCAAAGACCAAGCAATCAAAGGTCCTCTATCATTTGTAAGTACAGTAAGAAACCATGACATTCTATTGAAAAATGCTACAAGTTACATGGTTTTCCTCAAAATTTTAATTTTACTAAAGGCAGTACACCTAGGAGAACTTCAACACATGCTGATGTTCAATCTCCTGTTAACTCCGATGAGACAAGAAATACTGGTGGTCCTACCATGCATACTGAATTTGAGCAGCTTTACACTTTGTTTGGGTTGACCAAAGATCAATACTCCCGGTTGATCACTCTGCTTCAACAGTCTCACATTCCTCCTTCTCCTGCTACTCCAAACCTTTTGTCTTCTGCTAATTTTGCTGGTAAGTTGTTGCCTGAGAATGGTTTGTTCAGAACTTATTTACTTACTAAAATAGAGAATAATATTTAGATCATAGATTCTGGGGCATCTGATCATATGACCTTTGATTAAGTCCCTTCTTTTTGACATTCAGACTCTACCCATTCCTTACTTAGTTTCTTTTCCTAATGGTTATAAAATTAGAGTTATCAATATTGGTTCATTAACTTTGTTCCCTGATCTTACCCGTCATAATGTTCTTTATGTCCCTAGCTTTCAACACAATCTCATTTCAGTTTATAAGTTAGTTGAAATATCAGGTGATATAGTTCAATTTACCAACACTGGTTGTACTCTACAGGGCCCTTCACTGAAGAAGCCAGTGGTGCTTGGTAGACCACACAATGGACTTTACAAGTTGTTTCAACTTCCTGCAAATTCTAGTCCTTTGAGTTGCCATGTTACATTACTCACTGTTTTTCCTTGTTCTATTCTCTGTAATCTTTCTTCAACTGCATTTCCTAGTGCACCTAGTAGTCATGCAAGCTTTTCTGTTGATCATACAAATGTAGCCACTGATGCAGGTGTTAATAAAGTGAATAACGAGGATGTTGTTTGGCATTACAGACTTGGGCATTTGTCTTTTTCAAAATTAAATATGTTTCTGCATGCAGTCCACATTTATCTTCTAAACAATCTTTCTCTTGTCCTATTTGCCCTTTAGCCAAACAAACTAGATTATCATTTCCTAATAGTTCAATATAATCAACTATCCCTTTTTAATTAATTACATATCGATACTTGGGGACCCTACCATGCACCCACATATACCGTATCCAAATATTTTTGACCATATTTGAAGATTATACTAGAGATACTTGGACCCATATCATAGGGTCCAAACGCAATGCCTTTGATATGTTGAAAGCCTGTATTGCCCTAGTAAAGACCCATTTTCACACCAAGGTGCAAACTATAAGAAGTGATAATGCATTGGAATTGGGGTCTAGTCTTTATGGTTCTCAATATTTCTCAGTTAAGGGAATTGTGCATCAAACCTCTTGCCCTCATACTCCTCAATAAAATGGGGTGGTGGAGAGGAAGCATAGACGCTTACTTGATACTACTAGGGCTTTACTTTTTGAGTCCCATCTTCACATTAGATTTTGGGGTGATTGTATCTTGACAGCAACCTATCTGATCAACAGGTTTCCTTCTCCCCTTTTGTCTCACAAAAGTCTTTTTGAACTTCTTTATGGTAAGCCTCCTTCTTACTCACATCTTAGAGTTTTTGGCTGTCTTTATTATTTTACTATGCCTAAGACTCATAGAGATAAATTCCAACCAAGGGCTATACCTTGTGTGCTTGTGGGGTACCCTTTTGCCAGAAAGGCTACAAGTTGTACAATTTGGAGACTCATTCTTGTTTTGTTTCTAGGGGTGTTGTATTTCATGAACAAATTTTCCCTTTTCTCAAATCCTCTTCTTTCTCTTCTAGTCCTTTCCCATTCTCTATTTGTTTTGATGATTTGTCTCCTGCATTTCACCCTGTTCATACTCCTTCCTTGTGTGCAAGCCCTATTCTTTTTTCGTTTCCTTCTCTATCTCTCATGCTTCCATTTCATCTATTCTTTCTGTTTCCACTCCTCCATCATCCCCTTATGTACATCCTCCTTCACCTTCTTCATCTCCTTCTCCTGTTTCACCATCTCCTTCTCCTGCTTCTTTTCCTTTAAGAAGGTCCAATAGGAAACACAAACAACCTACCTATCTTTAAAGTTATGTCTTCAACTCAACTTCAGTTGACTCCACCTCTAATCATCCACCTCATATTTCTAGTCAGTTGCATGTTCTTGAGCCTTCAACTTATTATCAGACAGTAGTTGTTCCAGAATAGCAGGCTGCTATGAGAGCTGAATTTGAGGCTTCGAAAGCTAACAACATATGGCAGGTTGTCCCTTTTCCCCTTGGGGAGTCGCCTATAGGGGGCAAATGAGTCCAAAAGGTTAAGTATAGAGCTGATGGTAGCATTGAAAGGTATAAGGCTAGACTAGTGGTTCAGGGTGATACTCAAGTTGAAGGTATTAATTTTCATGAAACTTTTTCTCCAGTTATAAAAATGTCTACAGTCAAGACTCTTGTTGTTGTGGTAGTAAAGAAGGGATGTCCCATATTTCAATTGGATGTTAATAATGCCTCTTGGACGGTGACTTGGATGAGGAAGTATATATGCGACTTTATCCTGGTTTATCTGTTTCTTTTCCTTCTTCTTTTGTCCATTTAGTGTGAAAATTGCATAAATCTCTTTATGGTTTGAGGCAAGCATCTAGACAATGGTATGCCAAACTATTATAAGCATTATAGTCTATAGGGTACCACCATTCTTACAATGACTATTCTCTGTTTACCAAGGGTTCAGGTGATTCCTTGGTTATTATAGTTGTGTATGTGGATGACATTATCTTAACTGGAACTGATATAAATGAAATTACTACTTTATAGTGATTTGCTAAAAGAGTTTCATTGTGATGTTTATACCCATGTTGTCTGCCCTCTTGAATTGCATGAGAAACTAATGACATCTGTTGGTGAACCTTTGCCCAATCCTGAAATGTACAGAAGCCTTATAGGGAAGTTGAATTTTCTCACTCACACCAAGCCAGACCTCTCATTTGTTGTGCAACATCTTTGTCAATTTATGTAGAAACCTTGTGTTCCTCATATGAAATCTGCCCTCCACCTGCTGAGGTATATGAATGGCACTTCTGATCTTGGGATTTTCCTTAATAACTCCTCATATTTTCTATCCAGGTTTATTGTGATAGTGATTGGGGGTCTTATCGTGATAGCAGAAAATTGGTGACTGGTTTTTACATCCTGTTGGGTGGCCGTTTGGTTTGCTGGAATCTAAGAAGCAACCAGTTGCCTCTCTCTCTCTCTTAAGCTAAAGCTCAATATAGGTCTTTGAGCAAGACTATGGTAAAGTTTACATGGTTAGCTAGATTTTTGGCTGATTTTGGCTTGACTGACATATCTTCTATTCCTGTTTATTGTGATAATCAGGTTGCAGTTCACATTGCCAAGAACCGTGTGTTTCATGAACGGGCCAAGCATATTGAGCTGGATTGTCATTTTGTTCGCACCAAGTTGGCTGATGGTTTGGCTACCCTGCTCCATACTTTCAGTTATACTCAAATGGCCGATGTATTCACCAAAAGTCTGCCTAGTGCTGCCCATCATTCACATTTGTCCAAGTTGGGTGTTTTATCACACTCCAACTTGAAGGGAGTTTCGGATAACTGAGCGTGATAATACTGACGTGGGCTAGTGTTGTGGGCTAGTCTTGTTAGTTGTTAGTTGGGTTATATTCTGTAACTGGGTGTGGCCCAATTTGTATTTATGTTTTCCATTTTAGTTAGGATATAGGCAGATCATTTTGTACAGAGAAGACAACAAGAGCTCTTCTTCTAGAACATTTCAACTTTAAATTCTCTATGAGCTAAATGTAAAATTTCAGCCATGGTTGCTCAATTCAAGCTCGAGTTTGTATTTTTAAAGTTAGTTCTCTGAATAAAGTAGGCAAGTTAAATACAAAGAACAATGACATATAGAACTAAACATAGCTAGTTCCGCAATGCTTACGTTTTCCAAATTAAATTTTATTAGGTTTTGTGACTAAATTCTGATCGTTAAACTTATTGACTGAGTTTTAAACTCAACATTCAATTGTATAAAAGTTGTAAAACATAACTAGTACTATCTTTCAATCCCAACTTAAGTGTTTTATTTGGTTTTGACACGATTATTGAGATTTTAAAATAAGAAAATAATTATATTTAAATAGAAGTGAATCCAAAACCCAAAAAGGGAAACAAAACTGACTTGTTGATAGATTTGAACATTACTTAGAAGTTAGAATAAAGGTTAGTCCTTGTTGACGTTCTTGATAACAAAATAGTGACTACTAATGATAAGTTTGGAACAAAGATTTCCAAGTTAGGAAAGTCTGTTAGTCTTGTAATTTTAAGTTGTATACACTGTTCAATTTATATAAAAAAAATGTTCTAAATAATTTTCAAAAGTTTGTTGACCGGCAAGTGAAATAGTCAAGAGGTGCACACACAATATAGCCGTTATCACACTAAAAAAGTAAAAAAAAATAAAAAATACAAGAAGTAACCACTTTAATAGCTTGTTTGGCGAAATTTCTTTTTGGCCAAAATTATCATTTTTTTTTAGCCAAAGCACTTCTTGTAATTTTAAGTTGTATACACTGTTACTCTTGTAATTTTAAGTTGTATACACTGTTTAATTTATAACATAAAAAATGTTCTAAATAATTTTCAAAAGTTTCTTGATGGGCAAGTGAAATGGTCAAGAGGTGCACACTAAATATCGCCGTTATCACACCCAAAAAAAAAAAAAAAATTGGAAGTAACACTTTAATAGCCTGTTTGGGCAAGCTTCTTGTTGGCCAAAAGTGCTTTTTTTTTTTAGCCAAAGTAATTTTAACCAAAAATTGAGGTGTTTAGCTAAAAAAAAATTGTTTTTGAGGAGAAGCTGTATTTTGGAAAATCAGAAAAAAGTAGATTCTCTTCAAAAGTACTTTTTTTAGAAACACTATTGAGAAAAATACACTTAAAAATAATTTTTAAAGCTTGGTCAAACACTAAATGCTGATCAGAAGTATTTTTCAAACAAATTAGCCAGACATAAACTGCTTCTTACCGAAAGTATTGTTGAGAAAGGCACTTTTCAAAAAATACACTTCTCAAAATAAGCTGATTTTTGCAGCTTGACCAAATGGGGTATAACAACAATAACAACAACAACCCAGTATATTCCCACAAATTGGGGTCTGGCGAGGCTAATTCGACCCTCGGTGCAGGGAAAAGAAAGGCAAGCAAAAACAAAAACAAAAACAAAAAGAACATTAGTTACACCAGCATACATCGCATAAATAATTAACTAAACATAATAGATATATGTACCATAAATGGGGTATAACAAGATAATTAAAATTTCAGGGGTAAACAGGACACGTACAACATTAGCAGAAAACAGGACCACAAAATTCATATACTTGCGGGTAATAGAGTTGATATATATACTTAGAAGATAATCCGCTCGGATTCATTTATGACACTATCTATTCAGTTTACAATATACTAAGATAATTACAGTACGAAACAAAATAAATACCAGCGGGCAATAATAAAGATATAAACTTTGATACCCTAAGAATATGTGGTTGTGTTAGTCAAAGAAGCTCATTTAGCCTCAGTGAGTTCGTTCATAGTGAAACCAGACAGTTCAGCCAGCTCTGAAAGCTTTTTCTCTCCGCTCAGCACCTGCCACAATATATAGTTTTAACTATTAAGGTCCCGCAATGTAAAGCTAGAGGTTCAAATAGCAGCCAGCGTGCGAATGATTGACGCCTGTATATAGGTTATAAAAGATTTTCCAGCAGAAAGAAGATTCTTGCTCACCTCCCCATTGATAATCCATGTAGGGAACCCTTCTAGTTTTGCTTCTTGACATGCATTGGCCATATAAATTCCTTTCTTGACTCCATCAGGAAAGCATTCCACATAGTCTAGTAGCTTTGATGCTTCTTGTCCAAACATCTTTGTTGCAGTGACAGCAGAAATAAACTAATTTAGTACAAACATCCCTTATACATGCTGTTAAGTGCATGATGCAAATCAGAGTATCTAGTGCAACAGTAAGGTTGACAAGGAAGCTTTTGATGAGAAGAGTAAAGAAGCAAAGACACTGAATTATTTTGTCAACGTTTCCATATTTCAGTGGATCTTTAAGGCAGTTTTTAACATTTTTAAAGATGAGATGCCATACACAAAACAGTTTTGGTCACAGCTCTGAGAATCTGCTTCTGAGCTCTAAAAATAAAAACATTGAAGCTCTTAGCTCAAATTCCAGCACCAGCAAATACACATAACAGATATGAAAGAAATAAAGATAAGGCTCCCTCTTTTTCCCCTTTAGTCATGCTCTTGTTACAAATTTATGGGAGACGTTAATATTCCATCCAAGTAATTTGATGGGCATTCATTTTCTTCCCTACCCATATCATTTTTTCTTTTGACTCTTAACCAGAGTCTTACATTTCTTTTTTTGCCTAATGAAAAGATGTCATTATGCCATTGAGGCAACCAAAATGGAAATAATTCATCAATTAGAAAAACAATCATTTTCATATTCTATATAAATACAAGCAGAGGATGATATGGTTTCTATGCCCATCAATGCAATTTTAAGAAAGCACAACGGCAAAAAGAAGGAGAACCTCTTTTTGTTCCTGGCAGTGAGAACACCAGAAAGCCCCATACATTTTTGCTCCAATTGAACGCAGGTGCTTAGCTAGGGAAATAGCAAAAGGTGTTGACGGTGATTTTATCTCAGTTGTGAAATATTCCAGTTCAGTCATAGCAGAACTGCAAAAGATGGGAAAATGAATTTGAGTAATTGTTCTCTTGAATAATGTGCAGGATCTTTTCACCAACTCATAGATTTCAGACGAACTAGAGTTTTTTGTGTGACTATACATCAAAAGCTTTTCTATCTTAAAATGACCAAGATATCTTGCTATTGATAATGCTACAAACTGAACAAGCTTCTCTACTTGCTTAAGATTATAGCTCAAATAATGCATGAAAGTGATTAAATAAGTTATGTGTGATCTGTGTAATGATGTAATCTATGCCAAGCAAACATCGACTTTTTAATTCTAAGCAATTTCAACCCAATAAGCTCACTGGATTCAGTCTGAGAAGAAAGGTCCATAATGTTGCAAACCTACTTCATTGAAAATCAGAAGGAACTATGATAAGATATTGCCTACTTACCCAAAAGAAATAATTGAGAAATGTATGTTGAGCCTAATTCAACCTAAAGCTAACTCAAGTGATGAGAATCGTCTATGATCATATAAGGACATTACAGCCTCTGTACTTGACCGAGGAGAATCCGACTTGTCATGAAGAGGTTAGAGTTGAATTTATAGCTCCAAGCAATCCAACACCTACTCTAGGAAGAATAGACAAGGAAATATAAAACAGAAAAGCTCCTTTTTCTTTTCCTCAAACTTTCCTTATATAATGCAAGAAAAAGGAACTCCTGCCTATTGTCCTTTAAATCCAAAGACACTTTGGCTAATATTAACCTACAAGGTGTAAAGGCGTACAGATTATTTACCTGGTATTTGTCGGCTGAGAGGCACTGTATGAATTGTTTAGGGTGGAAACCACCAAGAGAACTATAAGTAACTGTAAACCCACCTCTTTTTGCACCTCTTGAGACCCCATACCCTGTAAACGAAAGCCACATCTTTGTCATTAGCACTGCATATAGCTATCTAAACAAACAATATTATCTGTGGTGGAGATAACCTTTATACTGCTGATGAACAAACCAAACGACAATAAGGCAGAAGCTAAACAGTACAGGCAAAATTCTCCAGAGAATTGTGTGCTTAGGATGTATAAGAAGTATGCACTGGCCGCTGCCATGGAAGTACTTGTTCCAAGTAAAAGAAAACGCCCATAAGCTTCACCAATTCCAAGCGGCATCCTTTTCTGGCCCAATTGTAACCCAAGTACTGCAACTACTCCATAAGCAATCATACCAATCAATGGAAGAGGAACACCTGGCAAATGCAAAAGGATGAAAACTGAATCTCTTTCCAAAACATATTACCTGCAATTTAAGTGACATACGGCTTTCAAATTTCAATTTGATGATTGTTCGATCTATGTCTTTTGGATCAAAATAGAACATAGTCATTTTATGACGAATGCTAACAACAACAACAACAACTATCCAATATAGTCCCACAAATGGTGTATGGGGAGGTTAATGCGTACACAGGCCTTACCCCTACCCGAAAGGGCAGAGAGGTTGTTTTCAATCGACCCTCGGCTCCGGAGAGATTTTAAGACGAATGCCAACAATATAGAAATTTAATATCTCCATCTGTAAATGGAATTCACCTTTCACTTCTTAGTCTGTAAATTTTATTAGGTTTTCAGAGATATAATACCACATAAATAGTTGTATTCCTCCTTTTATTCTCTCACAAGCAATTTTATCTCCAAATGGTAAGGGGATCCTACTGCGATACATGGTCTTCAATAAATACTAAAAAGTGTTCCTTCTACTCTTTAGTCAATGGTAAGTAAATAATTCATATAGAGAATCAAACAACAGGCTAATCATCAAAGAGAAGCGTGAAGGCTTTTTACGTTCTGTACCGACCCCAACTTGTTTGTGACTGAGGACTAGTTCTTGTTTGTCTGGTGAAGACTTTACTAAATGCTAAAAATAACTGTATCCAACCACTTTTCCAGGTTCCCAGCAATTAACTTGTCCAGCAGTGTTAATATTTCCAGATTAAAATTTGTTTCATTTTAACAAAACTTTAGATATTTATAGAAGGTTACAAAGATACTTCGAAAGCAGAAAATTTCCTAAAAATAGCAAAGAATATTACCAAACACAGCTGAGTAGCTGCTGTTGAGGATGTTGCCGCAGCTGCTACCATCACCAACAGGACAAAATGCTTCGGAGTTGGTGAGTTTGAGGTACGTCAAGTAAGAAGTTTCGAGAAACCCAATACCTCCAAGTGCTGCACACCAATTGTATGCTGAAATGCTTGTATCAGCAGAAGTACTTGATAACACCACCTTAGGTTCTGACTCTGTCTCTGCATCTTCGACCTTTCTCGATGAGCAGCTCACTCGAAGCAACAACAATCGCTGAGCTGAACCTCTCTTTAAGAAACGAAGCAACAAAAATGTTAATATTGGCAAAAAAAATTGAATCTTGAAGAAATGAAGAATGACTGTACCTTGAGTTGAATGAGGGAAGATATAGAATTAGAGCGAGATGGGGGGAAATGAGAGGTATGGGTGGGATAAGGGGAAGATGATACGCCGATGAGACTGGCCATCAGCTCACAACTGGGTGTCACCCGCCGTGAGTAGTGGTGGTTTGACTAGTTTGTTCGGTGGCGGTGGTTAGTCGTTAGTTAAGCGTGCGGAAAATGTGCTTGTTACTGAAATTGGGCCACTTAAGCTTTTGGACCAACTCTTCAGCTCTGGCTCGCTTTACTCAATATTAGCAGGCTTTGGACAATATTTGATTTGAAGTTAACACAAAAGAATTAAGGAACTAATGTGCTAAAGCTGAACAACAATAACAATTTAGTATAATCTCACTTAATAAGATCTAGGGAAAGTAGTGACATCCTTCCTTCAAAAACTTTTCACCTTGCTCTTGGGGAGACTCGAACTCACAACCTCTTGATTGAAAGTGGAGATTGCTTACCATCATAGCAACCCCTCTTGTCCAAAGGTGAGGTGTAATTTACTTCCAAAGTGTTAGAATGTTGAGGACTCTTCTAAACAACTTTCTTTGTGGTTGGTTGATGTTTGGTTATAATTATATATTTTTAGTGCATTACTTACCTTATATTTAGGTGTTTTAATGCTAAATTATATTATACTTGTGCTTAATTGAGTCTATTTTATATGTAGGTACGTTGAAGATGAAATTGGGAGCAACGTATAGATTTTATGTGAATGGTTCATGAATATTTAATTGTTGGAAAATTATTGAAGTTTAATATTATAAAATAAAATAAAATAACAAAAGAATGATTGGATAGACAAAAAGAAAGAATGTAGGGTGTTTGAATGAAAAGTTATCAAATATTTTTCGAGCAAATTAATCGAAATATATCAAGGATAAATTATAGCCAATCATAATTAAACATTGAATCAGAAGACAAGTTTGAGATATATGAATAATCAATTTGAGAATGATATAAGCAGGATTTTATTCATCATAGTAACTTAACCTGCCTCTCCTTAAAGAGGTTCAAGATCTTACATTTGTCTTGTTCATCCCCCATTCATGGAGCGTATTCCTCATTTTTATGTATTCATAGTCATGTCTAAGAAGAAGCCCATTTTGAAGGTTCTCTTTCTTAGTATTTATAGCTTCAAGCTGTGTGAGCTGGTCACAAGTTGTCATAGTTTGGTCGAGGAGACGTCCTCTTGTCGCGAAAGGACTGTGACCCCCTCGTTCATCTTAAGAACAAATGTCATGAGTTAAAAGTCAATTGCGTTGACCATTCGCTATAAGTTGGTTAGGACGGGGCTGATCCCCTAGCTGTCGTATGGTTAGATTTCTACCAATATAGTTAGGCCCTCCGTTCGTCGGGGTCGTTTCTGGGTTGACCTCGACGGACGGAAAGTGTGGCATAATCAAGAAGAGTTAGACTCGACTTTCATTTACTAATGTCACTAAGAATTCCGAGATGACCCGGGGAACCTTTTCGGTGTTTACGTACCGTTATGATGGTTACAGAGCTGAAACATCGGTTGGTGAGTGAAATGCCATTTCGCACAGCTGTTCGTAATGGTGCACGTTTCCATGAAACCGAATCGTTTCGTGCCCAGTCATGTATTAATGATGATTATTGGGTTTCATGAAGGCAGAGTGTGCTTATTATAACTAGAGAGGATTTGTCATTTGCACATTCATCGATCTTTTGAGAGAGATCCTGAGAAACCTTTCCTTCTGCTAAATCGTATTTATTCTCTCCTCTTTTGATCGATATCATTATTGATTTCCATAAAAGCTCCTCTTTCTTTCGCTCGTGAGTCAATTATGATAGGAATTTCTTCTTACGGTAATCTTCCGGCTAATTCTCCGGTGGTTGAAAATCCCGCTCAATCAACTGAAGATTTAGAGCTGATGGAATGTGAAGAAGTTCCTTCAGTCGATGAAGTTCTGCCTCGTCCGGTAAATCCGGTAGTGGATTTTGGCGCACCGGGCAGTGTGTAACATGTGGACGTTGCTTCTTTAATAGGGAAAGTAGGGATAGCATAGATGCGGGAGTAGTGGGGTATTCCACGCTACGTCGAGATCGCGCTTGCGAAGACTGAGGATATGGTTCAGATAGACCATTGAGGGTATTGCTTGTTCTACGCTTACCCCTTCCTAGTGGGGTATATATTCTCGTTTTCGATGCTGGTGGTCGACTTTTGCCATTATTATGAGATGTGTTCGGCCCAACTTTCTCCTTACCTCTATAAACTGTTTCTCATATTTATCAAGTACGCGGAGCTAGCTGGTAGGGAGGTCACTATGAGGCACGTGCTTAGCCTCTTTTCTCATCAAAAGATCCGCGGCACCATGATCCTGCACGCCCCCATGGGTCAAGGGGCTTGGTGGTTGGGATGGACGACAGGACCAATAGTCGCATTTTTTAAATTTTTTTCTATATCTGGACTGAGCACTTTGTGGAAGACCCGAGCAGGTTCTTAGAAGTTTGGAACTTTACAAGTAAGTCCTCGTTCCCCACTGGAAAAATGCCATGTTTTGACCTTCTTTATGCCTTGTGTTTGTAGTTATTTATTTACTTTAATGTTTTGTAGATGAAAAGTTGTCGCCGCCTCCTTTGGAGGGGATCCGTGAATGGGTCGAGGCTGTGCGTACTGTGGGGATTCGCACATGGTCGACTTTTTGGGAGAGACATGGTCGCAGGCCTGTGGCAGGTGGAATATCAACCCCATTTTTCTTTTCTGTTTCGTTTTATTTTGACTATGCTCATTGACTCATCTGTTCATTACGGCTAGGGAGAACACGCCGTGTCAGAGATCCTCAGTTAGCTTTCCGTCAGCTGGCTACAATTGCCCGACTAGCCCTCGCTCAGTACCAAGTGTAGCATCAGTTGAGTCATCAACGATCACCTATCCGACGCGGGTTGCGCCACAAGACGAGGGGCCGTATGGGCTTGTCCATCCTCGGACGGACTCACCTTCAAATGGAGAGGAGGAAAGGCCATCGCAGAGGCGGAGGGTGGAATTTGTGGTGACTCCTCCAATGGTGATCAATTTGGATTCTCCCCCGACGGACTTAGAGAGTGATGCGGCTGTGGATCCTATTGTTGAGGAGGGGTGAGAGTTGCCCCAGCTAGTTCAAGCCAAGGTACTATTGTTGCTTTGTCGACCTAGGTGGAAGTTCCTACTGTCGACGCCGTCGTGATCTCGGATGCACCCTCGTTGGCCACGGCGGGTTGCTCTACACCGTCGGTGGCAAAGAGCGGGAAGAACGTGGTGGAGGACAAGTATGAGTCTGAGTCCGATTTGGACCTCGACGAAGTTCGTATGTTTGAGGAGGGTATTACCAACTCTACGGTGCGCAGGGGGGCCGACCCGTTTTATTGAAGTTCCCTCAGATTTGAACTTACTAACCGAAGGAAATAGCTTGGTGTCGCAGTTTGAGTTGTTGTGTTCGGAGGCCGAGAACGCGTCGTTGAGGATCGTTCTGGGTATTGAAGTGTTGGATAAAGTGGTTGTGATGGGCTTGATGTACGTAGTATGTTCCTCGTTCGTTCTTTTTTGTTTTAGCATGGGCCTTAACTTTAACTTCTCTTTGTTTTGCAGACTTACTTGTTGGAGGTGGAGGACATCCGCAAAGCCAATGTCCACTCGAGGATCTCTCTGTAGATGCTGGGAAAGTATCGCCGTTATCATGATCGGTGCTGAGAACTACATGAGCGTTCGAGGAATGATCCTCGCAACCGGGCTCTGGGCGAGGAGCTGGCAAGGCGGGACCAACAACTATTGTAGGCACTGGGTAGCAAAAGCGTTCTTGAAGAGCAGATCCGTCTGAAGGATGAGGAGCTTGAGTAGGAAAGGGGACCGCAGTTGAGTGTGCGCACCTGCAGGGCAAGTCGAGGGAGATGGAATTGGAGGCGGAACAGAACCAGGTTAAAGCAGCGGAGACGTCTGCAGAATGGAGTGGGAAACTGGCGGCGCTGGAAGGAGAGGTTGCTGCCTTAAAACTCCCGGAGAGGGGGGCCTCGTCGAGGGCTGGGGCGTTCGAGGCATCGATCTGCGTGCATGAGTCTTGACTTGAGTCGGAGAGGGCTACAACGACTCTTAAAGAAGCGGGGCTTGAGGAGCAGATTGGTGTTCTTGAGCAGGAGACCGAAGTTATGTCAGATCGGATTGCGGCCGTAAATGAAGAGAACTAGCGGCTACGGGACCAAGCTGGGCCATCACATACTGCTATGCCCAACCAGGCTCATGAACTTTGGGTCTATGCCGAAGCTCAACGCGACGTTTACAAGAACTTGTGGGAGGCATGTACTGTGATCGAGGCCGTATTCGAGGTGGCACGTCAGAAGGCTCGTGAAGCCGTGCGGACTGTGGTTATAATGTGGCGACGCCCGAGGCTTACGATTGTGCGAGTGGCGGCGAGGGTGGCGCCAGGTAAAAAAGAATTTGTTATTGGTTTTTTTTGTTTCGTTCGCCGGTTGGCGTTTGGGTGTTTATTGTTATTTTTCTTTTTCTTGTGTTGACTGGCCGGGGCCGGGTGTAAGCTGAGAGGACTTGTTAGATTTATTAGTTAATTAGTTAGAAATAAATATTATAATCTTTATATTTTGGAAATTGTTTGGACTTGTGTTTCTTAGCAATATTGAACAACTGTATTTAAGTCTTAGTTCTCTTTAAGATTCGACTCCGGACTTGTAAACCGTATTATATATAGTTGCAACGACCACTTAGTCCTTTTTATAAGACATAGTTGGGCGTAATCAATGGTTAAATTTTTTTAATTGTTACTATATTTCATTTCACTATTTCGATTCAATAAATTGCGTTTGTTTATACTAGAATTAGTGAAAAAGTAAAGGCAAAAGGAAATAAATAGCAATACAAATGTATGCGTAAGGAGAAGGGGGCGGGTTTGGACGTTTTCTTTAGTAAAAAGTTCTACACCAACGTAGCCTGAGTCATTTACGTCAAACTGAACAGCTATAGTTGGTTGGCTCTTTGCCTCAACTATAATAAGGGTGGTCAAAATATATTGTTATATATATACATAATAAGTAGTATTTTATAACTTTTTGGTTAAAGGTATTTGACTATCATCCTTGGTCCTAAGTAACTCCGCCATTGATTACATTGCTTAATTATCCAAGCATATAGACGTGCGTGACTATTCTAATTCAAGTCACTCACAGTCTCACACCCAGCAGATTCTTCGATCTTGTCAATTAATTTTCAAATACAACTTTCCATTTTTTGTAGTTTTGATATATTGGAGAACTTTGTTGAAAACCGCCTAAGTAGGGATATTAGGATGGAATGCAGACGACCCATTTCCAACTCAACTTGGAGGAATTCAATATTAAGTACTAGTAGAATTATTTACTCAATACTCATGTCTTAATATATATTAATTTCCTGTTTTAAGTTTTTTGTACATTTATTTTACACTTTAATATTTTCATCAAGTGCATCTCATATATTTACAACGGTCATGGTACAAAAGCAGAAGCTTAAGTTTCTATTCTTCTTGGAACTCAATCTGTCCACACTGCTCTCCCACATCGCTGGCCAAAGTAGGACATCAATGCAAGGGCTTGTAATAAAACCCAGCTGCTTAGAATTTACAAAGCATACCTTTCTCGGCCTTTTGGCTAAGATCAAGTGTAGTATCTGTTCTTATCAGTTTAATATCTGATATGTGGGTCATTGGCCCATACGATATTAACTTAATTTTTTAAGGGGAAGAGTTCATTAAAGTAGCTTGCTACTTGGGCTCTTGAGCGTCGCCTATGCGTTGCACTACTGCACGGGCCTGGCGCACCCCACCAATTCCAAACCGAAGTTCTGATAGCGTTATTCTATCTTTAGTTATGAGTAGAAATGTTTATTGTAGATGTTGCAGGTTAGTTTAGTTAGGTTCAGTAGGTTAAACGAAGAGAAGCGTTGAATATTTTGGCAAATTAATTGAATTTGAATTATATAAAAAGTGAGTTGATTAATAAAGGTGTTATTACCTACAATAAAATGTGGGATAGTAGGCCATCCAATTTGCTATTATTAATATTTAATACCACAGCAATTTGTGGGGAGTCAACACAGGGATATAATTAACCTTGAGCCAAGAATCTTCCAACTTTCATACAAATAAATATATACACAACTTTATGGAATAATATTTCCCTAATATCTAACAATATATCAGTTTTTTATGCTTCGTAGAAAAGGAAAAAGTAGTCAAGTCTTTTACTTCTTTGTACTCGCTGATAAGTATCATTTAATAACTTACAATTACAATAGAAATTAATTCGTTAGGAAGTTTTATCTTTCATGTTCGATTAATTTCTTATTTGCTTTTATCTTCGTATTTGTTTCTGAATTACAGTAGACTTGTAAATATGTACTGTAACAGCTTAATTGTAACCCCATAGTAATGATGTATGTGGGCCGGTCCTGGACCGGGCCCACGGTCCTAACGAGTCTGGTGGGCCAGTCCTTGCGAGCTGGGCTTATATGATGCAAAAAGATCATGGCGGGTCGGGCACAAGAATTAAGCCCACGAGCCTGGGACAGCGAAGCCCGGGACTAGTTGGCAGGCCTGGACCGGTCCTAGCGGGCCTCAACGACAACATTTAATTTTTTTTAAAAAAAAAGCCAACGGTCAAAAATTTAAGAAATAGCCGTTGGACTGCCATTTTGACCGTTTGGAAGTTGCAAAAATAGCCATTTGGCCTCCAAACTTTATTTTATTATATTTTTTTCCAATACTTAACTATAAATACCCCCCCCCCCCCCCCCCCCCAATTCTTTCATTTTTACTCACTAGTTCATCAATCTCTCCCAATCTCTCTCAATTTATATCTAATTTCTTTTATATAATTACTTTTATTATTATTGCAATTTCGTGAAAATTTGTGAAGTTGGTGAATTGAAGTATTCAAGTTTTCAAGTCTTCAACGATTTTTAATTTTCAAGAAGTTGTTTGGCATTTCAGTAAACTCTTCCAACTCTTAAGTTTTAAGAATATATTTTGTGTGTTTTAGTTTGCATAATTATAATAAATATGACATTTTCTTGAATAAAATATTTGGTGGTAAGGGAAAAGCTAAAATGGGTGAAAGTAGTCGTTGTGAGCACGTGATTTTTGCCCTACATGAGAATCACTCCCAGAAAATTCAAAAATAAAATAGTTTTATGTTGAGCATGATTTTTGTGATTTTTGTGTTATTTTTATCCTACATTTGCATTTTTGTGTGTGCGTGTTTATTTATTTAAATTAGTAAAATACAAAATATATACATCATGTTTTGCATTTTTTTTAGTGTTTAATATCAAAATTACACGGTTTACATTTAAGTGATATGTAATTATGTGTGATGATTGTAGTAAAAATTAATTGTGTTATGAGTTAGTATATATATATATATATATATATATATATATATATATATATATATATACATATATATACACACATATGTATATGATACACCATGGAATGTAGTATGGAAATCGGAATTGGGCCATAGCAAAACCAGGCCCAATGTAATTCAATACACAACCCAATTCCCTACCCAGCCGGCCCAACACCCCACCCCAAATACCTGACCCGTCCGCATTTTTGGACCGACCCGGTCCTCACCCAGACCAAACGGCGTCGTTTCAAGTAGTGAACGAATCCCAGCCGTGTATCTCATCAAATCGAACGGCTGCGATTTATTGGTTCATCTGTGCTATACCAAAACCCTTTACCCCATTTCATTCCCACACCCCCTCTTCGTTCTCCCTCGTTCTTCAACCCTAGAGACAGCAAGAGCCGCCGCTAGTCACCAGCTATCCGGCGACAGTACCCAAACGACCACTGCCTCCACTTCATCGTCCACCAGCTTCGTCGACGACCATCCTTCACCCACGGCAACAAACGTCGTCGACATTATCTCCACAACCAGTCGTCTCCAACGAATCGCGAGCAACCACCCGTCTCCGTCGACCAGTAGTTCGTCGCCTCAAGCGGCGACCTTTGTCCTCCATTAAAGACCGGTGACGAACCCTTCATGCATTTGCTTGGTCGACCGGCCTGCTACCCGCTGCCTCTAGTCCCTCACCACCAAAGGCCTTTTCTCTTCTTCTGCTTCCGGCGACAACTAGCCTCGCACCAGATTTTAGAGAATAATAGGTCAGCTATTTCAAGTTATATTTCTTTTATTCGAGTTTCAATTTGCTCGATTTTTATATATAAAGTCCGTGTATATGCTTGAAATCAGTATTGGCCTCGTGGTTATGACGTTTTGTTTCTTAATGCATTTTTCTTTCATCTGTGTTTTAATTTATCTTCGTGGTTTGTTGATTTCGTATATGTTAGTTCTGTGTGTTCACCGAGTTTGGTTCTGCGAATCAGTATGGATTGTTGGTTTGTTCGTCGCCTATGGTTTATCGATTAGACGCATTGTAATCGACTAGTCAAAGCATCGTCCATTGGTTTTGTAACACTGTTTGTTAGAACATTTGGCCAAAATTAGCATTGCAATAAGGTCTTTGCTCGAATTGATTGCGAGTAAATTAGAATCACATATTGGTCTGTCTTAGTGTGTTTGTTTGTGTTTAGTTTCTATATGTTATAGCTTGTGTAATCGACTGTTTAGGTGTCGTCGATTAGTTTGATTAAAAGCCAGAAAAACATGATAAATAGTTCACTTCGGTTCATTCCAGTAGGGTTATCATTTGGCTCTAGTTGTGTGATTGAGATGAATTGGATTGGTGTGTTCAGTGTTCCTCTTTAAACCATGCTACTTGACCCAAAATGAGTTTCATGAATTGAATCCATATGTTTGTTCTGATATGAATTTGACTTTACTATGTTATCCTAATGTTGTTGAAAATGGAATTACTTTCATATGTTCAATTAGTCAGTTGTTAGATTTGAATTGGTTATAGCTGGTAGAATAGTAATTTCAGAAGTTTCGGGGGTATTTTGGGGTTTAACAGTTTGGTAAATGGTCCAGCTAAGTGGGATGTCACTATAGTACTTAATTAACCATTAATTTTAATGTGTTAGTGGAAAACAAAGCATAATAATGGGGGGGTAAAGGGATTGATTAAATAAACTCACCCATAACTTTTGAATTAATTAAGGAAAAGATAAGTGTTCATGGGGAACAAAACTTAATGGAGGGGTTTAAAGATATTGATTAAATAATGTACTACCCATAACTTTGAATTAAACAATGAACAAAGGGATGGGCAAGGGGGTTTAATTTAAGGTCTTTGTGCCATTAGGAGGAGGGGTCTGTTTTTTTAGCTATAAATATAGCATTAAGCTGAAACAGTAGAGGACACAGGAGGATATTCGAAAACATAGACAGAAATATTCCTACACACACAGAGATATCTGGAGAAAGAATTTTGAACTAAAAATACAGTGAGAGTAGGGAAGATAGACAGACGAATAAACAAAATACACACACACATACACATTGTGTCACTGTTGCATTGTTGGTTTGTTGCTGTTGCTCCTGTGTTTGCTGCCAGTGTTGCTGTTGTTGTTGTGGTTTGGTTGGGTCCTTTTACTACTGTTGGTATTGCTGTTCTGTGCTATTGCTGGGTGTATACTACTGCTGCTGTGGTTTCTACTGTGTCACTGCTGCTGAGTGTTGCTGTTGTTATATTGCTACTGCATTGCTACTGCTGATTGCTCCGTTCTTTCCTCTTTTGTCATCATCCAGGTACTTCTCCTGTCCATGCTGAACTAGAGAGACAGTGTAAACACTGCTCTGAAATCAAATGATGAACTGCAGTTTGGAGAGTTATATACGAGTTTCTGTTATTGCCATGTAATTTGAACTGATTGATAATTGTATTCATTTGAAATTGTTGCGGTATGCTTAAATCGAAAAGCTAAAGTCAAATTAATCGAACATTCTAGTTTCGACCTTCTGATAGCCTAGGATTTTGATCTCTTTTATTGGTTTAGTTCTGCCATGTTTAGCTATATTAACACTAGTTTGTAGTAAAAGCATATATTATGTTAACCGTTTCTTAATAAGCCCGTGTTCCGGGTACAATTTAAAGAACCCTACAATTGAAACTAAACAAGGCATAGCTATAAAACATAAAATACATTATTATGAGCAAAGAACAGAACTGGCGACTTAGATCAAATAATTAGAGTAATCGCTCGAGGCATAGATTGTTAAAAGAGCAAAGTTAATAGATAGCTTTAGTTAGTTCATTTGCATCCTTGACCATGGTTAAGCAATACATTAGTATAACTGTAAACAAAGCCTTAGTAACTTGTATAAAGAGTTAGATTGTGTAGTTAAGTTTCATACAATTCCTTTTATATTGGATTCGAATTTAGACCCAAAAAGAAAAGGTCATGCTGATAAAGAATCAAGTATAAAAGCTCCGATATATAAACTTAATTGGTAAATATGATACCGGACTTTGAAGTAAATAGCAAGGTCCAAGCTAAATAGTTTTGCTCTTCTTACTCAAACTAGAAATCGAATTCGGACTCGTGAATTAATCAATCGTTAGAAACAAAATAAATAGGAAATTTAGCTACTTAGGTATGACCTTTAATAAAAGTGAGATGAGCCTCGCCGCATGGAACACACAATTGCGGGGCCCTCAAATTAATTGTTATAAAATCTTAGGCTCGGGAAGACCGTTTAGCAAATTTCACGGTCTTTTCCCAAAATTAATAAAGATGATAGACTCGTTAGGCACGATTTGTAAATAAATTACTTTCCTAAATACGGGCGTGCATTTATGTGACCCAAACCTTATTCTCGGCGAAACTGAAATACATTGAAGTCACAGGCGTACTGGTTGCGGTGTGACTCGAAATGTGTTTTCGTGACGTCGCAATTCTTCTAAAAATAAAAGCGGAGCATTAAAAATACATAGTTAAAAATATATAAAGAAATCAGATAAAAGCGAAAAAGTGCAGTTGAGCGACCGTGCTAAAACCACGGAATCCGGGAGTGCCTAACACCTTCTTCCGGGTTAACAGAGTTCCTTATCCAGTTTTCTAGTTTTGCAGACTATATTACAAAGTCATAAATTTCCTTGGTTCGGGATCAAACCGGTGACTTGGGACACCATCATTTTCCCAACTGGCGATTCTGAATTTAATAAATTGATCCCGTCTCGATTGTCCTTTAATTGGAAAAACTCCATCGCGCCCTCGCGGGTGCGTAAAAAGGAGGTGTGACAGCTCTGGCGACTCTGCTGGGGATAAGCTAACCCAGAACTTCGGTTCAGGGTTTAAGAATTCGAGCTCAGTTAAATTGTTGTTTTTGTCTATATCTGATTATATGTTTAATTAATGTGCTATATGTCTACCGCTTTGATACTAGTTGCACTTTATATACAAACTGCTATATGTTTACCGCTTTGATACTATCTGAACTGTATATACAAACTGCGCCGAAACCCTTCTCTTCTCACATATGGGGATGTGCTCACTGGTTGAGACTCCCTATTCTGTTAGTGTCATACCCCGAAATAATAAAGAGGCTCGGAAAGTTTCTAAGTCGGTTGGCCTTTTGGTTCCCGGAAAGGAGCTCCTTCCTCAGCCCGAGTTGTCCACTTGGGTACACAGTCTAGATCACATACCGAGGTTCCGAGCTTAGAATAACATGACTTCATGCCGGATCCCTAGTAGGAAACGCTTATTTGCATCACGTTGCATTTGACTTAGGGGACTCAACACAGGGGTTGGGTCCGTCTAGGACAGGTGACCCGATAATCAAAGACCGAGCATATTATATGTTGCATTTATTTATCATGTATTATTATGATGATTGGTTAAATTCCTGAAAACAAAAAAGAAATAGAATTTTGGAATAGAAAAATATCAAAAATATTGACGAAATGCTGTCGAAAATTTGAAAATTTGAAAAATAGGAAGAGCAATTTTGTTGAAATAATTGGTCATAAAATAATCCGACCGAACTACGCAGGTTTGATTCTCGCCATTAGGTGGGATACGTAGGCAACCCTCATCGGGTCCAACCACCCCTTCAAAAAAAAAAAAAAATGTCGAAGTTTTAGTTTTCAATAAAATCAAAGTGATGCCATTTTGAAAAATAGCCGAATGTTCCGAAAGGACGCCGGAAGGCTGTTTTTGCAAAAATAGCCACTTTGAATCATTTTTAATAATTTGCGGGCACAGCCTTGAAATATTCCTTGTGGAAATGTTGCAAGGCCATAGCCGCAAAATCAAGTTCGAATTCACACCCCGTTTGCAAAAAATAAACAAAAAAATGTCAAATTTTGATTTTGTTATAAATAAGTCCGGTGATGCTATTCTTGCATAAAATAAGCCGAACGTCCCTCAAAAGATGCCGGAAGGCTGTTTTTGCAAGAATAGCCGCTTTGGATTTTTTTTATTTTTTTTAAAATAATTTTGGA
>JASVEL010006067.1:0-322159 GCA_032618575.1 Nicotiana noctiflora
GAAATTGAACGGCTGCGGAACCTTACCAATCTTTCTATTAGTCTCAACACACCACTTCCTGAAGAAAGGACAAATGCACCTATCCCGCCACCTTTCCCATCTTTTGACTCATCTATCCCGGAACACCTTCCACCAAACCCTCCACTTCACAACAACAAGCAAACATCCACTAACGCACATGTTAACCCGCAACAAGCCAACCCATCGAATTTTACCACATCATATGTTTCCCAACCATCACCAGCCCAAAGCACCCCGCTAACCCAAAATCACCATGTAACGCAACACATACCGATGGCACACACCGCTATTCCTAACATGCAGCATGTTCCACCGGTATATGTAGCGGAAGCACAACCTTTTACTACCCCTATACCTCACCAACTTCACTCTGAAGTGTATCAATATCAGGAAGCAGAAAAAGATGTAAGGGCCAAAGCCGACGAATACATGGCAAAGGAGATTCGTGAGTTAAAGGAAGCATTCAAAAGTCTGAAAACCGTTAGGAGTATGGAAGGTTTGGAGTATGAAGATCTATGTGTTCATCCCGATGTTGATTTACCTACAGGATATAAAGTACCAAAATTTGACATGTTTGACGGAAAAGGAAACCCGCGAGCTCATTTGAGGTCGTACTGTGATAAGTTAGTTGGAGTGGGAAAGGATGAAGCTATCAGGATGAAGTTGTTTATAAGGAGTCTTACAGGGGAAGCCCTTGATTGGTACACAAGTCAAGACCCACAGAAATGGCGCAGTTGGAGTGTCATGGCACAAGAATTCATGGACAGATTCAGATTTAACACCGAGACCAACCCAGATAGATTCTATTTGATGACGTTGGAGAAGAAAACAACAGAATCCTTTAGAGAGTATGCCATGAGATGGAGGGCAGAAGCAACAAGAGTCCAACCCCCGATGGGAGAGGATGAGATGACAACTACTTTTATTCGATCTCAAACGGATGCAACATATTATGAGAGATTGATAAGTATGATGGGGCAGAAATTCTCGGAAGTTGTTAGGATGGGAAACGTTATAGAGGAGGGTCTCAAATCAGGAAAGATTACAAATTTGGCAGTACTACAAGCAACAAGTAAGGCGATCCAGTCATGAAATATTGAAGGAGCAAGTAAGAAGAAGGAAAAAGAAGTATCCGCTGTTATGACCGTCCAAGATCGCAGGCCTAACCAAATGTTAACCTACCAAAACCCGTTACCCCAACCTTCATATTATAGCCCATACACCCAAACTCCTCAATCTTACTACCAACCTTCGCCCATTCCCTATCCTGTTTATAATGCCCAACCAACCTATTATCCACCCCGAGCACCCGCATACCAGAATCCACCGTATTACCAACCCACATATCCACCTCAACCCCGCTACCAATCACAAAACCGCCCAAATGCACCTAGACCTCGCCCGAGCTTTGAAAGAAAACCGGCCAAAACCTATACACCCCTAGCTGAACCTTTAGCCCAGTTGTATGAAAGGTTGAAAGCTGCGGGAGTACTCCAACCTGTCCCAGGAAGAGTTCCCGACCCCCTCCCAGGATGGTATGATGGGACCAAGCGTTGTGCATATCACTCTGGTGTGACTGGACATGACACAGAAAATTGCCTTACTCTCAAAGATAAGATAGAAGAGTTGATCAAAGCAGGAACCATTCAGCTTAAGGGAGCTCCGCCGAATGTGAACAACAACCCTCTTCCAAATCACGATGATGCCGGTATTAACATGATATCTACTGATGAGGATTGGAATTTGGAAGGAACAATTGTACCAATTGAAGATGAGAAAAAGGCTGTGTCATCTGCCTTCATTGCTCCTGTCATAACAGTGCAAGTGCGAGCACCAATTGAGGTGGAAACACTCCCTCCGAAACCCAAGGTCATGGCTCTAGTTGCTCAGACACCCTCATTTGAAACCAAAGCAGTTCCTTGGGACTACCAGTCTGATATAAGGAACAAAGGAAAGGCAAAATTAGTTGTAGAAGTTGTTGCTGCTGCAGGTATGACAAGATCCGGTAGGTGTTATGTTCCTGAAGAAGCATCACGAGGAACTTCAAGTAAGGACAACAACCAGAAGAAGTCCGTGACAGAAGCTGAAGTAGAAGAGTTTTGGAGAAAAATGCAGTGTAGCGGATACTCTGTTATAGACCAACTGAAGAAGACGCCGACTCAAATTTCCCTCATGTCATTATTGATGAGTTCTGATAGCCACAGGAATGCTTTGGTAAAAGTACTCAATGAAGCATATGTACCAGCCGAGACAACCAGTGAACATTTGGAAACTATGGTGGCCCAAATTCTAGAATCACACAAGATTTCTTTTCACGAGGATGAATTGCCGCTTGAAGGTCTAAGTCACAACAAAGCTTTGCATCTCACTGTCAAATGCCGGGACAGGTTTGTTTCAAAGGTTTTGATTGATAATGGTTCTGCTCTCAATATATGTCCTTTCACTACCCTCAAAGCCTTGGGAGTTGACATTGGGAAAGTTCGTGAAAGTCATGTGAATGTTAGAGCTTTCGATGGAGCGCAAAGGAGCGCCATTGGTGAAATTAACTTAGCATTGCAAATTGGGCCTGTGGAGTTTATTATTGAATTTCAAGTGTTAGACATATCTGCTACTTATAATCTACTATTGGGAAGGCCGTGGATTCACATGGCTGGTGCAGTCCCTTCCACTTTGCACCAGAACGTGAAGTTTGTGTGGAATCACCAGGAAGTTGTGATTCATGGAGAAGCAAGCAATCCCATCTACCCGGGGAATACGATCCCTGTCATTGAAAGTGTGGAAAGGCTGGATGGAGCCACTTTCCATATTGAAGAAATTGTAACTACTACTCGAGGTAAAGAGATAAAGTTGCCAAGTGTGCTCGTGATGGTGGCATCAGAGATGTTGAAGAACGGCTTTGAGCCTGGTCAAGGACTTGGAGCAAGGTTGCATGGAATAGTAGAACCAATTCAGTTACCAGGGCAGAACAACACCTTTGGCCTAGGGTACGAACCCACTCCGAAAGAATTCTCGGAGGCTCGTCTCAAGAAAAGTGACATTGTCCCTCCACAGCCTATCCCGCAGCTAATCCAGTCATTCCCCAAGACAGTTACTATTCATGACTTAGGTGAAGATGCTGAAGACGACCTCGTTGAAGGAATCAGGAACCTATTCATTGCCGACTGCAACGTGATTTTGAAGGATTGCACCGAGGCGCCAACTATTTGGGATGCCGCACCTGGAGATGTTTTGAAAAATTGGACTTGTACCCCATCCCCGGTTCGCCGGGAATCTTGGTAGATGAATTATATTAGTACTTTTTAAAACAACACGATTCAAAATTGAGGCCTGAATCGTGTCTATGATTTTATGTTGTTTGCCTCGACCTTTTGGAAGCTTAAATGCAAAATCTGAATATGCCTTTTGTTTTACATCTAAATTTTGCCTTTATTAATTTTCTTTCTTTTATTTTATTTTTCAGCAAACAAATTAATAAAAATGCCGACACCATAAATGTGACATGCAATGAAACAAGTGAACAAAATAACAAGCAAGATCTTGAAGAATATGAAGAAGATGTGCCGCCTGCAGAATTAACTAAAGAACTTGAGCAGTTTGAGAACAAGTCAAAACCAAATTTGGATGAAACAAAGCTTATAAATTTGGGAAATTCAGAGTCTATAAAAGAAACGAGAATCAGTGTCCATTTGACACCATCAGAAAAGGAAGAATATGTAGGTCTTCTAAGAGAATACTTTGATGTGTTTGCTTGGTCATATGATGACATGCCTGGTTTGAGCACTAATATTGTTTCCCATAAGTTGCCAACGGATCCATCTTGTCCTCCGGTAAAGCAAAAGACAAGAAAATTCAAAACAGACTTAAGTTTGAAGATCAAAGAAGAAGTCTCCAAGCAATTTAAGGCAAATGTCATCCGAGTCACGAAGTACCCCACCTGGTTGGCCAATATAGTACCAGTCCCAAAAAAGGATGGGAAGATCAGAATATGTGTGGATTATCGGGATCTCAACAAGGCTAGTCCAAAGGATGATTTCCCACTCCCGAATATTCACATACTCATTGATAATTGTGCAAAGCACGAGTTGCAGTCATTCGTTGATTGTTTTGCCGGTTACCACCAGATTTTGATGGATGAAGATGACGCTGAGAAGACAGCATTTATCACACCTTGGGGGGTGTATTGTTATCGAGTGATGCCTTTTGGACTCAAGAATGCGGGTGCTACATACATGAGAGCTATGACAACTATTTTTCATGACATGATCCATAAAGAGATTGAGGTCTATGTGGACGATGTCATCATCAAATCACGAAAGAGTTCAGATCACTTGGTAGACTTGAAAAAGTTCTTTGATAGGTTGCGGCGGTACAATCTGAAACTGAATCCCGCAAAGTGTGCATTCGGAGTTCCAGCTGGAAAACTATTAGGTTTCATTGTTAGTAGAAGGGGCATAGAGTTAGATCCTTCAAAGATAAAGGCTATCCAAGACCTGCCACCTCCAAAGAATCGGAAGGACGTGATGAGTTTCCTTGGTCGCCTTAACTACATCAGTCGTTTCATAGCCCAATCAACGGTGATTTGTGAGCCAATATTCAAGATGCTAAGGAAGGATGCCACTATCAAATGGACAGAAGAATGTCAACGATCTTTTGATAGAATCAAGGAATATTTATCTAATCCACCTGTGCTGGTACCTCCGGAACCTGGAAGGCCATTGTTGTTATACATGTCCGTGTCAGATAATGCATTTGGATGTGTTTTGGGGCAACACGATGAAACTGGGAGGAAGGAGCAAGCCATATACTACTTGAGCAAGAAGTTCACACCGTATGAAGCACGATATACTTTGTTGGAACGCACTTGTTGTGCCTTAACTTGGGTGGCACAAAAGTTAAGGCATTACTTGTCAGCGTACACCACTTTTCTTATTTCCAGGATGGACCCGCTCAAGTACATCTTTCAGAAACCCATGCCTACAGGAAAGCTAGCAAAGTGGCAAATTTTGCTAAGTGAATTTGACATCGTGTATGTTACTCAAAAAGCCATCAAAGGACAAGCTTTAGCTGACCATCTTGCAGAAAATCCTGTGGATGAAGAATACAAGCCACTTAGGACGTACTTCCCAGATGAAGAAGTATTATTTGCGGGAGAAGACATTTCAGAAGCATATTCTGGTTGGAGAATGTTCTTTGACGGAGCAACAAACTTCAAAGGAGTCGGAGTTGGAGCAGTTTTAGTTTCAAAATCTGGACAGCATTATCCAATCTCAGCGAAACTTCGGTTTCCGTGCACCAACAACATGGCAGAATATGAGGCTTGTATACTTGGGCTTAGAATGGCTGTTGATATGAACATCCAAGAGTTGTTGGTTATAGGTGATTCAAACTTGCTGATTCATCAAGTACAAGGCGAATGGAACACAAAGAATACGAAAATCCTACCGTACTTACATTGTGTAAAGGGGTTGTGCAAGAAGTTTATCAAGGTGGACTTCAAGCATGTTCCAAGAGTTCAAAATGAGTTTGCAGATGCTTTGGCAACTTTGTCTTCAATGATTCAACATCCAGATAAAAACTATATAGATCCCATTAAGGTGAATGTGCAAGACCAGCCAACTTATTGTTTCCATGTGGATGAAGAGCCAGACGGAGAACCATGGTATTTCGACATTAAGAGATATCTCAAGACAATGGATTACCCTGAAGGAGCAACTAGTACCCAGAAGAGAACACTTAGGAGATTGGCAAATCACTTTTTCCTAAACGGCGAAATCCTATATAGGAGGACCCCAGATTTAGGACTGTTGAGGTGTGTAGATGCTAGAGAAGCAACCAAACTGATCGAAGAGATACATGCAGGGACATGTGGGCCTCACATGAATGGTTTTACTTTGGCAAAGAAAATTTTACGAGCAGGTTACTTTTGGATGACCATGGAAACGGATTGCATTCGTTTTGTACAGAAATGTCATCAGTGTCAGATTCACGGTGATTTGATTCGAGTCCCGCCAAATGAACTCAATGTAACGAGTTCCCCTTGGCCGTTCGCAGCTTGGGGCATGGACGTCATTGGCCCTATTGAGCCTGCCGCATCAAATGGGCATAGATTTATCTTGGTATCTATTGATTATTTTACAAAATGGGTAGAAGCCTCTTCTTACAAGTCAGTTACAAAGAAGGTGGTAGCAGATTTCGTCCGCAACAACATTGTTTGCCGATTTGGAATTCCTGAGTCAATCATTACAGATAATGGAGCCAATCTCAATAGTGACTTGATGCAAGAAATATGTGATAAGTTCAAGATTACTCACCGAAATTCCACTCCCTACCGGCCTCAGATGAACGGAGCCGTTGAAGCGGCCAACAAGAATATTAAGAAGATATTGCGGAAGATGATTGATAACTACAAGCATTGGCATGAGAAGCTACCATTTGCTCTCCTTGGATATCGCACTACAGTCAGGACATCAACTGGGGCAACGCCTTATCTTTTGGTCTATGGAACTGAAGCCGTATTGCCAGCGGAAGTTGAAATACCATCTTTGAGGGTCATCCAGGAAGCCGAGCTGAGCAATGCGGAATGGGTGAAGAATCGATACGAACAACTAATGCTTATTGATGAGAAGAGAATGAATGCAGTTTGCCATGGTCAACTCTATCAAAATAGGATGGCTAGAGCTTTCAACAAGAAAGTGAAACCGCGTCTGTTCAAACCGGGGCAATTGGTTCTGAAGCGCATATTCCCGCACCAAAGTGAGGCTAAAGGAAAGTTTGCACCAAATTGGCAAGGTCCGTATATGGTGCATCGAGTATTGACTGGAGGAGCACTGATTCTAGCAGAAATGGATGGAGAAGTGTGGCCCAAGCCTATAAACGCAGACGCAGTCAAGAGATACTACATCTAGAGGCATATCTGCATGTTTCTTTTCTATGAAATGTTTCTTAATGTAAATGAACTACGTTTGACCTGATTCCCGTTTAAGAGGGGATACGTAGGCAGCCCTATGGGTTCGGTCTCATCATAATAAAAATTTAATATTTCCCCAAATTGGAAACTGGGGCAGCTTTTGAAGGCGTTATCATGAGGAGGCATCAGCCGTCGACAAAGGATGGTCAAGCAAGACGAATGACAGATTCCAAATGAGGACGTTCACTTTGTTTCACGAGCATGTCACAATGCAAAATTCGGCAACAACTTTATTTTATAAAAATTATGCATACTTTATTTATTGAAATAGGATTTTTCATCAAAGTTTCTTAACTATTCGTTCACCAAGATTCAGTGATGGGTGGAGGTTACAAGTCCAAACAAAGTGGAAAGCGCAAGATCATCGAAGTCCAGAGCATCAAAGTCAACACGAATCAACCGCCCTCCCAAACTCACAATTTTTCTTTGGGTGCAGATTTTCAAGATTGAGGAAGAAGAAGAATTAATGACAGACATAAATACCAAGACCCTTCGTCGAGCGGTTTGAATTTCTTTATGTATTTTATAGAAAATTACACCTTTTGGATATTGATTATCTTTAAAATCCAAGTTTGAGATATTTTCTAATTAATTTTAGAACTTTACAATATATATATATATATATATATATATATATATATATATATATATAACTTTACAATATATATATATATATATATTCGATTGATATTACTTCTCAGATGCTATTTTTTTTTATATAAATGCAAACTACATCGCACACAGCTTTAAATATATTTCACATTGACTTTTTAGATGCACCGCACCATTACTTTCAAATGCACTGCGCTACTACTTTCAAATGCACCGCGCCATTACTTTTAAATGCACCGCACCATTGCTTTCAAATGCATCGCACTACTGCTTTAAATGCACTGCACCATTGCTTTTAAATACACTGCAAATGCACTGCACCATTGCTTTTAAACGCACCGCACAAATGCTTTCAAATGCATTGCACCATTATTTTCGAATGCACCATTGCTTGCAAATTGCATAATATAAATGCTTTCAAATGCACATCACTTTTGCTTTCAAATGCACTGCAAATGCACTGCACAAATGCTTTAAAAAGTACTACATCATTGCTTACAAATGCACAATGCAAATGCTTTCAACTACACTGCACCATTGAAATGCGCCGCACAATTGACTTGCAATGCACCACAAGTATTTTCATTACCATAAATCATCTGGCTTGGAGAGCCTCATCAGTCATTTGGCTTAAATGCCTCAACTACTTTATCATTTGGCTTAAATGCCTCATTTTCATCAATCATTGGCTTAAATGCCTCATTTTTATCAATCATACATTAGTCATCGTTGTAAGGCACTATTTGCATGAATCATTGGCTCGAAGCCTCATTTTATTAGTCATGATCAAATATTATTTTAACATACTTGGCTTATCTTATGATAAATTAACGGCTTAGAGGTATTATTTTAATGAAATATGACTTATCATATTTTTATATATCGTTTACTAACAATTTTACTTAGTCTATTGAGCTTAACAGGAAACTGCGCAACGTGGAACTATCTCTTAGCAGTGAACTGGGACAAATTTGCTAAAGAGGAATATCAAACTCAAAAGCAAGGTCAATGATCTACTCTCTCACTCTACTCCGCCTAAGTCCCTAACACGGGATACGTAGGTAATCAAAATAATTCTAAATTCTTCATCGTATCCGCCCATATTTTTCTCAATCGATCGCTTTTATAAGCTCACAACTCTCATAACCTAGTGTCATCATAACTCGACACTGGGGCAGATTAAAAAAAAATCAGTAAGTTCATTCAATCCTAAGGTTTCACAAAACCGTATATAGTAGAGCTCTACTCGTAGTTGTGTTATCCGCCACTATAAGCAGGAGACTACAAGTACATTTTCAACCTTAAACATCCCCGTGAATCATTACCACCATAATCCTATTATAACTCTTGAACTATATATGGCTGATTCGCATGAAGTCTGAGATATGTAGGCAACTTGGAACTAGGGTGCGACCATAACTTTCTCAAAACATCCTTTTATCCTTAACTTTCCCATAACCTCCTTGTACACGTAGCCTTCCAAACATCCATATCAGTTCAGTGAGACCGCACCTGTGGTTGGAACAAAATTGGCTACTATGTCAATATTCTTTGACCGAATACTCTTACATCATCTCCGGTCAAAGAGGGGCAGCTGTTGACATCCAATTTTGTCCCTCCTTTCTTATAATGTATCTCTTGAGCTTTTAAGTTGCTATTAAACTAAATACCCTATTTTTTGCTACTATTTTTTTTTAAAAATCGCAATTGTTATTAAAATCGCAATTGTTATTACTATCATTAGTATTAGTGTTAGTATTAATATATTATTATTATTATTATTACTACTACTTTCACTATCAGTATAATAACAATTATTATTATTATTATTATTATTTTACTACTACTACTACTATTATTATCATTATTATTATTAGTATTATTACTATTATTACTACTACCACTATCATTATTTTTTTATAAGTATAATTCGTATTGTCTTTTTTTTTTTTGAAAGCATAACATTCCTTTATTTAGGAGAAATAATAATATTTCTTTCATCTTAAAATTTATAAAGATTTTGTTGTGACACCTCATAATTATTTTATAGTATTTCATAATTATTTTATTAAGTTGCTAGAAATTATAATTTTGTTAAGGTTATTAAACACTTTAATTAACCTATGGCAATGTTGTTCTATTTATAAGCCCAAAAAAAATCAAATGAAAGAAAGGAAAAGACCACCCAGCAACCAGCCCACTCGAAGCCCACTCAAATAGTCTTGTTTGAATTCAGCCCAAAGCAACTAGGTTTAATTTGTATGGTCCCCATCTCTCCTAGACAACAGGCGCCTCTCTTATCCCTCTCAAACACCCCTCTTGGTTCCTTTCTCCATTTTTACATAATTCCAAAGAACTTCAACACAAATTAGGAGATGTCCACCCCGTTTTATGCAAGTTTTCGTGAATCATCATATGCTTCTTCTGTCCTCTATCTTTCTTTCATTATTTCAACAAAGTACAAATACACATGACAGAGGAATCAGGCTATTTTGAGCTAACAACGGCTATTCTCAATCACGGGTCTGTTCTTTTCTCTGATTTAAGGTTGTTTTGACCAAATTCAAAATCAAAAATTAAGAATTCCCGCTCAAGAGCAAACCCTAGATTTTTTAATATAAATACATACATATCAGACCACCTCTAGGGAGTTTTTTGGGAGCCGTCGCCAAAACACTACTATATTTTACTCTGACTATTGTTCTTGTCTCTTTAAAACTCGAAAAAAAAAATGCTTTAATCTTATATTTTCTGTCCCGGTATACTTTAGTCGTGATAGAGGTGTTCTAATTTCTTTGGTTCGAGGTTCGGATCTGTTCATAATGAGAGAGTAGATTCGAAGGCCGGCGCCCAGTTCACTGCCCCACAATAGGTAATATTCGACCCCGTTCTGTTTCTTTTCTCTTTTGTTAAAAATGCTGTATTTAAGAATCATGTTTTAGACTTCAATTCCATTAAAATGTATTCCCAAAATTCTGGATAAAGATGTGTTTAGAAATCATGTTCTTAGGAATCTATATTTTGATCCTATGACGTTTGACCAGTGTCCATATTATTTGTTCTATAGAGTACATTTGCTTACTTTAGAAAGTGATTCGGTGTCTATTTTGTGCTTGGAATGCAAATATGCGTGTGTCATTTTTTGCAATACTTTGATTTGTTTTATTTTTCTTTTGCTGTAATAAGACAATTTGGAATAAGCTGCTAACTCTTTTTTGTTCTATCCTGCAACAAGCATATTCTTACTTTATGTTAGAACTTTTAGATGACATGTTATACACCATGATTTTACAACAGCTTATTGGTCTTAAAATGCTTTGTTTGAAATCAACTTTAACTAACTGAAATACATGTTGTCTTATGAATATTATGTCTTCGTGCTCTTCTTTGATATTTGGTTTAAGTGTTGGTATCTTTGATCAATGTGTAAAAAATGACTTTAAATTGATGAGGAATATATCCTTATCCGCTTATTGAATTAGCTTAAATCACTTTAGGTACTACTCAATAGAAGATAGATAGGAGTAAATATTTATTTCCTAACATGGGACACTAATTTAAAAACATCTCTGTTAGTAATGGTCAAGAGTTTTTATATCCATGGACATGGTTATCATAAGGCATATGATGTTTATTTTAATACGGGTTTTCAAGTTATATGTCTCTTCTCGAATATTCATATTTGATAAGAAGTATATGTTCTTCTCTAACTCTTTTATTCTTTCTTTGTTTTCTCATGAACACCGGAGCCAAAGAGTTTTACTTTGAGACTCAATTACGCCGCTACCTCGTCAAGATTGCACACCTTCATCCTTTACAACTTTTATATCGCCTAGGCAGCAAAATACAGAAGACAAAATCTTCTGGGGAGCTGACATGGCTCTTAATTCTTTCATTCTGCTTCATTTATATTTTAACTGATATTGCTATTCATGCTTTGTTTTTTTTTAATTGTACTGAACCTGGATATGTCATGTAGTAACTAGTGTCATTTGTCCATTTATGAAGTAGTTGCCTCTAGTTTATAATAAATACACTAACTTCACACAGTGCACACAATATAAGGTTTTATCTATGTTAGGAGTTTAAAAGTAATTAGTTCTCACTATAACGTCCAATTTCTTTTTTGCTTTACTTAATGCCTTGGTTTTCTTAATATTTCTAATTTAGATGGACTTTTCTATCAAGTTTTCAATTCAATGAAATGATGTGCCAGCCAAGTCACGTTTTTTAGTCTTGATACAATTAAATCTAAAAAATACATTTTTTTTAAAGAAACAAACAAATCCAAATGTTCTTTAACGTACAAAAAAAAAACAAATCTCCAAGATGACTTTTTTTTGAAATGCTAATCTAATTCTCCTTTTTAAAAGTTTTTTTTACATGTACCAGTGAGCTGAAATTGAGTATTTCATTATTCACTAATTGCCTTAGAGATTACACTTCGTGTCAGCCTTAATTAACTAATTTAAGTTCGGTCGGTTAACCATTTGATATGGGTCTTAAAGGGTGCCTTAAAAACCTTCCCTTTAGATTAATTGAACCCTTACCTAGAATCTTTAGGTTAAATAAACTATTAACATAATCATACTTTATTAAATCACTTTAAGCAATTTCGGTGTCCTAATTCACCTTAATTAATTAGGTGGCGACTCTTTAACTTTAATCACAAGACCCCTTTGCAACTGTTCCAAATCATTCGTAACCTGGAGAACAAATATCATCACTAAAGCAAAGAAAGTGGTGCGACCCATCCGTTCACCAGCTTGACATTTCATAGCAATATAGTTTGCAATGCTTCTGATTTGGCCCTTTTCTTCGAGTAGTCGACTTATCTGTTAGGTACGATCCTCTAGCACCTAAGAGTCCTAGAAGTGAAGGTCTTGTAATAATTTTATTTTCTTTTTCATCTCAGCAATTAACCCATAGCATTGTTCCCTCTTGGCCTGAAATTCTTTGTCCCGCCAAGCTGCCTTTTCTTCAAGGGTAACATGTTAGTAATGTTTCCCTCATAGTTTCTTTTCATCTGTTGTACAAACTGGGCTCTTTCCTCAGTCTTCTTTGCCCACTGTGCTCGAAGTCTTGCCATGTTCCCCTCGAATTTCTCCAATTCTTCCTGGCAGTCCAAGACATGCTTCTTTAGCCCTTTTATCAATCTTTCGTCAGACAGACTTCTTTCTTGATTTTTGACATCTATTTTCATTTGTTAAATTTGAGCCTTAAGAGCTTCATTCTCCTGGGCCAGTTTCTTTTATCACCTTCATCATCCGTAGCTTGTACACTATTTTCGAAATGAAGATCTCGGACCTGTTGCTCCAACTTTCCTATTCTTTTTCGGTATTCCCTTTCCTTGGCTAGCCAATCTCACTGCACCTGGGCTCCATTGGTGAATCGGTGTTCATGTGGCCTTTTAGTGGGTCTTTCTGGGATTTGAAATCTTTTGCCAAACCAAGTCAAGTATTTGGGATCCACCTCACCTCTTGCCCGGTCCTGTACTATAGTCTTAGGCTCAAGGTACCTGCACTCATTCCATATTTGTCGGATCTTTCCTTCCAGGAATGCAGCCTTTAGGCCTAGCTCAATAACTTGTCCTCTCAAGTCTTCATCATTGTGAACAATTAGTAATCTTCCTAACTGCCTCAAGACTCGGTAGGGAGCGTAAGGTTGGATGCTTCGGATACTCATCAAAAGAATGTAAGGTACTTCCGGCGATGTGTACACAACCTCAATAGAAGGAAGCCATCCAAAAGCCCATTCAACTTTATCTGCAGCCAAAGATCTCAAGCATGACGACCAAGCCTCAGTGCCCTCGGGGAACTCAATACCTGTTACCCGGGTTCCGAACTCTACAATGCTACTTAGCCCAGTTAGACCGTAGTTCATATACCCCGTGAGATGACAAAGGTTCTCCTGTATCCATAGCTATAATAGCGGATTGCAACCCTGAAAGAATTTCACACCCTAAGATGCATGTAGGGTGAAAATTGAGAAAAATAGTAGTGTTAGGACTAAGTGAGGGTAACCATCTGTGTTAAAAACCCCAATGCCTAAATAGTACCGAAATGCTGCCGGATTTTTGAAAAATAAAAAAAAAATAGAAAAATAGAAAGAAAAATTATTGTTCAAAATATACATTTTGAATTTGGCAAATCTGCCCGAACTGCGTTGGTTTGATTCTCACCAGATGTGAGATACATAAGCAACCCTCATCGGGTCCAACCTCCTTTTGCAAAAATAGCCCAAAAAATGTCAAATTTTACTTTTTTTTTTCAAAATAAGTCGGGTGATGCCATTGTTGTTAAAATAAGTCGAATGTCCCAAAAAGGCGATGGAAGACCGATTTTGCAAGAACAACCACTCTAAGTCATTTTTTAAATAGTTTGTGGGCACAACCTTAAAATCTCCATCCCATAAGTGTTGAAAGGCCGTATTTGCAAAACCAAGTCCTTGTTTTCTAAATAATTTTTTTTTTTGCGAAAATAACCATTTTTCTTTGTTAGGATAAAATAAATTATTAAATCCCCCTTTAATTAAATGTGTAGGATGAATCCAAGTAATATCCAAACCTTCTCAGTCCTGAGCGAGATCCCCTTGAAACTCTATAATATCCAAACTCTATTTTTCTAAATTGAAACGGATGGAATATTAAAATTGTTGGATAAAAAATAAATAGCACATTAAATATTGGATACCCACGCCATTTTTACCCTATATAACGGCTTTGATTTGTCACTGCTGTCATCCCGTGAATGATAACTTTTTAACGTAGCAATTTCTACTGGCTGGCAAAAAGATTTGTAACATTTAAGCAGAAATATAGTACTACTACGTAATTAAAAAAAAAAAAAAGAGACACCGTGATAGAGGAGGAAGAACTAAGAAATATAGCAGCAGGATACCACGTCTATTGCGTAAACGCGCATCTTGCTTCATAAATACATATATACCTCATTTTCCGCAAGATTCCAGATCTGTGACTGTGAACATTGCTTCGTTCGAAGTTGCTCTAATGGCTGGCCGTTACAATGATAATCCTTTTGCTGAAGATGAAGTGAACCCTTTCGCGGTACATCACTTTACTCTTCTTTAGTAGTGCTACTATCTTTGGTGCTCCCTATTTTTAAAATTTTTAATTTCATAGTCTGCAAACTAAATGGGGTTTGAATTGGTGGTTTTCTTGTTCTGAAAAAACAAAAAAAAGAAGAGTTTTTGCAGAAAGTTAATTATGGGGGTATGAAGTTCTCGATCAAAAAAGGGGTATGGAGTTTTTTCTTTTTCTAAATTTCGTTGGTCCAGTTTCCAGATCTGTTAATTGCATTTTGATAGTTGGTTCAATTTAAGCTAGCATAGTTGTTCTTTTTTAGGATTTTGGAGCTACTTGAATTTCACTGAACGAGCTTGTAATAATTGAACTATTGTAGAATTGAGCTGTGACCTGGTTTTCAGCTGAGAATCACGCAACATAACAATGTATTGGTCGAATTTTTACATTAGGTGAATCATGAATGCAATGGTTTCAGCAGTAGATTTGGAATTTGTTTCTGTAGAATAGTAGCAGTAACAGAACAGGAGAATAATATCAGTTTCTTTTTTAAGGAGAGGACTGAGGAGGAGGATCACAGTTCTCTTGCCTTTGTACTTGTCTGAATGGTAAAGTTAATCTGCTACAGTGAAGAACAAACATCTTTGGATTATTAGTGTTTTGTGTAACATCTGTGGGATAATTGGTTGTTGACATTGAAATTTGTGAAATGTCTCAGTGCTGATTTGATTTTGACAGATAGAACTTAAGTTATGCCATTTATATTTCACTCTTCCTGCAAATTGTTACTTGAGTCATGCTTCTTTTATTTTCCTTTTTATAATTTTCAATTCGCTTTGTAGGGTAATTCTATTTTTGTTGTTTTTTTAGATCAAGGGTCCTCAAGAAAATGGTCAATAGACTTGTGGAAGTGGTCCATTTTTATTGACTGTAATAAGATTGCTTTTTTTTTTTCAAAGTTGCCAAATGTTTTCTCATTTGTAAGCTGAGTTACTGAAGATTTGGAAAATGCAATTGTTACATTTTCTTGAATTCTATACAATATTATATGTCATACAACAACAACAACAACAACTACCCAGTATAGTCCCACAAGGTGGGGTCTGGGGAGGGTAATATGTAGACAGGCCTTACCCCTACCCAAAAGGGTAGAGAGGCTGTTTCCAAGTCATAAATGCGGAAAATTCCTGTAACCCCATGAAATTCCAAATACTTCTAATATATGTGGGGCGTAGGCTGAGATATTTTTATAAGTAGAGCCCCATCTCTCGAAAAAGATAAGTATAAGAAGGAAGCAATTCCTACAGACTCTGGATCATCCTTGTCAGCTAGTGAAAGCAATTTACACCATACAAATATCGAAATTTGATATTAATATTAATATTGAAATACCACCATTACGATAGGGTCTCCACCGAGTATCTTAATACTAGCTCCTCAGGCCTTCTAGTGACCTGAGAATTCATTTAATAGATGGTAGTGCATTTTGCAGTGGCAACTAGTAATCGTCTGCAGGACCAGGATGTAGTTTGTCTTCTGTGCGATATCAAAACAATTTTGTCTACCCGTGGAAAGAATCACAACTAGCAAAATGTACAACCAAGTCTGATCTTTATGCATCTGTACTTTTTGAACACCTTGTCCTCTTTCCATGACGTATTTATGGTCTGCAATGATATTGTGATTCCCATTCTAGTTTGTTTTATATTCTGAAATAATTGGAACAGAAGAGTTTCAATCTGGTTAAAGATGAATTCAAATCCTTTTCCTTTCTTGTGTACATATTATGCAAGGCATTGATCTTCATTGCTGAATAGTGAGAACATCCAATTGTATGTTCTTTTAGTCGTAGTTATTGTAAACAGTAGGTCATTATGTATTATGGAACTTAATACTTGCTAAAATCTGCAGAATAATGGAAGTGTCGCCCCTGCTAGGCCTTCCCCTCTTCCTCATGAACCCGCTGGCTATGACCGCGGCGCAACGGTTGATATTCCTCTCGATGGTTCAAAGGTGAAGCAGATTTTATAAAATGAGCTCGTGCTTTTTAATTGCCTGTGATTACTGTACATGTGTTCCCTTGGTGCGTAGGTTTAAGTGATCCTTTCTTTTACTCATACAACTAATCAGGACCTGAAGAAGAAGGAGAAGGAACTCCAAGCTAAAGAGGCTGAACTGAAAAAAAGAGAACAGGTGGGTAGTTGCTCTACATTGCCTTGTAGTTTATGTCTTGCTTGTCTTCCGGAATAGAAAGTACAATCTTTCGTCAAAGATCTTTTGTTCTTCGATGGCTTGTCAGTTATGGTATTCGTGTAAGATTACTGGATATATACTACCAGATAATTACTGTTGTCTAGCTCTAGAATATTAGTGTTTTCTATTTGGTTCGAGGTGCTGTGGACTGTCTTTTGTCTTTTAGGCATTCTCTGAATAATTAATTTGTCAAGTTTATTGGTTTCATCTAGGAACTTAAAAGGAAGGAGGATGCAATAACAAGAGGTAGTTTTCCACTGTATACACATATATATTTATAGTCTTGAACTAAATCAGGGGTTTGAATCATACTTTCCTCTCTGTGAACTGACTTTATTTCAAATCTCACTTATTCTTATTTCAGCTGGGGTAGTTATAGAGGATAAGAACTGGCCACCTTTCTTCCCCATCATTCATCATGATATCGCAAATGAAATTCCAATCCATCTACAGAAGTTGCAATATGTTGCATTCACTACATTATTGGGTATGTCCTCATGTCTTCTGTATAACTCTCTATTCTGTCGATGCTATTAGTGCCTCTCACTTGACCTTTCTAATAAGTATTCTTCAACCTTTTAGGTTAAGCTGACCTGCATATTAATAGTTTTCACTACTTTCTCTTGCCTTGTTGACTCTGTTCCAAAAGGAAAGTGTTCTGTATGATATTCCAGCTATCTATTTGCATAATTGCATTTATGCTTCTAAAAATTGTGAAATATAAACTCCATATTGTAGACAAGGTTCTTGTGCAATGGTTTTAGTGACATTTGGATCAAGAGGGTCTACAATCTCCTCTAAGTGCCTGCAAATATCTTTGGAATCTGGGCTAAGATTTGAAGTCATTTTACTTTTAGCTGTACATCTCAAATCAACTAGTCCAAATTGAGATAAAATTGAATGAGAGAAATTTCCTAGATGGTGGTTTTTGTTAGAATGATTCATGACATGCATTGTCTTCTTTTATTGTTGAATCGGACTGCTTTCTTTGAACTGGTTTCTCTAGTTAATGCTCTTGTGTTCATATGGTGGTTGACTGACTTAGGACATGGTGAATTGCAGGTTTGGCAGCCTGTCTTGTATGGAACCTTATAGCTGTCACCTTAGCTTGGATCAGAGGACAAGGTTGCTGTGGAACTGAAATTACTAAAATCCCCTATCATTTAGTGAAAATTAACTTATCTAAGGTTCGAATTTTGTCATTTTAGGTCCCACGATCTGGTTGCTTGCTGTTATCTACTTAATATCAGGTGTTCCAGGAGCCTATGTATTGTGGTATCGGCCTCTTTATCGTGCAATGAGGTACACATTTGTGCTTTCTAGTGTGGGAAAATAGATGTGTGCTCTCCGACAGGAGGGAATAGATTTATGGAGTATTATTTTTCTGTATATTGTCATAGTGTGATTGTACCTTCTGTAGAGTATATTCTGATATCAATTTCGTTTGCAGGACTGACAGTGCATTGAAGTTTGGGTGGTTTTTCTTATGTTACGTGGTAAATACTGCATTTCCTTTTTCCCTTCTTCTTTATACTCTTGAGTTGCTTATTGAGGTCTCTGAGTACTTATTTTCATCTTGTAGTTTCACATTGGATTCTGCATCGTTGCTGCTGTGGCACCTCCAATTTTCTTCAAGGGGAAATCTTTAACGTAAGTTGTTTTACCTTCGTGTTTGAAAAATACCATTTTGCTGAGGCACTGAGCTCATGCATTGAGTTATATTTATCTGTTTTAGCTTATCTATGTATTCACTGATAATTTAATTCATTTTTATGAAAAAATAACTCAATTCTTTTTAACATTTCTTTGTTTAACAGTGGTATCTTGCCTGCAATTGATCTTTTGGGCTGGCATGCTTTGGTTGGGGTGAGCTTTTATGTATTTGTCTCATACTTTAAGCACTATTGAGTGGTATTTTTTGTCAAGAGTTCATATTCATGTTATTCGGGACATGAACATTTTTTAACTATTTCCGGTATATAGTAGTTGATCCATTACTTATGGTAGAATTTGATGAGTAATTCTTTTCCCATCAAGATCAGACATTTTACTTGTAAATTCGCTTTTGGTGAAAAATTCACCTCTTAGTCCTGGTTTTCTTTCGCAGATATTCTACTTCATTGGAGCTGCATTCTTCTGTCTTGAAACACTGATCAGTATATGGGTTATACAGGTTTAGTTATCCGCCTCTCTTTTGTCATATTTCCTTGTGACTTGTGTCTCATCTTTTGATTTGCTCTCTCCACCTTGTGCAGCAAGTCTACATGTATTTCCGTGGAAGTGGAAAAGCTGCAGAGATGAAGAAAGAGGCTGCAAGATCGACTATGATGGCAGCATTATAACACCATTGTGGGGTGCGCAAACATGTGCGATTTTGGGCTTCGGGTTTGTTAAATTCTTTGATTGCTTATTCCCTTACAGGCTCACACCTAAACTGGATTCCTGGGTGTTTCTGTAGTACATAATGGTGATCACAGAGCATTTGAACGACACTGGTGTTAGTGTAATACTTACACTTGTCTGGGATTTTTCTTTACACTCATTGCCCTCTTGGAACAGCCTGACCTTATCTTGATATCAAAATTCTTTGAAATGCTTCATGGTGTTCCCTATGTTTTTCAATATGCAAACCCTTCCCATTATCTTCTTGTTGATACTGCTTCCATTTCATAGCTTTTCCACTACCGTATTTCTTTTAAAATTGTTATGACTATGCTTTGCTTGAGCCGAGGGTCTTATCGGTAACGGGCTCTATATGTTTGCAAGATAGGGGCAACATACTAGTCAAAATCGTGTGGCATAGCCACTTTTAGCTATCGAAAAATAGCCAATTTTATGGAAGATCCAGATTCCATTATTGATGTCCTAGGCTCTTTGTAGTACATTAAGGATTTAAGATCTTCCTATACCACTCTTTGTAGTACATTAAGGATTTAAGATCTTCCTATACCACCTTCTGTAAATGCGAAAAAGCACCTCCTTGGTGTAGTTGATATATATATAAAATTGTTACCTTCTCAAAAAAAAAAAAAAAAAGAAAGAAATAGCCACCGTTTACGAAGTCAATGAAAAATTGCCACTATTTGCTGCAATAGAGACCGATACACTTTGCTGACTCCTGTATTATATATGGGAGACTGGAGCACCGGTGCTATTTTATGCTGGACCGGTACACTTTGCTGACTCTTGTATAATATACGGGAGACTGGAGCACCGGTGCTCCAAACTCCAGTATATTATATTGGACATTTATACTTGCGGAACTCCAGTATATTATGCGGGAGTTCCAGCATAATTATACTTGAACTCCCGCATATTATACGGGAGTTCCAGCATGGTTATCTTGGAACTCCCGTATAATATGCGGGAGTTCAAGCATACTTATGCTGGAACTCATGTATAATATGTGGGCGTATTTTTTGGGTTTTGAACAGTGTTTTCGCTCAGATTTATCTTTACGTGAACAGTGGCTAAATTTCGATTACCTTTGAAACTGTGGTTATTTTTGAATGACCAGTTGTAAATCTGGCTATTTTTAAATTTCTCGCAATATACTATCTTCCCTAGATCCCACTTGTGGGATTATGCCGGATTTTATGTTATTGTTCTTTCCTATTTTCTATCTTATGATGTTATTATTCTTTTTCTCTTTCCTTTTTCCCCTCCGAGTAATCAACATTCTTACTTTTATCTCCCTTTGATCCTCATTCCCTTTGTCATTTTGTAGTCATTCTTCTTATTATCCCTTCCTTTTCATCCTACGACTTTTCCCAGGGGAAAAAAATCTACCAAGAAATTTATATTAAATTTTAATATTAAAAGACCAAGTATTGTATATTGAATTTTAGTTTTAAATTTAAAAGACCAGGTAAATGATGTATGTTCAGTTTGTTATGTTATTGACAAACAAAAAGTAATAAACTGTAGAAAAAAATCTTTAGTAAAATATTGAAATGGTTGAATATTTACTGATTGTTTTAGACGCTTAAGCAATTGAATAAAATGCGTTATCTACTCTTAAGCACATAATGCGTTATCTGCATTAATTTTCGCTCGCTATTAATTGAAATTGTTTGACCCAAAAACTGTCGGCTGCTTTATGAGTCAGGGACAATCAAAGATTATAAAAGGAGTAGATCAGAATCAACGGTAATAGACTCAATGATAGATCTATAATTCATATGTTATTTGTTCTAGTGAGATTATAATAAGACCTAGTGGATTATCAAAACTGATCAATAATAGAGAGATGAAAATAGAGAGAGAATGATAGTCAGAAGTTGTATTATTAATGAAAATAACATTTGCCGTACAAATGAAGGAAGCCTTTCCTTATATAGAAGAAAGGCCCACTCGTCAGAATATCACTTTATTTTAGAACTATTGTCGTTACAAAAATATAAATGGGCGGAGGGGATGGAATGCTCGTACGGGCGAGTCTGTCAGTGCGCCTTTATAGTAAGGGGCGTACTTCTTCCGTCGTATGGGCGTGAAGGAAGGTATATTTGACTTTGGTGGCCGTGGTGGGAGGTGTGCTCGACTTACATCAATCGTGTCTAATTCGACCCCATACACTTAGTCCCTCCGCCTGTTGGAGATGTATTCGACACATATATCTGCAATGGGCGGAAAAGATCGACCCGTCTCGGATCTATCCATGTATGCATATGTGGCATGTTCTTTGAACCATCGTTTGCTGACGGCATGCTTCATGATTACAACTGCTCCCGAGGCAGGCGAGAAGGTGATTTGACGTTTCGGTTTCCTGCCTCCTTTTCTGACACTAACCTCTTCGAATCCCGTGTACTGGCTCGCTATAAATAGGGAGGAATTTCAAGTTTTTCCATTCTTCGTATCCCTACAAAAAGTTCTTTGCACTTTTGACATTTTTATAGCAATATTTTAGCAGCTTTTCATCTTGACTTTCAGAGCTTGTTGGCATACTCTAAATTTGATAAAAAGGTTGACAATGGCCAAAGGTAGTCGTCGCCGTGGGACAAATGAGGATGCGGCCACTTCCAGGGTCCCTCCGCCCTCGGAAGGTGGGAAGAAATCCCGCAAACCCCTCGTTCCTCTTTCTGTGGACAACTTACTTCCCGTGAACTATACATTCGAAGGGATTTTCCTACGAAGGGAGCTGCCCCGGCATGAGAGGGGTCCAAATTCACTGAATCTCTTTTGGATGATCTTCGTGTTTCTTGTTAGATTCCGGAGACGGTCATCATGCAAATGGCCGGGGGGATTTTGCTAATGTACACAGAACGGGGTTCTGTGTTTTCTATGAATACCCCTTCATAATAGGGTGTGGCCTTCCTATTTATTCGTTGGTGGAGGAATTGTGCAGATTTTATGATGTATGCCCGGCCCAACTTACCCCTTACACGTGGAAAATATGTCATACCCTAACGACTTATGCCGAGAGGGCAGGGCTGGACGTCACGGTATATCACCTGCTGCAGCTATTCAGTCTCGGGTTTATGAGGGAGACGATGCTTCAGTTGAAGAACCGTGGGATGAAGGGCTTGGTTGTCGAGACAAATGACAAGCCCAATCGCCAATTTTGGCTGAAATTTTTCTTCATCCGAACCTCGGATTTGGTGTCGGACCCTACTGGATTCCCTGAAGCATGAAATACCGAGCGTAAGTGTCATCCCTTGTACTTAGTTACTTTACGCTTGCTCGACTTTTTGTCACCCTTTTATATTTTTGCGTCTGCAGCAAGGGTGCGCACGCCCTAATCTATGCTGGATATTAGAGCATGGGTGGGGCGGTTGATCCCTTTTGCAGGGCAGTGTAGAACGTGGGTCGCATTCACCACAAGATATGGCCTTCCAGGTATTGTACTAGTTTTAGGTTTGGGAACCACATATTTTTTTAGACTCTGTGTTTTCTGACGCATCTTTCTTTATGTAACTGTGTTGACAGCCCGGAGTGCACCGCAGAGGAGGAGACATCGAGTTGCCGCTTCCTCGTCGGTAGATTCCGGCTTTGAACACGTAGTTCATGTAAGTGGGGTCGCTCGTGAGGACCAAGCAGATATGGAAGCATCTAGTGAGGATGTTTCCGACGCCGTTCGTTCCGAAGGCAAGGCCGTGATTCAGGAGCCTGCTTTCGGGGACGTCCCTGGACTTCCCGTCCCGTAGTTGAGTCGGTGAATGAATCGACGTTTAGAGAGGGCCCATTACCTCCATCTCCTCTTGTTGAAGAGGATGCTTCTGAGGACGATGAGCCGCTGGAGCGAAAGAGGGGCCGAGTACTCCTTGGTAAAATTGTGGTCGTGGAACAGAGGAAGGCGATCACTGGCCGCCCTGAGTTGAGGCCGGTCTTTACGGGCGACGCCATTCGACCGGAGAGGGCAGCCCTATTGAGAGAAGTTGCGAGCAATACCGTTTCTCCTCATTTTGAGGATGATAGTATGCCGGTTGTCGCCGGGCTGGCCGTTGAAGAGGAAAGGGCTGTTCCCGAACAGGCTCCTGCTTCCGCGGACTTGCCGCGAGAAAACTATGCCCGAGTAGATGGGGTCGTGACAGGGACCCACCCGTCGGCTTGTGATTCCTACAGGATACAATCTGTTGCTTGATAGTGAGCAGGCCGCGGCGGATATGTCTTTGTTATGCGGTGTTGCCGAAACCGAGTCTTTGAAGGTCGTAAGCGACGAGGATTTGTCTCGTCTAGTTGCTGGCGCTGCCTTGCAGGTAAGACTTTTTTATTGTTTTTCGTCGTTCTGTCACGAGCTCTGAGGCGTGTGTCAATTTGAATTATGTCTTCTCTTTGTATTTTTCTCAGACCCTTATCTTAGAGGTGGAGCGAGGCCGACGGGAGCGGAAGAAGAGTGCCGCCCTTAGGAAGGCAACGAAGAAATATAGGGAGGTCCACGGTAAGAACAAGTCACTGGCAGACCTTTACACCCAGGACCCTCAGTTTCAAGTTTTCCGTGAGGGTTTGGAGCATGTAGAGGACCAACTACGGAAGCATACGGCTCAGCTGGAAAAGGTGGATGCAGACCTAGTGGCCGCTGTGGCTCGAAACAGTGAGCTGGAAAGTCTCCTTCAACAGAAGGAGGGGGAGTTGGAACTGGGCCATGTGGCGATGGCGGAGGCAGCGAAATTGCGTGCCCGGGTTAGTGCCCTAACTGCCGAGCTCGGGACTATGACGGCCGAGGTGGTCGCTCCTCAGTAGGCGGAAGCGGTTGTTCCTATTGGCGATGTGTCCCGCGAAGCTCACGATATGTGGGTGTATGCTGAGGCGAGGTGGACTGTATTCGATGAGCTGCTAGTCGTTGGTAGAGCCACTGAGGCGGAGGTTGAAAATCAGCGTCTCCTTGTTAGGGTTGCGTGCAAAGCTTGTGGGTATAACTCCGACTCTCTGGACCCCGCGGGCTGTACTTTTGCGAATGTGAACCAGTTGGGCATGGGGTCCTAGATTTCTTTGGTGTTACGGGCTGAGGGCGGCGGGGACCGTGTTGATGGCACGGCCGATGCGGCGGAAGATGGCGCGGGCCAGGGTAGTTAGATAGAACTTTTTTTTGTAATCGAAGAGATGTTGTAAATTTGTAATCTGTGAATGATTTATAATGATTACGTGGGAATTGTTGTGTTTTCATGTCTTCTTTTGCAAGTTTTGTTTTGTGTATGTTGTCGCCTTTTATTGATTTAGTTCATCGTAGTAAGATTGGATTGACTCCGGTCATGGCTGCTTGTGTGTTTTTATGCGGCTATTATTTTTCCTTTGGCTGTTTACGCATTCGGGAGTGGCCGTGGCCTTCTATGTTTGTGGATGGTCATAGCCTTTTGTTTGTTGGAGATGACCGTAGTCTTTTTATACGCCTTTAGGGCCTTAGCTTTTTGCGTTTATGGGTGGCCGTGGCCTTTTGTTTATCGGGGATGACCGTAGTCTTTCCTTACGCTGTTAGGGCCTTAGCCTTTTGCGTTTATGGGTGGTCGTGGACTTTTGTTTATCGGAGACGACCGTAGTCTTCTCATACGCTATTAGGGCCTTAGCCTTTTGCGTTTATGTGTGGTCGTGGCCTTTTGTTTATCGGAGACGATCGTAGTCTTCTCATATGCTGTTAGGGACTTAGACTTTTGCGTTTAAGGGTGGCCGTGGCCTTTTGTTTATCGGTTACGACCGTAGTCTTCTCATACGCTGTTAAGGCCTTAACCTTTTGCGTTTATGGGTGGTCGTGGCCTTTTGTTTATCAGGGATGACCATAGTCTTTCCTTACGCTGTTAGGGCCTTAGCCTTTTGCGTTTATGGGTGGACGTGGCCTTTTGTTTATCAGAGATGACCGTAGTCTTCTCATATGCTGTTAGGGCCTTAGCCTTTTGTGTTTATGAGTGGTCGTGGCCTTTCGTTTATCGGAGACGACCGTAGTCTTCTCATACGCTGTTAGGGCCTTAGCCTTTCATACATTGGAGATGGACGTAGCCTTTCATACATTGGAGAGGGCCGTAGCCTTTCATACATTGGAGATGGCCGTAGCCTTTCATACATTGGAGATGGCCGTAGCCTTTCATACAATGGAGATGGTCGTAGCCCTAGTCCCTGTGATATGCCATTCGTGCAGATCGTCGGTACGCTTGGTGTATCATATTTAACCTTCTAAGCACTCCCGAGTATCTCCTTCGTCGCCTTATTAAAAACCTCTCCTAGAAAACCCAATTGGGACAAAACTCGGATGAGGGAAAAAGAGTACGACTTGGGGGATACTCTTTCTAAAAATGGAAATGCTTGAGGTGGGAGATGTTCCGATTATTTTGGAGCGTCTTCCCGTTCATGGTCTCTAGCCGGAAGGAACCTTTGTCTGTTACTGTGGTGATTTTGTAAGGTCCATCCCAATTGGTTCCCAACTTTCCTTTGTTAGGGTCTTTGGATGCCGGTGTCTTGGCTTTTAGCACGTAGTCGCCTACTTTGAATGGTCGGATTTTTGCTCTCTTGTTGTAGTATCTTTCGATCTGTTGTTTTTGGGCCACTAGCCTAATATGGGCCATTTCCCTTCTCTCTTCGGCTTCATCGAGGTCTTGTAGTAGATTTGCGTCGTTCTCCTCTCCGCTCGTGTGTGAGTACCTTAGACTTGGTTCGCCGACTTTGACTGTTATGACGACATCAGTTCCGTAGACTAGTGAGTAAGGAGTTTCTCCTGTGGAGGATTTGGGGGTAGTCCTATGCGTCCATAGTACTTCTGGCAATAACTCTGCCCAAAGTCCTTTAGCGTCTTCGATTTTCTTTTTCAATATATTCAGTATGGTTTTGTTGGATGACTCCGCTTGGCCATTGGCGGCAGGATGATATGGCGTTGAAAGTATTCTTTTGATACGCCATTTGACGAAGAAGTCGGTTGTTTTTTGCCCTACGAACTGTCGTCCGTTGTCGCAGGTTATTTCTTTGGGGATTCTAAAGTGACATATAATATTCTTCCAGATGAAGGTGATGACCTCTGCAATGGGAGCATCAGATCAGTAGAATTTTGGCTAAGTTGATCAAAGAATATTATTGTGGTCCTGTGGATCTAGTGTTACAAGTAAGAATTCAACGAAGTCATGCTGTTATGTTGCGTGCAACGTGCAATGATTGATATGGTGATTATATATGGGAAACACGCCTAGCATAGGATTTCGGATGTTGGAATCGGGCTCTAAGCCTTAATTGCGTGAATAAAAGGGAGTGTCTTCAGAATTTATCGAGCTCATGTGCTCAACTAAGTAATGATAGCACGAGAAGATGCATGAGGTGCTACACAACTATTTCAGACCACTCCAGTACAGTTCTCAGCACGTTCGAGGACGAACGTATGTTTAAGTGGGAGAGATTGTAACAACCCAACCGGTCATTTTGCATACTAGTGCTCTGTTCAGTAGTCGGAGGCCATGACAACATTATTTCAGGCATTAGGACGTATACGTGTGGTCAAAATTTGATTTTGGGAAATTCGGAGTTAATTTGGGAAGAGAATTCTCATTTCGGAAGCTTAAAGTTGAAATAATGATCTGGGATTGTAATTTTTAGTAAACAACATCGGAATTGGGATTTGGAAGTTCCAGCAGGTTCGTATGATAATTTTGGACTTGGGTGTGTGCCCGAATCGGGTTTTGGATAACCCGGGAGCGTTTTGGCGCCTAATGTGGAAGTTAGCAATTTAGAAGAAATTTCATAACTTTGACTTGAAGTGCATTTCAGTGTTATCGATGTCTGTTTAGAATTTCAAGATTGGGAGTAGCTCCGTATATTGATTCTGGAGTTGGGGGCGCAATCGAAAGTGGATTCGGAGGTCCGTATGTCATTTTGAAGCCATTTGGCTAAAAATAGAAATTCAAAGGTTTTGAAGAGTTTGACCGGGGAGTTGACTTTTGATATCGGGGTCAGAATCAAATTCCGGAAGTTGCAGCAGGTCTGTAATATCGAATATGACTTGTGTGCAAAATTTGAGGTCAATCGAACGTGTTTTGATAGGTTTAAACATCGGGAATAGAAGTTTGAATTTTTAAAGTTCATAAACTTGAATTTTGGGTGTAATTCGTGATTTTAGCGTTGTTTGATGTAATTTGAAGCCTCGAGCAAGTCTGGAATGTATTTTGGGATTGGTTGATATGTTTGATTGGGGTCCCGGGGGCCTCATATGGATTCCGAGTGGTTGACGGATCGAAATTGGAATTTGGAAGGGAGCTGAAGGCATCTGGTTGCTAGTGTTTCCACTTCTGCGGTTGGTTGACCGCAGGAGCGGCACTGCAGAAGCGGACGGGGTGCCGCAGAAATGATTTTTGGACTAAGTATTGAGGACCGCAGATGCGGTCAAGGTTCCGCAGAAGCGGGACCGCATCTGCGGAGGAATGGTCGCAGAAGCGAAAAGGGCGGGTTGGGGAAGAGCCGCATAAGCGGCTTTTGAACCGCTTAAGTGGAACCGCTGATGCTGTTTAGTTCCGCTGAAGCGCAAATTTGGCAGAAGCTGAGGGACCGCAGAAGTGGATTTTTGTTCGCATAAGCGGGACTGTAGAAGCAGTCCCAGGACTGCAAAAGCGAAAAGCAGCTGGGGCAGAATGTTTTAAATCCGATTTTGGATCATTTCTCAACACATTTTTTTTTGTCTTTGGGGCGACTTTGGAGAGCTTCAAAACGAGAGTTTTGTCATCAATGATAAGGTATGTTGTCCCTACCTATTATAAGCTAAATACATTGATTATGTATGAGATTAAGCATGGAAATTAGTGTAAATATTGGGTTTTGGTGGAAAAACCTAGAAAAATTATAAACTTGGATTTTAGCCACGACTTTGAGCATGGAATTGGGAGAAATTCATATATTTGAGTTCTTAAGGTCATGGGTAACCTTTATCTTCGAGAAATTTTGGATTTCCGGTCACGTGGGCGTGAGGGCATTTTGGTTATTTCACAAATAGAGTTGGGAAATTTTATATTCTGAATTGTTATTAAATATTTGAGTATATTCTCATTAGTTTATCGTTAATTGGCTAGTTTTGGTGCATTGTGCGTTGGGTCAAGCCTTTGAAAGGACGTAGAATGCTGACTGCGAGACTTCGGAGCGAGGTGAGTCTCCTTTCTAATTTTGTGAGGGGGGAAATTACCCCATAGGTGAGCTAAATTGATTATGAGCTCCTAGTTGTTGGGGGCTACATGCGCACGAGGTGATGAGAGTCCGTGCGTAGCTACTATATGCTATTGTCCTACCTATATGCTATTGTCTGGGTAGTTTAGGACCTAAAGGCATGTTATATATGGATTAACTGTGGGGTCCTTGAGGACTTAGAATGCTTAAATCACATTAAATTAATAATTGTATTTCTTAAAAGACTTAAGCTTCGTTTTTTCAAATTAATAAAAGAGAATGGACTTTTCCTGGATATTTGCCCCCGTTGATTTCTTACTGTTTATCTGTCTCTGTGTGTGTGTTTATTTTGGAACGGGCCAAACGCCTCGGAAGATTAATGGATGCATCTATACGCATGTCGTCGACCCTCGGCAAATTCACATTTATTTTTGTTGGATCGAGCCGTTTCCTCGGTATGATTTGTGCATGCTTGTATTGCTGCCTGGACTTATTTAAGTCATTACACGCCTCTCTCTCTGGCTCAAGACCATCTTGATAATAATGAAAAGAATCCTTGAAAAAGTTTCTATGAAAGACTCATGAGTTTATTTGTTTTCGCAACCTGAATAGAAATCATGTTAGAAAATAAATCTACTATTTGATATGTATATTGAGAATAAATAATCGTTGGACCATTAGAGTGTGTCAAAGTTGACTATTATGTCTCTACCCCTTCGGGATTAGGCGGGACACTCACTGAGTACACGTTGATTACGTACTCATACTACACTTTTGTGCATTTTAATTGAATAGGTACTTGATACATTAGCGGCCTACTAGGCGCAACGGCACAGACGATTCTGGGACTAGGTGAGTTGTAGTATGCGAGGCGACCCGTAACTTTTAAAGTCCCTTCCTAGTAATTGTATTTTCTTTCTGTCCATTGTATTTCGGATAGGTGTTGTGTTTTACTTATATCCTTATCTGTAGTTACTTATGCACTTGTGACACTGGGTTTCTGGGATGGTTTCAGTGAACTTTGTATTAATTATTATTGTTTGATTTTTAAATTGAAACAAAAATCCCTTATTTTTATGAAATAAAAGGAAAAACCTTGGATTTTTAAAGGTATTTAAAAGATGAATTAATTGGCAATTTAGTTGGCTGGCCTGACAGAGGTGTCCGGCGCCATCACGACCTGTAGAGAATTTGGGTCGTGACAATATATATACTTCCTCCGTTTCAATTTATGTGAACCTATTTCCTTTTTAGTCCGTGCCAAAAAGAATGACCTCTTTCTTTATTTGGAAACAATTTACCTTTATGCAATGATTTATAGCCACACAAAATAAAGGTGCCTCATTTTACACCACAAGATCAAAAGTCTTCTCTCTTTTCTTAAACTCCGTGCTTAAATCACATTAAATTAATAATTGTATTTCTTAAAAGACTTAAGCTTCGTTTTTTCAAATTAATAAAAGAGAATGGACTTTTCCTGGATATTTGCCCCCGTTGATTTCTTACTGTTTATCTGTCTCTGTGTGTGTGTTTATTTTGGAACGGGCCAAACGCCTCGGAAGATTAATGGATGCATCTATACGCATGTCGTCGACCCTCGGCAAATTCACATTTATTTTTGTTGGATCGAGCCGTTTCCTCGGTATGATTTGTGCATGCTTGTATTGCTGCCTGGACTTATTTAAGTCATTACACGCCTCTCTCTCTGGCTCAAGACCATCTTGATAATAATGAAAAGAATCCTTGAAAAAGTTTCTATGAAAGACTCATGAGTTTATTTGTTTTCGCAACCTGAATAGAAATCATGTTAGAAAATAAATCTACTATTTGATATGTATATTGAGAATAAATAATCGTTGGACCATTAGAGTGTGTCAAAGTTGACTATTATGTCTCTACCCCTTCGGGATTAGGCGGGACACTCACTGAGTACACGTTGATTATGTACTCATACTACACTTCTGTGCATTTTTGTTGCACAGTTACTTGATACATTAGCGGCCTAATGGGCACAGCAGCACGGACGATTCAGGGACTAGGTGAGTTGCAGTATGCGAGGCGACCCGTAGCTTTTAAAGTCCCTTCCTAGTAATTGTATTTCCTTTCTGTCCATTGTATTTCGGATAGGTGTTGTGTTTTACTTATATCCTTATCTGTAGTTACTTATGCACTTGTGACACTGGGTTTCTGGGATGGTTTCAGTGAACTTTGTATTAATTATTATTGTTTGATTTTTAAATTGAAACAAAAATCCCTTATTTTTATGAAATAAAAGGAAAAACCTTGGATTTTTAAAGGTATTTAAAAGATGAATTAATTGGCAATTTAGTTGGCTGGCCTGACAGAGGTGTCCGGCGCCATCACGACCTGTAGAGAATTTGGGTCGTGACAATATATATATATATATATATATATATATATATATATATATAATTTGTTATAAGATACTATGCAACCAAAATAAATACTTATAATAAGTGCAGTTCAAACTACAAACTGTTAACAAATTTGATCGTGTAGCAACAGATATTAGCAAAGTTGGTAAACTAAAAAGGGATGGAACTTATAGTCGAGTCACTTTCAAGTTTGGCCGTTTAGTATTCACAAGACTAGGATTGTTCAAACAAATTCTATTTATTTCAGCCGATAGATCTCCCAATAATCGATCATTAATCATTAATCTGATACCAATCCGCCCATTATCTTATTGGATGGCTAACAGATTACTATATTTATAATCCGATAAATCAAACCGTTAAGCTTAATTATCAACCCGATCCACCCAATAAACACCCCTATGTTTGGGCATAGATTTTGGCTTCAGTTTTTCAAAAAGGAAAAATAACAACATTGTTTGTTTATGAAATATGATCATGTTTCAGGAAAAAATATTAAAAAAATTTCAAGTTTCCAAAAACTAAACCAGTTTTTTTGGTGAAATTTTTCTTTCACTCATAAAATTTAAACTTTTTCTCAAATAAAATGCATGTCCAAACACACAACTTTAGCTTTCAAAAATTATTTTTTAACACAACTTCAAAACTCTTTTTACAAGTTTAAATCATATATATGTCCAAACGTTAGCTAAAAGTCTCGGAGTTGAGAAGAGATTACCTTTTAAATAAAAGTTACAAAATTTGAATGAGAAAATACATAAAGACTCCATTCAACTTGTCACGGAAAATTATTTACACACCTAAACTTTACGAGTGTCCTAACGCCGCACTATTGTTACAATAATTATATTTATTTACTGCCACCTAAGCCCTGGCCAGCTGCGCATCTTAAACAACACAATTTAGTGTTGTGAGCACGTGATTTTTGCCCTATAAAAGAAATACTCCCAAAGATTCAAAATAAAATTAGTTTTCTTGCAATTGTTGTGAATTTTGTGTTATTTTTCTTGTATTATTTGCATTTTTATCTGTGCATATTTGTTTGTTTAAATAAATAAAATATACAAAAATATGTTGCATATGTATATAAAATTCAAGTTTACAATTAAGTTTATTTTACGGAAATGAAAAGTCATAAAAAATATGTATTTTGTATTTTTAAGTATTTTAATGTCTAAATTATGCGATTTTATTTTAATTGACGTTTAATTTTGTGTGATAATTATCATTAGGAGTTAATTAGTATTTTAAGATAATTCTAGGTTTTATAACTTAATCGTAGCATTTTTTTTAGTTTTATTAATTAATAAAAGAAAAGAGAACAAAAAATAGAAGAACGAATTCGGAATTGGGCCAATTCTTGAATTAACCCCAAGCCCAAGCCAATTCTACCCAACCCAAAACACCCAACGACCCGGTCTGCCCCATAACCCCAAAAGACCCCTTTCTTTCATTTTTACACTTCATTTCCAAAAAAATCAAATCCTAAACCTAAAACTCCCTAGCCGTCACACCCTTACACCCAACCCCCTCTTCTTCTTCTTCACTTTAACCTACACACCATGAACCCTCCAACAACACCCGCCGGAATGCCTCCCATGAACAATCACCAGGCAGCAATTCGGGAGCCAGCCCTCCCCTCCTTCGTTTTCTTTTTCCTTATTTTCTTTTTCTTTTTCTTTTTGTATAAATAAATAAATATATATATATAATGAAGTTGGTCTCATAATTATATATGCATATATTGGGTATATCTTATATATCTACATGTATATGCATCATCGCTGTTTCGATCCGGTTAGTCGATTTCAATTTTAGTTCTTGTCCATATTTTGTTAGTATTTTCAGATTCGAAATTGTTATATGTTGGCTGGATTATTTTCTTGATTTGTCGTTCATCATGATTCCAGATTATTCATGAAAACTTGTTTATTTATTTTGTTTAAATGTTTAACATAAGAATGTGTAGTTAATCACATTTTTGTATATGCGTGATTATATGTGTTTAAATTAATAAAAATACAAAATATGTCGTGTTTACATTTTTTATTTAAATTTGCAATTAGGGGTAGTTAAGTTTATTTTACAAAAATAAAAATTACAAAAAATATGTTTTTTTTGCGTCTTTAGCATTTAATGTCCCAAATTGTGCAATTTTATTTTTAATTGTTATTTAATTATATGTATTAGAAGTTGATTAGTATTTTTTATAAGTTAGTTTGGTTTTATAAGTCAAATTAGGATTTTAGAATTTTAGTTTTTTAAGAAAACACAAGATGATGAAGCAAAATAGAAATAAAGAGTGAAAATCCGGATTGGGCCAATTGAAAAAAGAAATACCAAGCCCAAATACACATGGATACCGTTGGTACTGGAAAATGGACAGCAGCGTGCACATGGAGCTGTGGTCCCTACGAAAGAAAAATGGGACGGTTTGACTACACAAATTGTGGCGCAAAACAGGCATCCGTGTTTTGTGGGAACTTTGGAGCATTTTGAGGATAATCAACAAAAAATGGTCAAAGATGTGGGCTCAACTGCTCATTCTATGTTGCCTCGATTTACGTGCACAATCCGAGCATGTAGCCGGAAAGATTTTTGTGATAGAAAATATGAATTCTATGAGAAATTTGGATAAAAATAATATTAATATTGATATGGTTGACTTCGGTCAACATTTTTGGTAAACGGATCCAGACCCGAGATTGGATGGTCCCGAGAGGTCCGTAGGAAAATATGGGACTTGGACATGCGTCCGGAGTCGAATTCTGGGGCCTAGAGCCCAAGTTATGAATTTTTATGTGAAATTGTTTTTGATGTAATTATTAAAGGAAATAAATTAATTGACCTTGGTATCGGGCTCGTATTTTGGTTCCGACGCCCGGTACAAGTCTTAAATATTATATATGTGATTTCTGTAAAGTTTGGTGACATTTGGATGTCGTTTGAGATGTTTTGGACCTCGAGTCCCAAGTTTGAAAGTTTTGAAAACTAAAGGTATGAAAATCATGCATTTGAGGCTTAATTTGATGAAAACGAGGTGATATTGGCGATGTGATCGCACGAACAAGTTCATAATATGTTTTTGAGGTTATGTGCATATTTGGTTTGGAGCCCGGAGGCTCGGGTGAACTTTGGATAGGCCACGAGATCAATTTTTCATGTTAGAAGTTGTTGTCGGCAACTCGGTACGCAGAGTTCGCAAATGCGAACTCCCACTATTCTTGCGAGTTCGCAAATGCGAATAACGATTCGCAAATGCGAACTCCCCCTATTGTGCCTGTGTTCGCAAATGCGAACAATAGTTCGCAAATGCGAACTTGACCCTACTGTGCCTGTGTTCGCAAATGCGAGATATAGTTCGCAAATGCGAACTGGCCACTATTCTGCCTGGGTTCGCAAATGCGAACAATAGTTCGCAAATGCGAACCTCCCCATATTTAGCCTTTGTTCGCAATTGCGAACAATAGTTCGCAAATGCGAACTTCCCAGTTTTGCCTTGGCTTCGCAAATGCGAAGAAAAGTTCGCAAATGCGAACTTCCCACCCTTAGCTTATTTTTCAAAATCCAGAAATTGGTCGGGGTTCGCAATTGCGAACCCATGTTCGCAAATGCGAACACAGAGACCTGAAAAACACGAATTTCAGTCATTTCTTCACATTTTACAAAACCAAAACACCCGTTTGCGATTCTTCAAGGATTTCTTCTTCATCAAAACGATTGTAAGTCACTTTTTACTTAATTCTTTCAATTCCTAACATCATTAAACATGTTTTTCATAAGAAATCAAAGATTTTCATGGTAAAATTCTTGTTTTTGTTAGAAAATAGGGTTTTTCATAAATTGGGGAATTGGACCTTGAATTGAGGTCCGATTTTGAAACAAATTATATATATGAACTCGTGGGGGGATGGGTAACCGGATTTTGGTCCTAACCCCGAATTCCGACCATGTGGGCCCGGGGTTGAAATTCACTATTCCGGGCAGAATGTTGTAAAAGTTGTAATTGGTCTTGGGAATTAGTTTGTTGAGTGGTATTGATGATATTAAATCAATTGTGTATAGATACGATTGGATTGGAGTCAAATTCGAAAGGAAAAGGCATTGCTACGGATTGAATCATTCGTAAACTTTCGAGGTAAGTGTTTGTTCTATCCTAGTTAGTAGGAATATGAAATTATTATGAATTATTGGTTTAAAACCGGTAATTATAAATATTGTTGGTATAGAGATTATTGGCTAATTGCCGGTAATATATATATTTTATATAGTTGGGATCGTGTGGTACGCCGACCACAAAATGACTTAAAATCTTGGTATTGGCCATAGTTGCCGGTAGCCGATTGATATATTTGGGAGCGGGTGGTACGCCTACCACAAGATATGATTATTGATATATTTGGGAGCGGGTGGTACGCCTACCACAAGATATGATTATTGATATATTTGGGAGCGGGTGGTACGCCTACCACAAGATATAACTATTGATATATTTGGGAGCGGGTGGTACGCCTACCACAAGATATAATTATTGATAATTGGGAGCGGGTGGTACGCCTACCACAAGAGATAATTACTGTGATAGTTGGGAGCGGGTGGTACGCCTACCACGAGACATGAAATGAAAGAGGAAATTGAGACAAGAAAGTAAGATTTATTCTGTTGATTAGATTATTCTGGATAACTTGAGTTATTGACTGTTATTTTAGAGTAGAGTATTTCTTTATAAATGTATTGTATATATATATATCTATATTGCAACTGTACAGGTTTAGGTGGGTGACTGGCCTTAGCCTTGTCACTAGTTCGCTGGGATAGGCCAGGCACTTACCAGCACATGGGGTCGGTTGTGCTGATACTACACTCTGCGCTCTTTTTGCGCGGATACAGGTTACGGACAGCAGCAGCGGCGGTAGCGACTTGTGGATTTTTCGACTACTGAGACTACGAGGTAGCCTTGCAGGCGTCCGCAGGACCCGTTGTCTCTTCTATCTATGCTTTTCATTCTGTTATCTCATGTAATCGAGATAAACAGCTTGTATTTTCTTTCAAATAATTATGTGTATTATTCTTAGAAGTTCGTGAGTATTGTGACACCAATCTTGGGTAGTGTATCAGATTTGGATTTTTCTTTATCACATTTGACTAAGTCTTCCGCTAATTTTGATTACTCTGCTGTAATTTTTATATTGTTAATAAGAAATTGGTAATTAATGGAGATGTAATTAATATTTGGCTTGCCTAGCTTCCATTTAGTAGGCGCCATCATGACCCCGATGGTGGGAAATCCGGGTCGTGACAAGTTGGTATCAGAGCACTAGGTTGCATAGGTCTCACAACTCACGAACAACCTTAGTAGAGTCTGAAGGATCGGTACGGAGACGTCTGTATTTATCCTCCAGAGGCTACAGAGTTAGGAAAATATTCTCTTTATTCTTTCCGGTCGTGCGACTTGATCTTTTGAATGTTAATTGAACTTCTACTCTGTTCTTCCGCAGATGGTAAGGACACGTGCATCCTCATCTACTGACCAGCAGCCCGAGGTCCCAGCAGCGGCAGCTCCTGCTAGGGGTAGAGGCCGAGGTCGAGGTCGTCCTAGAGGACAAGGTAGGGGCAGAGCTCAGCCCCGAGCAGCAGCACGAGTGGCAGAACCTCAGGTTCATATAGAGGAGGAAATTCCGGCCCCAGCAGCTCCAGTAGGCCCAGCTCAGGTCCCAGGAGGAGCTTTATTTTCACCGGATCTTCAGGATGCTTTGGTCCGGATAGCGGGTTTTATGGATCATGTCACCAGAGCAGGTTTATTACCGGTAGCACCAGCCACTTCTCAGGCTGGAGGAGGTAATCAGACTCCTGCTACGCGCACTCCAGAGCCAGTAATTCCCCAGGCTCAAGATCCCGTGATTCAGCCAGTTGAGGCAGTTCGGCCTATTATTGCGACTCCGTCTAATGATGGTGCAGCCATGTCTGCTGACGCGTTGTGGAGATTGGACAGGTTTACCAAGCTGTTCACTACCACATTCAGTGGCACTCCTTCAGAGGATCCACAGGATTTCCTATACAGCTGCCACGAAGTTCTCTGTACTATGGGTATTGTGGAGACTAATGGTGTGGATTTTGCTACTTTTCGGTTATCTGGTTCCGCCAAGACTTGGTGGAGAGATTATTGTCTAACCAGGCCGGCGGGATCGTCATCTTTGACTTGGGAGCGGTTTGCAGAATTATTCTTGGAGAAGTTCCTTCCAGCAACTCAGCGGGAGGTTATGCGCAGACAATTTGAGCGTCTTCATCAGGGTTCTATGTCTGTCACACAGTACGAGACTAGGTTCGTGGACCTGGCTCGTCATGCTATTATCATACTTCCCACAGAGCGGGAGAGAGTGAGGAGGTTTATTGATGGCTTGAATCAGCCAATTCGGCTACAGATGGCTATGGGAGCAGGAACTGAAATCACTTTTCAGGAGGCGGCTAATGCAGCCCGCCGGATCGAGATGGCTCTGTCACAGGGAGCGAGACATGGATCAGATAAGAGATCTCGTAATTCTGGTAGATTCAGTGGTACCTCGTCTGGAGATAGAGATCTTCATGATAGAGGCCATCCTCGTAGGCCTTATCAGTCAGCTCTTCAGGTTTCTCACGATGCTTCTGGTGATCGTAATTCTCGGCCACGCTACTCTGATCAGCAGCCTATCAGTGCACCACCACTTCGCCATTTTCAGCGGCCGAGGGCTTGTTTTACGTGCGGTGATCTTAGGCACATTGCAAGGTATTGCCCTCGAGCTTCTGACAGATCTCACCAGCAGGGTTCTCGTGCCATGATTCAGGCCCCAGTTCCCTCACAGCCTGCCCAGCCGGCTAGAGGCGGAGGTAGAGGACATAGAGGTGGAGGTAGAGGTCATAGAGGTGGAGCTCGGACCGATAGAGGTAGAGACCAGCCAGCAGCTGATCGTCCTAGAGATACTGCTCAGGGTGGTGGGGCACAGCCCCGATGTTATGCACTTCCCGCCAGACCAGAGGCTGAGTCTTCTGATGCCGTCATTACGGGTATTATCTTGGTTTGTGATAGAAAGGCATCAGTATTATTTGACCCTGGGTCTACATATTCGTATGTGTCTTCCTATTTTGCACCATACATGGTTCAGCCCAGTGATCCACTGAGTGTTCCTGTTCATGTGTCTACACCAGTAGGCGACTCTATTGTGGTTGATCGAGTTCATCGGTCATGTATTATAGTAATTGAGGGTCTCGAGACCCGTGTTGATTTATTACTCCTAAATATGGTGGACTTCGATATTATACTAGGCATGGACTGGCTATCTCCGTATCATGCTATTTTAGATTGCCATGCCAAGACTGTGACTTTAGCCCCGCCGAATTCGCCTCGTATAGAGTGGAAAGGAATTTCAGGTCATACTAGCCGTAATGTTATTTCTTATGTTAAAGCTCAGCGTATGGTTGGAAAGGGATGCTTGGCTTATTTGGCCTATGTCCGTGATTCTAGTGCTGAGGTTCCTTCTATTGACTCTGTGCCCGTGGTTCGCGAATTTCCTGAAGTATTTCCTTCAGACTTGCCGGGTATGCCGCCCGATAGGGACATTGATTTTTGCATTGATTTGGCTCCAGGCACTCAGCCCATTTCCATTCCCCCATACCGTATGGCTCCGCCAGAGTTAAAAGAATTGAAGGAACAGTTGCAGGATTTACTTAAAAAGGGTTTCATTAGGCCCAGTGTTTCGCCGTGGGGTGCACCTGTATTATTTGTAAAGAAGAAAGATGGTTCGATGAGAATGTGCATTGACTATCGACAGTTAAACAAGGTGACTATCAAAAATAAATATCCACTTCCGAGAATTGATGATTTATTTGACCAACTTCAGGGTGCCAAGGTATTTTCAAAGATAGATTTGAGATCTGGCTATCATCAGCTGAAGATTAGGGCATCTGATGTCCCTAAGACAGCGTTCCGCACTCGGTATGGACATTATGAATTTCTGGTCATGTCTTTTGGGTTGACAAATGCTCCAGCGACTTTTATGGAATTAATGAATCGGGTGTTCCGGCCTTATTTAGACTTGTTTGTAATAGTCTTCATTGATGACATATTAATATATTCCCGCAGTCAGGAGGAGCATGCGCAACATCTCAGAGTGGCCTTACAGACTCTGAAAGATAGCCAGCTATATGCAAAATTTTCAAAGTGTGAATTTTGGCTAAGTTCGGTTGCATTCCTGGGTCATATTGTGACGGCAGCAGGTATTCAGGTTGATCCGAAGAAAATTGAGGCAGTCAAGAGCTGGCCTAGACCGACATCAGCCACAGATATTCGGAGTTTCTTGGGGTTAGCGGGTTATTACCGCCGATTCGTAGAAGGATTTTCTTCTATTGCAACCCCACTGACCAGATTGACCCAGAAAGGTGTTCAATATGAATGGTCCGATGAATGTGAGGCGAGCTTTCAAAAGCTTAAGACAACCTTGACCACAGCACCGGTATTGGTTTTACCCACAGGTACGGGACCTTATACTGTTTATTGTGATGCTTCCCGTATTGGGCTTGGTGCAGTGTTAATGCAGGATGGCAAGGTTATTGCCTATGCTTCGAGGCAGTTGAAGATTCATGAGAAGAACTATCCGGTGCATGATCTAGAATTGGCGGCGATTATTCACGCATTGAAGATCTGGAGGCATTATTTGTATGGTGTAGCATGTGAAGTATACACCGATCATAAGAGTCTTCAGTACTTGTTTAAGCAGAAAGAGTTGAATATGAGGCAGAGAAGGTGGATAGAGTTGCTAAAAGACTATGATGTTACCATTTTATATCACCCAGGTAAGGCCAATGTGGTGGCCGATGCATTGAGTAGAAAGTCTGCCAGCATGGGTAGTCTTGCATATATTCCGGTCAGTCAGAGACCATTGGCTCTAGACGTCCAGGCATTAGCCAACCGGTTCATGAGATTGGATATTTCTGAGCCTAGCAGAGTGTTAGCCTGCACGGTCGCTCATTCTTCTTTATTAGAGCGTATCCGTGAGAGGCAATTTGATGATCCTCATTTGCGTGAGTTGAGAGATACCGTACAGCGGGGAGGTGCCACACAGGTAAATTTAGATGATGATAGGGTATTGAGATTGCTGGGCCGAGTTTGTGTGCCCAATGTCGAAGGGATTCGAGAGTTGATCTTAGTGTAGGCCCACAGTTCGCGGTATTCTATTCACCCGGGCGCCGCGAAGATGTACCGGGACTTACGGCAGCACTATTGGTGGCGCAGAATGAAGAAAGATATCGTTGCGTATGTCGCTCGGTGTCTAAATTGTCAGCAGGTGAAATATGAGCACCAGAGACCTGGTGGTGTATTCCGGAGGATTGAAATTCCCGAGTGGAAATGGGAGCGGATCACTATGGATTTCGTTACTGGACTTCCTTTGACTAGAAGGAAATTTGATGCTATTTGGGTCATTGTTGATAGGCTGACCAAGTCAGCACACTTTATTCCAGTATCTGTCTCCTACTCATCGGAGAGGTTAGCGGAGATTTACATTAGGGAGATTGTTCGTCTTCATGGGGTGCCGGTATCTATTATCTCGGATCGAGGTACGTAGTTTACCTCGCGGTTCTGGAGAGCGGTTCAACAGGAGTTAGGCACCCAGGTTCAGTTGAGTACAACTTTTCATCCTCAGACGGACGATCAGTCCGAGAGGACTATTCAGATTCTTGAGGACATGCTTCGAGCCTGTGTTATTGATTTCGGAGGCTCGTGGGATCGGTTTCTACCATTAGCAGAGTTCGCCTACAATAACAGTTACCAATCTAGCATCCAGATGGCTCCGTATGAGGCATTGTATGGTAGGCGATGTCGATCACCGGTTGGATGGTTTGAACCGGGAGAGGCTCGGTTGTTGGGTACAGACTTAGTTCAGGAGGCCTTGGATAAGGTCAAGACTATTCAGGAGAGATTGCGTTCAGCTCAATCCAGGCAGAAGACTTATGCGGACCGTAAGGTTCGAGATGTAGATTTCATGGTTGGTGAACGAGTATTGCTCCGAGTGTCGCCTATGAAGGGCGTGATGAGGTTCGGAAAGAAGGGCAAGCTCGGCCCTAGGTATATTGGTCCATTTGAGATTCTAGACAGAGTGGGAGGGGTGGCTTACAGATTAGCTTTGCCGCCTAGCTTATCAGCAGTGCATCCAGTTTTTCACGTATCTATGCTTCGGAGATACCACGGCGATCCCACACATGTGTTAGACTTCAGTACTGTCCAATTGGACAATGATCTATCTTACGAGGAGGAGCCGGTAGCCATTCTAGACCGGCAGGTTCGACAGTTGAGGTCGAAGAGTTATCCTTCTGTGCGTGTTCAGTGGAGAGGTCAGCCTCCTGAGGCATCGACCTGGGAGTCCGAGTCTGATATGCGGAGCCGCTACCCACATTTGTTTCCCGACTCAGGTACTTCTTTCTTTTGTCCGTTCGAGGACGAACGGTTGTTTTAGAGGTGGAGATTGTGACGACCCAAAGGGTCATCACTTATTTAATTAATCATTTCGAGCTTCTGAGGCCTTGAAAACCTCATTCTATGTGGCCTCGATTTACGTGCACAATCCGAGCATGTAGCCGGAAAGATTTTTGTGATAGAAAATATGAATTCTATGAGAAATTTGGATAAAAATGATATTAATATTGATATGGTTGACTTCGGTCAACATTTTTGGTAAACGGATCCAAACCCGAGATTGGATGGTCCCGAGAGGTCCGTAGGAAAATATGGGACTTGGACATGTGTCCGGAGTCGAATTCCGGGGCCTAGAGCCCAAGTTATGAATTTTTATGTGAAATTGTTTTTGATGTAATTATTAAAGGAAATAAATTAATTGACCTTGGTATCGGGCTCGTATTTTGGTTCCGACGCCCGGTACAAGTCTTAAATATTATATATGTGATTTCTGTAAAGTTTGGTGACATTTGGATGTCGTTTGAGATGTTTTGGACCTCGAGTCCCAAGTTTGAAAGTTTTGAAAACTAAAGGTATGAAAATCATGCATTTGAGGCTTAATTTGATGAAAACGAGGTGATATTGGCGATGTGATCGCACGAACAAGTTCATAATGTGTTTTTGAGGTTATGTGCATATTTGGTTTGGAGCCCCGAGGGCTCGGGTGAACTTTGGATAGGCCACGAGATCAATTTTTCATGTTAGAAGTTGCTGTCCGCAACTGGTCTGCAGAGTTCGCAAATGCGAACAATAGTTCGCAAATGCGAACTCCCCACTATTCTGCAGAGTTCGCAAATGCGAACAATAGTTCGCAAATGCGAACTCCCCCCTATTGTGCTGTGTTCGCAAATGCGAACAATAGTTCGCAAATGCGAACTTGACCCTACTGTGCCTGTGTTCGCAAATGCGAACTATAGTTCGCAAATGCGAACTGGCCACTATTCTGCCTGGGTTCGCAAATGCGAACAATAGTTCGCAAATGCGAACCTCCCAATATTTAGCCTTTGTTCGCAATTGCGAACAATAGTTCGCAAATGCGAACTTCCCAGTTTTGCCTTGTCTTCGCAAATGCGAAGAAAAGTTCGCAAATGCGAACTTCCCACCCTTAGCTTATTTTTCAAAATCCAGAAATTGGTCGGGGTTCGCAATTGCGAACCCATGTTCGCAAATGCGAACACGGAGACCTGAAAAACACGAATTTCAGTCATTTCTTCATTTTTCACAAAACCAAAACACCCATTTGCGATTCTTCAAGGATTTCTTCTTCATCAAAACGATTGTAAGTCACTTTTTACTTAATTCTTTCAATTCCTAACATCATTAAACATGTTTTTCATAAGAAATCAAAGATTTTCATGGTAAAATTCTTATTTTTGTTAGAAAATAGGGTTTTTCATAAATTGGGGAATTGGACCTTGAATTGAGGTTCGATTTTGAAACAAATCATATACATGAACTCGTGGGGGGATGGGTAACCGGATTTTGGTCCTAACCCCGAATTCCGACCATGTGGGCCCGGGGTTGAAATTCACTATTCCGGGCAGAATGTTGTAAAAGTTGTAATTGGTCTTGGGAATTAGTTTGTTGAGTGGTATTGATGATATTAAATCAATTGTGTATAGATACGATTGGATTGGAGTCAAATTCGAAAGGAAAAGGCATTGCTACGGATTGAATCATTCGTAAACTTTCGAGGTAAGTGTTTGTTCTATCCTAGTTAGTAGGAATATGAAATTATTATGAATTATTGGTTTAAAACCGGTAATTATAAATATTGTTGGTATAGAGATTATTGGCTAATTGCCGGTAATATATATATTTTATATAGTTGGGATCGTGTGGTACGCCGACCACAAAATGACTTAAAATCTTGGCATTGGCCATAGTTGCCGGTAGCCGATTGATATATTTGGGAGCGGGTGGTACGCCTACCACGAGATATGATTATTGATATATTTGGGAGCGGGTGGTACGCCTACCACAAGATATGATTATTGATATATTTGGGAGCGGGTGGTACGCCTACCACAAGATATGATTATTGATATATTTGGGAGCGGGTGGTACGCCTACCACAAGATATAATTATTGATATATTTGGGAGCGGGTGGTACGCCTACCACAAGATATAATTACTGTGATAGTTGGGAGCGGGTGGTACGCCTACCACGAGACATGAAATGAAAGAGGAAATTGAGACAAGAAAGTAAGATTTATTCCGTTGATTAGATTATTCTGGATAACTTGAGTTATTGACTGTTATTTTAGAGTAGAGTATTTCTTTATAAATGTATTGTATATATATATATATCTATATTGCAACTGTACAGGTTTAGGTGGGTGACTGGCCTTAGCCTTGTCACTAGTTCGCCTGGGATAGGCCAGGCACTTACCAGCACATGGGGTCGGTTGTGCTGATACTACACTCTGCGCTCTTTTTGCGAAGATACAGGTTACGGACAGCGGCAGCGGCGGTAGCGACTTGTGGATTTTTCGACTACTGAGACTACGAGGTAGCCTTGCAGGCGTCCGCAAGGACCCGTTGTCTCTCCTATCTATGCTTTTCATTCTGTTATCTCATGTAATCGAGATAAACAACTTGTATTTTCTTTCAAACAATTATGTGTATTATTCTTAGAAGTTCGTGAGTATTGTGACACCAATCTTGGGTAGTGTATCAGATTTGGATTTTTCTTTATCACATTTGACTAAGTCTTCCGCTAATTTTGATTACTCTGCTGTAATTTTTATATTGTTAATAAGAAATTGGTAATTAATGGAGATGTAATTAATATTTGGCTTGCCTAGCTTCCATTTAGTAGGCGCCATCATGACCCCGATGGTGGGAAATCCGGGTCGTGACAAGTTGGTAACAAAAAATGGTCAAAGATGTGGGCTCAACTGGACAACAAAGTGGCGTGAAAGGTGTGCAAGATAACATGTTTGTGGGCCATCATATAATTGAAGCTTTTGTGGAAAATAAAGAAAAAGAAAAATTGGTGCAAAAGGTAGTCAAACATGCGGGCCACCTTGTTGTGGGCTCAACTAGGGATAATGGGAATACAATGGCAATCAATGATGATGTTCCAATGTCAAATATCCTAAGACTTTCATGCAACATTGCTGAAATTAAATGTCACGATGCAAAAACAAATGAAGATATTGTGAAAGTTGATAAAGTTGCCTTTCAAGATATTGTAACGTTTTCTGTAGGCCCTACTAAAGAAAACGATAACAAATTTGAGGCAATTCACGTTGGGGATGCTGTACAATTTTCAGACGCGGGTTCAAAAATTGCGTTTGACTCTTCAACGCAAAATAAAAAAGAGGGATTAAGTGGGCTGGACAGATTTTTATCCAATTGATTAAAAATAGATGGATGTTTATAATGTCTAGGGGTTAATTAACAGTATGGTGTAGAGGTCTGCTAGTTTTAGATATGGGGGTACATTTTTATTTTTTAATTAAGATTAGTGGATAGTATGTATTTGTCTATTGTTGACTTAAGGGGGCTGCTCTTTGAATATGCAGGCTATAAGGACACTAAAAAGGAGAGCAGAAACAAGAAAAAAAAAAAGGACACACACTGACATCCTCAAAGAATAGCTTTCTTCTTCATACACAAGGACACATTCTCAAAGAATAGCTTCTTCTTCATAGACACACTTACACCTTTGAAGAACAGATTTTCATGTATTCTTAGACTTTGAGAAAACAATAATTCAACTGTTCCATTTTGAAGTTTTCTTTAGTTCTGATGCAGTTTTAGTTAATTGAACTCGCAAGGATTTGAAATCAAGTTTAGTTTGAATGTGCTGAGATTTGTTTGATTAAAGTTGTTCGTATTTTTTTTCAAATTTTGATTCCAAATTGGGGCTGATTTCTCCGTTACTGGTTCTTGTTGCTATCGACTGTCGACTGCTTTGACTATTACTGTTGATCCTCATTTGCTAATTTCGTTTGCTTCCAGGTACACATTTTTGTGATATGGCCTCCTATATTCAATGATGAAAAATGAAATCAAGGTTTAAAGCTTTGTTCTTTTTGAGCCGCAATTCAATAAATCATGATATGTTTTGGACATTACAGATAAATTAGAACTTTCTTTATTACGATATATTTGTACTGTCATAGCTAGTGTAATTCACTGCTTTGTATTTTTTTTATTACCTTGTATTGTCATTATTGGATAGACTAAACGTTTGTTAAATGATTAGAACAAATGTCTAATTTCTCTTTCCTTATTAGGCTGCTAGATATTGTTATCACTTTGGCCTTCTGATAATTGTATTTTTAAAGGTTTTGGTTTTCTTTTACATTTGTGTGTGTTAAAGAGTTATATAGTACCCTAGTTGATTTGGATTGTTCATCATAATGTTGTAATAAAAAATATAGATTCACTTTCTTGGAGTAGTTGATGAAACAAACAAGGCGAACTATTTCTATTTTGCATATTTTGATCAATTTTTCGTTAGTTTATACCTTTTCGTTCAATCTCCGGCCTTAAGTCAAAAAGCTTTGAAATAATACATCATTTGGTACGAGTCTTTAATTGAAAATAATTTTAAGGGATATACTGTTAAATAAATTGATTTTTTTTTGTGTACAAATATATACTGTTATTATTTACGTATTTGTCAAAAGTCCGAGTCTACGTTGTAATTAGTTTTTCTTTTGGTATGGTTTCAAATTAATAGAGCGGTTTAAAGTTTAATTAGAGCACATAATTTATAAACATGCATAAAATCAGGTATTTTTAGCCATTTACAATAATTGAAGCGACCGTGCTAGAACCACGGGATCCGGGGGTGCCTAACACCTTCCCTCGGGTCAGCAGAATTCCTTACTTAGAATTTCTGGTTCGCAGACTTCATTTGAAAAGTCGAAATTTCCTCGATCCGGGATTTAAATAAATCGGTGACTTGGGACACCTTAATTTATTCCAAGTGGCGACTCTGAAATAAATAAATAATTCCGTTTCGAATATTGTCACTTAAATTGAAAAAACTCCCTCGTGCATCATCCTTCGGGGTAGGGCGCGCCAAAAGGAGGTGTGACAAGTGCGTATTTGCTCTCTTTTAATCCTTGAAAACACCCGGAACTTTTTTTTTAAAACTTCAATACAACCCCTAACAAATGGTAAAATCCATTCTTCCCCAATATTTTACTAAACCCAATTGAAGAATCCTATTTTCTTTTTCATCTAAATTCTGCCAAAATTGCATCGAATTGCTCTTTGAAGTTTTGATCTTTTAAAGCAAATGCTAATCTTTCTCCTCCAAACTTGATAATGTTTCACGGATAATTCAACTTCAATGTTTGATCTTGATTCTCTAAAGAACTTCTGCCTCGAATTGGTCTTTCTCCAACTCGTCCTGAACTCCAAATAACAATAAATCGAATGATTTTGTAACTGGTCACTTCGATTTTGTTCAAGCAAATCGATTTTGGTGAGGCAAAAAAAACTTTCAATGGTTGGGCATTAGTGTTCTTCAATCTGGAAACTTTTAACTGATGGAGTGAATAAAGCTTGTTTAGAGACTGTTATTTTTATTTACTAGACATTTTGAATTGAGAAAAAAATCAAAATTTGACCTGAATCAGCATAAAAAAAAAGCTGATTTTTCAGGAAAAGATGAAATATTAGACCATAGAAAGATTTTGATTTTTTGGAAGTGTCTAAGTGATATGTATATTCTATCACGTCCATAACCAGATTTTTTTTTATTAAATTGAACACTTTTATATTTTTATGTAATATTTTTCTTTTTGAATTTTCAGTGGGGAATGAATTGGTATTTCGTATTCTTGAATTGAGGAGAAAAGATAGCAAGATAACAAGGAAATATATAGCATGTTATGAATATTAGATAGAGGAAAGACAGTTTGTTGAATGTCATTCATATTAATAAATATAATTATTTTAATAATAGTGAGGGGTTAGAATATTTATAAAGTTTAAATATATAAATAATTTTTCATGACAAGTCGATCAAGGTCTTTATGCATTTTATCAATTTAAATTAGTCAAACAATTAGTTGATGGTTTAAAGAAAAAAGAAAAAAAAAATGTTTCCCCTTCCCAAGGTTTGGAAATATCTTCCCTCTCTTATGTTCTATCCTTGGCCGGACAGCATATATATATTTCAGCTGTTTGTTAAAACTTAAATTTGTTCATTTTCTTGTTAACCTGTAACACAAGGAAATATGATGCTTCAGACATGCACTTCCATGGAGATTGGACAAGTAGCAACAACAACCTATGAAACTCTCCACAACTCACTTCAAGCTCAACCTATTTCTTCACAGTGTAAGCCTCAAAACCTAAATTCTCATTTCAGTTCTAGGGTTTGTCTAGGGTTTAACCTACACGCTACCAAACACTGTTTTGTCAGAAGACAAAGCTTAAAATTTCAACCTACATCCGAAATTGACCACCCTTTACATAGAAATGTAAAGATTTTGCAACCCCAGAAGCAAAAACCTCAAAAAGATAGGGTTTTTGTAGGGTTTAAGTTTCAGTGTCATTCAAAGGCTGAAGCTTTACCTTTAAAAACGGTTATTAATGGTAAAAGAAAGAGGTATGGAGGTATTTTACCTTCAATTTTGCGTTCTTTAAGAACAGAAAGTGATGTTGAGAAAACACTTGATTTGTATTATGGGAAGCTTAGTCCTAAAGAGCAGACTGTGATTCTCAAAGAACAGAGCAATTGGGAAAAAGCTCTTAGGGTATTTGCGTGGATGAAATCGCAGCAAGATTATGTTCCGAATGTAATTCACTATAATGTCATACTTAGGGCACTCGGTAGAGCTAAGAAATGGGACGAGTTGAGACTTTGTTGGATTGAAATGGCGAAGAGTAGTGTTTTCCCCACAAATAATACCTACGGAATGCTTGTTGATGTGTACGGGAAGGCAGGGCTGGTAAAGGAGGCTCTTTTATGGATTAAACATATGAAGTTGAGGGGAATTTTCCCAGATGAAGTTACAATGAATACGGTTGTTAAAGTTTTGAAGGATGCAGGAGAATATGATAGAGCAGATAGGTTCTATAAGGATTGGTGTATTGGAAAGATTGAATTGGATGATCTTGAGTTGGATTCTATGGACGACTCTGAACCTTTTAGTTTGAAGCAGTTTTTGTTGACCGAGCTTTTCAGGACTGGAGGGAGGAATCCTTCTAGATTTTTAAGTCTTTCAGAAGTTGAGAACACTTGTAAGAAACCTCGAATGACCGCCACCTACAATACTCTGATTGATTTGTATGGGAAGGCTGGTCGGTTGAAGGATGCTGCAAATGTATTCAATGAGATGTTGAAATCAGGGGTGGCATTGGACGCCATTACCTTCAATACTATGATCTTTATTTGTGGAAGTCATGGTCACTTGGAAGAGGCGGAAGCTTTGCTGAACAAGATGGAGGAAAGAGGGATATCTCCTGACACAAAAACTTACAACATCTTCCTGTCTCTTTATGCTAATGCGGGTAAGATTGATAGGGCTATTGAGTGGTACAGAAAGATAAGGGGGACAGGACTCTTCCCTGATGCTGTGACTTGTAGGGCAATACTTCAAATACTGTGCAAACAAAATATGATCCAGGAGGTTGAAGGTGTTATTGGTGAAATTGAAAGTTTAGGTATGTATATAGATGAACACTCTCTTCCGGTCATTATGAGAATGTACATCAATGAAGGGTTGATTGACCGCGCGAAGGTGCTTTTTGACAAGTGCCAACTGAATGGTGGGTTCTCGTCACCAGCTTATGCTGCCATCATTGATGCATATGCCGATAAGGGGCTCTGGACTGAAGCAGAGGATGTATTCTTTGGTAGGAGAGACAATAAGTTTATTCCAAAGAAAGAAGTTGTAGAGTATAATGTCATGATCAAAGCATATGGCATCGCAAAGCTGTATGATAAAGCTTTCTCACTCTTCAAAGGAATGAAAAGCCAAGGGGCATGGCCAGACGAGTGCACTTATAACTCTCTAATCCAAATGTTCTCTGGGGGTGATTTAGTTGACCAAGCCAGAGAGCTCTTAGCCGAAATGCAAGGATTGAGATTTAAACCTTCATGTTCTACCTTCTCTGCACTAATTGCTAGTTATGTGCGCATGAGTAGGATTTCTGATGCTGTTGACGTCTTTGATGGAATGTCGAAAGCAGGTGTAAAACCAAATGAGGTTGTGTATGGAACTTTAATTGATGGGATTGCTGAAGCTGGTAAATTTGAAGAAGCTATGCGTTATTTCCATGTCATGAAAGACTCTGGGCTTCAAGCTAATCAAATAATATTGACTTCAATGATTAAGGCTTATGGTAAGCTAGGGTCGGTAGAGGGAGCAAAAGCTCTGTATGAACAGATAAAAAACATGCATGGAGGTCCCGATATCATTGCATCCAACAGTATGCTCAATCTGTATGCGGACTTTGGAATGGTGTCTGAAGCAAAATTGATATTTAATTATTTGAGGGAGAAAGGCCAGGCTGATGGTGTGACTTTTGCAACTTTGATTTATGCGTACAAGAACATGGGTATGCTCGATGAAGCCATTGAGATAGCAGAGGAGATGATACAGTCTGGACTTTTAAGAGATTGTGTGACATTCAATAAGGTAATGGCATGCTATGCAACAAACGGACAGCTTCTTGAATGTGCCGAACTGCTGCACGAAATGATTACTAACAGGAAACTTCTGCCAGATGGAGGCACATTTAAAGTTTTATTCACAATATTGAAAAAGGGAGGTTTTTCGGCGGAGGCAGTTAGACAGCTTGAGTTGTCTTACCGAGAAGGTAAAGCGTATGCCAGACAAGCTGTGATTATCGCTGTTTTCTCTGCAGTTGGCTTGCACACATTTGCAATTGAATCCTGCAATGTCATCATACAACCAGGATTGGGGCTTCATCCCTTTGCTTACAATGTTGCAATTTATGCATATGGAGCTTCGGGGCAGATTGATGAAGCACTAAAAATATTCATGAGAATGCAAGATGAAGGACTGGAACCAGATATCGTCACATTTGTTAATCTTGTGGGTTGCTATGGGAAAGCTGGCATGGTTGAAGGTATAAAGCGGATATATGGCCAGTTAAAATATGGACTAATTGAGCCCAATGAGTCATTATATGAGGCAATCATAGACGCCTATGGAAATGCAGGTAGGTTTGACCTTGCTGATTTGGTTAGTCAGGAAATGAAACTAAATTTAGATGTGAAGCAGCTTACAGACTCTGCTGAAGAGGGTGTGGATGAAGATATTCAAGGTGGTGAAGGTGAAGAATCTGAAGGTTGATAAAACCATGAACTCTAAGCAGAACATCCTGCTTAGTAGCATTCACGACTTATTTATGTAATTTGAGTTGGCTACCTTCTGTTGGTCAACTCTGTACATAGGAAATGTCCTAGTATATTTTCTCTTAAAACATGGTAGGCGAATGCCAATTGACAGCTATTGCCATACTGAGGACTTGCCTCTCTTGGTTCGTTGAGCTGTAAATTATGACGAAGTTGAAAAGGGATGAAAAAGACTCAGTTAGGTTTGTGCTAGGTAAGATCCATGTCTTTTGGATCATGTATAGGGTGCCCAAAACTGTATATGGAACGAGGGTTCTTTTCTGGGAAGTTTTCTTCCCTTCCCGGACTAAACAGTACACCATGGGCACAGTTTACTTCATCAGACTAAGAAGTTTGCAGCACTTGTTAGCACATTGCAGTTTTTCCGCTCTGCAATCCTCCCAAATCAGACAGGTTACGCAGTGTAGCCCTCCAAGAAGTTGGCAGCAGTTTTGAACATGTATTTCTCTTGCTATTTAAGGTGATGGTCGTAAGAGCTTGGACTTTGTTATAGTGTAGTGATAAAAGAGGTAATGGTTATGGATCCAATCAGGCCACTAGCTTTTGAATTTATGATAAGTGATTAGTAGTTTTCGAGGGTCGATTGGAAACAACCTCTCTGTCTTTTCGGGTAGGAGTAAGGTCTGTGTACGTATTACCCTCCCATACCCCACTTTGTGGGATTATACTGTGGGTAGTTGTTGTTGTTGATTAGTATTTCTATTTTAAACCTCAGAACGAGGGAGTGTTTCCTCTTTGTTATATTGAAATAGCAGAGTTAAATGAAAAATCAACATTAAAATGCTAGTTTAGTCCAACTCTTCCCTGGCATCTCTTTTGCTCCCTTTTCTTGTATCTGCCCTCAAATCTCAAGGACATGAGCTCACTGGCCAACTGAAAGAAAATAACTCAAATTTTGAGTTTTTAATTGCATTATTTTCTTTGCGAAATGTTTCGAGGTGTACTTAAAATAAGCTGATTTTGGCAGCTTTGACGGATAGATTCTTAGACTACTCATCATAGACCAACATTTAGCACATATATCCACTGATTAAGCACTTTAAACAACCACATTCCCAGAAAAAATACCAGTAACAACTTTAAATAGCATGAAATTTGTATAAATTAATTACCTAGAGGAGCAGCACATTTCCAAATGTAAACTGATTGGGGAACAACCACCCAGGACTCCTATGCATTGAATAGAAAGAACCTCATAGCCTTTCCTTTCTGTTCCTCTTGTTAGCTGAAATAACGGAGTTGACAAATAACAGTTCAATAATTTCCCATTTTTTGGAGGGTACAGAGCTGTAATACCGTCTCGAGAGCTGCTTCAACAACCAATTTGTGTTGTGGTGGAGTGGTAACGGGTAAGTATTCGTTCATTCTTAATTAGTGGTCTTGATTTAAAGTTTGTGTATGAAGTTGCCTTTGTTAAGGAACGCTTTATCCCCTGAGATGAGACTTTTTGATGCGAATCCAATATATTGCCGAGTTGAAAACCAAAAAAGAAAGAGCTGCTTCAACAATATCGCTATTACGGGGACAACCAGCAACTAACTGCTTTTTGAAAAGCATTTTAATGCCTCCCCCGACATCTGTTAAATGTTATTTTCCTCGCCAAGAAGATAATCCTAGTCTTACAACCGTAACGGAGTTTGAAATACGAAAGTCCATAAACATAATTCATTATTTTTTGGCTACGAAATTCGACATTTAAAAATAATATACACATATTTAAAATTAAGTAAACTATATTATTGACTGGATCGTCTTTTTTATTTAACACCTAAAAGCATTTAGGATATATTAATAAAAAGTCACAGTTTAAGAAATGCTTGATTTTTCAACTAGAAGTACTACTCCGTCTCAAAAAGAATAGCAGTTTCTGGTGTATTAAGCCGACATGTACTTTCGGTGTAAATTAGACACTGATTTCTTAATTGTTTTGAAATAAAAATTACACACATTATCAGAAATGTTTCAGTATTAGCACCGTATAATATGTTAGGTTAAAATGATCCAAAAATACTTTTAATATAATGTGATATTCTCCGATTTGAGCCAAATTTGCACGGTTTCCCTCAAAAAGCCTCACACCATTAATAGTATCCAACTCCCTATAAGTATTTTTTTTTACTTTCCATGTGAGATTTTGTTCATACACCCAACAATTTTCCCTTTGAACTAAGTTTTACATGACTCATCATCATTCACGGGCTAATTTGCAGATTAACTTGTGTGCAAACTACATAATCCGAGTATTTATCGTCACTGAAGTCTGGAGAGAGGCTATGTATACGTCTTTGAAGCTACAGGTGAAAGGATGTAAACCAGCCCATATGCGGGCAAAGGCATTATTTCGGGCCTTATGCTATCACTCCATCAATGCTGTATATTTGTCTCTCCAAACTATTGACTCTGATACTAGTCGCTATAATCGAAATAATCAGCTGCTATGCGAAAACTGATAAAATAAATATTGACAACGATAGATCAAACAACAAAGGAGAATATGATTAGGTCATTAGGTATTTAGGCGAATAACATGAGCATAAACCCAACATAATAAGGGGACGAAATTGGTAATATACCAGTAATATGTATATTCGCCCAATTGCATTATGGTATTTCAAGTGACCTAAAAAATATCGAGTATGGCGAACAAGGCCTCGTCGGCACCTAACTATTTGGTGGTGTCAAAACATTGCTTAAATTGTATGGCAAATGGTTTAGCCATTTCTATCAACGGAATAGAAGTTAGATACCAAAATGTGGCTGAAATGGAAATTTTGTTAAGGTCTGAAGACAGTCAAAAGGAAGAAATGAAAGCAACTAGAGAGGACAGCTCAGTGAGTGGATTTTCAAACCTTAAATTATCTCGGTGCAGATAAATTACAATTAGTATTACGTCATTCCAGTCTCCAAATCAACTGAAGAATAAATCATAGATCGTCTCGTTTAAAAGTTTAAGTTAATGATAACGAATACATATTTAAATATTATTTGAGTCTGCAATATATATTATGCCTTACATATATATTTGATCCTTTTTTTGAATATATATATGTGACCAAGTTGAGTTATACGAATTATTATCTGAAAGATTAAACTAGTAAAGAAAAAATACATTAACCATTTATTTAGGTTTGCAAGAAATTTGATAAGTTTGTAAGGACAATCTCCATTTGATAATATGGTGGCACTGAACTACTTTTCTTTTCAATTCTTTTTAAGAACAATCTGTTTGACTAAAAAATATTAAGCCTTTTTGTTAAATCAATTAAATAAAAAGATTTGGGGCAAATCCTTGCCAGAGATAATTTATTCTAGATATGAAACAAAAGATAGGAATAAACAAGCATAGCAAACCATAAAATTTGATTACAGATGTGATTGAATCTCGTAATGTAAGAAAAGGATGATTGCTCCAATAATATCAAATGATAATGAAGAATACATGAATGAGAAGTTAGGGGTGTTCAAAACCGATCCGAAACCGAAAACCGAACCGAACCGAAACTTAATGGCTTACTGGTAACGGCTTAACAGCTTAACGGACGGGGAACGAATTGAATTTTTTTAATTAACGGCTTATCGGTTTGGGGACGGATTATTCAATTTTCTTAACGGGTAATCCGTTAATCCGTTAAGCATATATATATATATATATATTAATTCTTAACGGGTAATCCGTTAAGCCATTAAGTATATATATATATATATATATATAAAATTTAAAACCATTGAAAATAAATAACAAAAAAACCCGTATAACAATTAACATTTAACACTTGTATATTCTAACTCTAAAGTCTAAAGAGTAAAGACTAAAGAGTAAAGTCTTTGTCTATGTCTCTAAAGTCTAAAGAGTAAAGAGTAAAGTCTCTGTCTATGTCTCTAAAGTCTAAAGAGTAAAGAGTAAAGTCTCTGTCTATGTCTGTCTATTCTAAGTCTAAGACTCTAAGTTCTAACGCCTTAAGTTAATAACAGTTAACACATACACATTCCTAATTCCTAATTCTAGAGAAAAGTAAGAAACCCTAATGCCTAAAGCAGCAGCCACCACCCAGTCATCCACGCCTAAAGCAGCAACCACCACCGGCACCCATGCCTAAAGCAGCAGTCACCGCCCGTCGATCTCCCTCTCGCAGTCGCATTCGCAGTCGCAACTCGCAGGTAATAATTTCACTTTAGTATTTCCATTTTTCAGAACATTGATAAGGCCTCCATTGTTTAATTTTAAAGCTTTCAATTTCTACTGTGTTGGGTAGTATTGTTGGCTTATTTATGGTTTATGTCTATGCCTTGTTCTTTGGGTTAACTTTGATGGACTGCTGTTAGTTTAAATTATGTAGCTTGATGGCATTGTTGTTCTGCACAGCATATTGTTTATCCTGTTGATTAGTTAAGTAATTAATGCACTTTATGAAAGAGTTAAAAGAATGATGTCGTTGGTGTGAAAGGAGCTATGAGCAGAGATTAGAAACTTATTATTGAGATTAGTTTAATAACCAAATACGATTAGTTTACAACTTGATGTCTTTATTCTCATTCATTTTCTTTTGTTGTTGTAGTGACTTACATGGCTGAAAGTATACAAAGTGATAAGGTGATGATGGGTGAAAGTGGGGCTTCTAATTCAAATGCAATAAGTCAAGCTCAAACAACGGAGTCAAATATAACCAAAAAAAGGAGAAAAATGTCAGTTGTGTGGGATCATTTTACAAAATTATTACTTCTGAAGGGAATACAAAAGCAAAATGCGACTATTGCTCGCTTGAGTATGTATTTAAGACCAAGGACGGTACGTCGACACTTCTTAATCATATGGTTAAGTGTCCTAAACGCCCTGCTATTATTGATAAAAAACAATCAAATTTAGGCTTTCAATCTGCTCTGGGGGGTAGTCAGGGTGACGTAGTTGTTGTTACTTGGAAATTTGATCAAGAAGAATGTAGGAAGGCATTATGTCGTATGGTAATAGTTGATGAGCTTCCTTTTAGCTTTGTTGAGAAAGAAGGTTTTAGAGACTTTATGAAAGTAGCTCAACCTTATTTTCGGATCCCTTCCCGTAGTACTGTAACTAGGGATTGTTTTGATCTTTTTAATGAAGAAAAGCAAAAGTTGAAGAGGTTTTTTATGGAAACAAAACAAAGAGTATGTATTACCACTGATACATGGACATCTATACAAAGAATCAATTACATGTGTATCACTGCCCATTGGATTGATAGTGAATGGAATATGCATAAGAGAATAATTAATTTTTGTCCTATTGTTAGTCATAAAGGTGAAGATATGGCAAATGGTATTGGTAGGTGCTTACGTGAGTGGGGGATAAATAAGATCTTCACTGTCACAGTTGATAATGCAAGCTCAAATGATGTGACAGTAAAGGAATTGTCTAAGCAATTAACAAAAATGGGAACTAATATGATGAATGGCACTCACCTTCATGTGAGATGTATGGCTCACATCATGAATCTTGTGGTCCAGGATGGTTTAAAAGAATCTTCAGTGTCTATTGAACGTGTTAGGCATGCCGTGAGATATATTAGGCAGTCTCCTGCAAGGTTGAAGAGGTTTCAAGATTGTTTTGATGCTGAACAACTCAATTCTAAGAAAACTTTATGCTTAGATGTTCCAACTAGATGGAATTCCACCTACTTGATGTTGCGTAGGGCTGTTGAATTTGAATGTGCATTTTCACATTATGCTTCTAGTGAAATTGGCTTGAGACATTATCTTGAGCATTCTTATATTGATGTTGGAATTCCTACAGGTGAACTTTTGAGTAGTGATTGGGAGAGTGTAAAAAGAATTACAAAGTTTCTTGAAATCTTCTATCTTCTTACTTTGAAGATATCTGGATCACGTTATGTTACATCGAATATTCATTTTCTTGAAATTTGTGCAGTAGCTGTCTATTTGAAGCAATTGATAGCAAATGAAGATATAGTTTTAAGTGAAATGGCAAAGAATATGAAAGAAAAGTTTGATAAGTATTGGGGTGATCCAGGGAAAATGAACAAGATAATTTTTATCTCATGTATTTTGGATCCACGTTACAAGATCGAATCAGTTGGCTTTGCACTTGTAAAGATGTTTGGTGTTGGTCCGGGGGCAACTATACAAGTAGAAGTGACAAAGTACATGGCTTCGTTATTCAGTGAGTATGTAAAGTCGAGCTCAAAAGGTGTTGTGCTTGCTTCATCTTCAGATTGTTCTTCATTAGACACTTCGACTTCCGGGCTTTCTGGTAGTCAAGCAAGCATCCAACAAATAGGACTTTTAGAATCACTCATGGAAGATATAAAAAAATATAAAAGTGGGAGTGCAAGTGTTGATACTAGAACAGAGTTGGATAAATATTTAGGTGAAGAAACCGAGGGCGACACTAAAGAATTTGATGTTCTTCTTTGGTGGAAATTGAACTCAGGTAGATTTCCTATTCTTGCGGAGATGGCTCGTGATGTATTAGCTGTTCCGGTTTCAAGTGTGGCATCCGAATGTGCGTTTAGTACGGGAGGACGTATTCTTGATTCATTTAGGAGTTCATTAACTCCTAAATTGGTGCAAGCTCTAGTGTGTCTTCAAGATTGGCTTCGAAATGAAAAATTAAAACAACCCATTAGTATTGAGGAAGATCTTGATAAAATCGAGGAACTTGAACAAGGTAATACTATTGTTACTATATTTGTTGTATATAAGTGTTGTTGATATGCTTATATTTATCACACAACTCATTATTTTAATTTTTTTTCCAGATTTAGCTAGCAATGGAAAAGACCCCTCTGTAATTGACGTATAGTGTTAATATGTTTGGTAAGATTATTCATCAGGTACTATGTCTTCTATTTCCCTGTTTTGATGATAATTGTTACTCCATTGTTTTATATTGATGGGTTTTTCATCATCGTTCAATCGAGAAACTATGTTGAAATTGAACTCCATGTTTTGATGATAATTGTTAGTCCATTGTTTTATATTGATGGGTTTTTCATCATCGTTCAATCGAGAAACTATGTTGTCAATCTCCTTTGTAATGTAGTTGTAGTCTGTTGCAATGTTGAAATCATACCAGTGAGATTTCATATCTTCAGAAACTATGTTTGTGTTTATATATATTTTCAATTTTGATGATTTTCTTATGTTTTTCATGTAATTGAAATTGAAGAAAAAGTGAAGATGGAAGTTGGAACTCCAGCTGGACAGTGGACAATGTGTCGGACGCATCAGTCATCACGCAGGAACAATTGCAATTTGCAAATTTGCAATAACAAATGTGTACAATTTTAAAATGGACAGTGCTCATTTTAATTCTGCTTTTGGGTTTGAGATGTACTGTAGCGTACAATTTAGTGATTTATATTTTACAATTGTGTTCTGCTTTTTCATTCATTATTATGTAGGCAGACTAGTAGTTTGGATTTTTATATGTAGACTCAATGTGTAATTTCTATTTCTGAATTTCTATGCTATGCTGTTAGCGAACAATTAATGCACGCAATATAGGTTGAATTAGGCCGATAAACCGCCCAATAACCGCCCAATAAGAGGTAAACCTTTACCAATCCGCCCGATATCTTATCGGGTGGCTAGCGGATTAATACATTTAAAATCCGATAACCGTTAAGCCAAACCGTTAAGAGTAAATAACCGCCCAATCTACATGAATGAGAAGGGTCACCATTCATGAACAAGACCGACATTCGTACGTTTAATAAAATTGAATTACAAATAAACACCGAAATTCTAAGCTCTTTTCTCCTTTTTCCGGTGAGGGCCTAAGATTAGGGAATATCCTCACCTTTTGGAGATGTATATGTTAGCGTGTGTGTTCTTATCAGCCCCTCTCCCCCCTCCCCCGTTATTTTCCCATGATATTTATACAAAACACTTTCCATACCCAGCAGTCCTTAACCGGAGTTCTTAAGTTCTTACAATATTCTGTGGAATATTTCTCTAAAATGTTGTAAGTGTTGAACTAGCCGTTCGGGCTGAATTGAGTGCTCGACCTCAACCGTAGCTAAATCACTCACCGGTGTATTTCATCCTATACGTGACTTCGGCTTGGTTAACTCTTGATCGTTTTTTCTTAAGTAGAATTCTTTTGATCAGATTTTGACCTATACACAATCTCGATTCAGAACTTTGACTTATCAGCGTCTCATTTTTGACAAAATTTATTATAATTATTTTTTGAAGACATAAATTTTATAAAAAATATATTGAAAAAAAGGACAGTCCGGTGCACTAAGTTTTTGTCTGGGGATCTATTGTACGCAATCTTATACTGTATTTTTTCAAAAGGCTATTTTCACGGCCTGAATCCGTGACCTACGGCTACATAGCAATAACTTTATCGGTTACGGTAAAACTCCCCTTCGAACAAAAGTTATTGAAGTTTTACTTACTCTCTCCGTTTTAACTAAAAATAAAATCCAACTTGACAGAATGTTTCATGCTCCTAGTTAAGAATGCCAATTCTATCGAACTATTTGAGACCAAAGATTGAAGGTGCTTCTGAATGTTCAACATGGGTATTTATTGACTGATGCAGACGATGAGAATTGCCAACCTAAATCCAGTTCAATATCATCAGCCTTGTGCTGTTCAAATTTAATGCAGAAGACAATTAGCTCTACTTGTATGGCCCAGATTTCTTGGCCTGTTTCTTCCAATGGTTAAGATCTCTTTAACCTCAACTGTATTTCACTTACCATAATCCTTGGTCAAATCAATTGAAAATGTTGTCCTCTTTGTTTTTTGAAATTATTACTTTCCCTATCCCAATTTACGTGATGCTTTTTGCTTATTGAGATTAAAACTTCTTATGTATACTATAAATTTAAACATAAACTCTTTAAAATAAAATTTATATATTTAAATGTAACCGGTATTATAAGTTAATAATTAACATTTTAAAATATTTAAAAGGTATATAAAAAAATTATTGTTAAAAAAGAATTCATTAAATTGGATGGGCTGAGTAATACATAGCATGTCGGTGAAAAGTGAAATGAAAGAATTAGTATCAATTTCTTTTACGCAGTGCAATAACTCAACCTTGTATTTTCTCGTACGTTAAGGAAAAAAATATAGATGTTGGGAGAAATAATATGTCTTAAAAACCATTCTTCTCTTTAAATGTGTACCGGAATTAAGAAAAAGAAAAAAAGAAGAAAGCCTACCTGCTTTTTACAAAAAAAACATTCTTCTCGTTATTGATTATACGTGATGAGCTGTTGAATCATCTTGACATAAAGGAAAAAAATCAAGTATAGTAGTAAAGACAATCCAAAATTTGCTTTAAGTTAATAGATTCAAATTCCAATTGTAACATCTTAGCATTTTTAAAGAATATCTTTGTATAAATTTCTGATTTCACTATTAGCTTTTTCGTATCGAGGAAAGCGAGCCATTAAATGCACGAAATGGGAATTAACAAGGGTGGAATAAACATGAAATTACTAGTCTATCACTATGGTAAAATTTTGTGAAGGGAAACGTTACCATAAATTTGATAAATTTAACTATCCATAAAGCTCAGCCATGTAGTTTTAGCTGATTGGAAAGTGACCTCTTAGCTTGAGCAAGTCGGCAAAATAGAGAATGAAGAAGGAGAGAATATTCCAAAGGATTCTGTTATTTCTTGTATATCTATACATGTAGAATGAATATATGACTAAAACTAAAACTAGCTCTACCACTAGATGTAGTTAATTAACTCTACTATTAATCATAGCAAACTTATGTTACAACCACTACAACTAACTAATCGTCATTGCTTGGCCGCTCATTACTCCCCCTCAAGCTGGAGGGTAAGAACAAATTTTCTACTCCTAGCATGCACAATAGATGATAATGTGGTATCTTCTCAAGGCCTTTGGTAAGTGTATCTGCAAGTTGATATTTATTACTAACATGATGAGTTTGAATGAGACTCTACTGTAACTTCTCCCGTACAAAATGACAATCGATTTCAATAAGTTTGGTCCTCTCATGAAATATCAGATTGGCAGTTAAAAGAGGTCTATGGGCAATGTCACGGTGATGTCTAGTTCCTTAGACTAACCCACAAGCCATGATAATTCAGCCACAGTTGAAGCCATGCTTCTAAATTTTGCCTCTGCTGAACTTCTTGACATTGTGCTTTGTTTCTTAAATTTCCAAGAAATAAGTGATTCCCCGTACTTCATTTTCTGGACTATGGGCAGACTGCCCAGTTGAAGTCACAAAAGCAACCAAGGAGTGAATTTGTGTATAAAATATGAATAACCCCAAACATGGAGCATTCTTCATATATATGATGACTCTTAGGGCTTCATTAATGTGTGACCTTTTAGGTTTGTGCATAAATTGGCTCAGAACCGGAACCACATAGGCTATACAGGTCTGGTCATGGTAAGGTAGAGCAACCTTCCTACCGGCCTTTGGTAAGGTTCAGCATCTGTCAGTATAGTGTCCTCATTATTCTTGGTCTTCGTAGCTTCATCAAATTTCACTGATGTGAGCTTCTGATTTTCTTCCAGAGGTGTTGACATTGATTTTTCTCCCTCTAGCCCTGAATTAGAGATCAAATCAAGGACATATTTTCGCTGATTCATCAGAATTTCAGTCGTACTTCTACCAGATTCTATGCCTAAAAAAATTGAGCTCCCCTAAATCATTCATTTTGATTTTCTTCAGAAGGTTATCTCTAGCAGCTTGAATGAGTTGCTGATTATTACCTATCACCAGAAGATCATCCATATAAACTAGGATAATAACCAAATCATCACCTCTTCTCTGCGTGAATAAGGAATAATCAAAATGGCTTTAGACAAATCCTAGGTTTCGGAGGGCCTCAGTAAGTTTTAAGTTCCACTGCCGAGATGCTTGTTTGAGACTATAAAAGGACTTCCTCTATGTACACCTTGGCTCGTTGGTGCTAAAACCTTGAGGAAGATTTATATATACTTCTTCAAAGAGATTACCTTGAAAGAATGCGTTATGAACATCCATCTAGAAGATGTGCCAATGCTTTGAAGAAGCTGCAGTTATGATTGATATGATAGTCACCATTTTAGCTACATGAGAAATGGTCTCTTTATAGTCTAAATCTTTCTTTTGGCTGAAGTCTTTGATTACAAGTCTAGCCTTGAATCTTTCCACCTCTATATTGGCTTTTTATTTAACTTTGTATACCCATTTTCATCCTATGGGATTTTTACCTTTAGGCAGATAAACTATATCCCAAGACATGTTGTCTTCCAAAGCTTGAATTACCTGTTGCATAACATCGTTCCATCTTGCATCTTTGGCTGCCTCAGAGTAATGTTTGGGCTCAGTAATAACTAATTGTGCAGTGAGACACTTGATATATGAAGAAAATAAACCATCATAACTCAAATAAATGGTCATGGATATGCACAAGAGCTTGTCACATAATCTTGCATCCATCTGGGAGGACCAGTTGTTCTTTGGGACTTTCTGACTGCAATGGGTTGAACATCTGCTACATGTGTGAGAGATTGATCAGTTTCAATATTCTGGGATGCATAAATATCAAATTGTTCTTGGTGAATCAACATCACTAAATGCAAAGTCATTGGCAGGTGTAAGTGGACTCTCCTGGACAAGATTAGAAAAATGTGAGGTTAAATGCTCACCTATTAATTCAATAACTAGGAATAAGGGATTATGTAGCATCTTCATCTATTTAAAAGGGAACACATTCTCCTTAAACCACGTCTCTACTGATTAGAAACTGCTTGGATTGCAAGTCATACAATTTATAGCCTTTTTTTGTTGGCGAATATCCCAGAAACACTACTAGTAATGCCCTCGTAGAGAACTAGTCTTGTTTTCTCACATTTACAGTATAATATAAACAGCTAAAGACCATGAGGTGATCTAATGATGGTATAGTGTTAACGAATATTTCATAAGGGTGTTGCAGCTTGAAATTTAAAGCTCTAGCTGTTTCAAGGATGTATCTATGTCTTCTTTCCATTGTGCCATTCTGCTTTGGAGTATAAACATGTGTGCTTTGATGTATAGTTCTTAATATCCCAACTAACTGCTTCATATTTGAATTAACAAATTCAGAGCCATTATCTATTCTCAAGATCTTAACAGAACAGTCAAACTGAATATTGATCATAGAAAAAAAATCTTTCTATTAACCAACAAGTTTCATCTTTAGCATCATCATGAAGAGCTAAGTAATTCTAAAGAATTCATCTACTCTGTAAGAACAAATCTTTTGCTATGATAAGTGGGTACTCTGAAAGGTCCCCATACATCAATATGCAAAAGACCAAATGGTCCTTTGCTCTACTAATACTAACTAGAAATGTCAACCGAGTTTGCCTAGTTAATAGACAAACAAGACATATTGCACAATCATTATTTTTGATATTAATGTGGAGATTCTTGAATTTATCAATCATTTTAAGCATCTTCATAGGTAGGTGGCCAAGTATCTATGTCATATTCCCAAATTTATTGAATCTTACTAACTGACATAGAAGCAGGCATGATTGTGGTATGTACAGTTGGAGTATAAGGCTTTCTCATGCGTATGCAATCTTTGAGTATATACTGTCCATTTGTGTCACTACCAATCCCCAACACCTTCTCTGTATAGAGATCCTTAAATATACATATATCACGAAAGAAAGCTACCAAACATTGCACCTCTTTTATAGATTTTGAAACTGACAGTAGGTTATACTTAAAGTTTGGAAGTTTCTTTAGTGTGGCCTTTCATGTTTGCTGGTCCTTAAATATACTAGTTGATCCACTATGTGTAATCGTAGGCACATTTCCATTTTGTAAATGAATTGAGTTAGGTTTTAGGAATGGGGTTGAATTACCTAATGCTTATAATTTTGAAACCATATGGTTAGAGGCACCACTATCTACAATCTAAACATCTTGATCCAAGTTAGATATTATAATACCTAATTCCATTCATGTTGCATTAGCTGCTATTTCAGTTTCCTTGCCTTTAAGCAGTTGTAAAATCCACTGATATTGTTCTGGAGTCAATGTAGGAGCCATATGAGTGGAACTAGTTGTGGTTGCTGGAGCATCTTCAGTTGTAGTCTTTGTTCATAGATGGAATAGGAACTATAATCAAGAGTTGACTACATACTTGTTCATAAGACTCATTTAGTCCTATTAGGAATTGTAGATCTTTTGACGCTCTATAAGCTGGACAAATGTACGAGAATTTATAGCATCACGACTAGGAATTAGTGCCAAACTATCAAATTCTGCCCAAAGCACTCTCAAATTTGAGAAATAAGTTAAAATTGAGCTAGTGCCCTGCCTAATAGTAGCAATTTCTCTGTGGATCTAAAAAATCCTAGAATAACCCACCTTATCAAAACGCTCATTCAGATCATCCCATACCTCACTAGTATTTGAGGAATATACCATTCCACTCAATAACTCAGGTGAAACACAGTTCATCAACCAAAACAATACAATCGCATTGCAACGCTATTAGAGATCAACAAGATTCGTACCGTAATTCTCCTTTTTGCATGTGCTGTCAATGAAAACTAGCTTATTCCGACCTAGGATTGCAATCCTCATTGCCCGGCTCCACACAGAGTAACTTTCTGGTCCCCGCAGTTGCAACGAAGTCAATAGAGCTCCTGAATTATCTTTTGAATTTAGAAAAAGTGGATGATTGTGACCTAATTTCTCTGGTTATGTGTTATCGAGAGTCGCCATTGTTGATCCTCCAAGTTAGCTTCGAGAGAGCAAAATTGATGACGATAAGACCACACTAATGGCTGTGTGGCTCTGATATCATGTCAAATTTAGCTATCCATAAAGCTCAGACATGGAGGTTTAGCTAATTGGAAGCTGACTTCTTGAGCTTGAGCAAGTAGGCAAAACAGAGAATGAAGATGGAGAGAATATTCCAAAGGATATGTTGCTTCTTGTATATCTGTACATGTATATGTAGAATGAAATATATGATTAAAATTAAAACTAATTCTACCACTAGATGTAGTTAACTAACTCTACTATTAACTATAGTAAACTTAAGTTACAACCACTACAACTAACTATATGTCATTGCTTGGCAGCTCATTAATTATTACTTTGTGATTACGATAATAAGAGTAAGAATTTTGGCTTCTAGCCTATTTGGCCAAGCTGCAAAAATAAGCTTATTTTGAGAAGCGCTTTTCTCAAAAGTACTTTTGGTGAGAAACAGTTTGTGTTTGGCTAATTAGTTTGAAAAACACTTCTGAGCAGCAACTAGTGTTTGACCAAGCTTTAAAAAATGCTTCTAAGTATATTTTTCTCAAAAGTGGTTCTTAAAAAGTATTTTTGGAGAGAAGCTACTTTTTTCTGTTTCTCTAAATTAAACTGCTTCTGCTTTCCCTCAAAAATACTTTTTTCCTTTTAAAAGCTTGGCCAAACACCTCAATTTTTGATCAAAAGTGCTTTTGGCTAAAACGAACCTTGGCCAAACATGCTAGAATTTTGGCTTCGTGACTTTTCCTAATCTTCACACATAACGAGAATTTAGTGTACATCTAGCTAACTTTTGACTATGAAAAGATTTTGTCTCATGCAAAAAAAACAAAAAAACAAAAAAGAGTTTTCATTCTTCAAACAATGAAAATAGAAAAGAAAAAAACATAACGAGATAGATGTTGACCAAAGATTAAAAAATGATTATCCTTATTGCTTCTGAAGATGAAAAGTCAGCAGTTTGCGCCGTAGTGATGACCCAACTGTCTCTGATTAAACTTTTACTGTTGCTTCTCAGTTTTACGCCTATAAATACCTTCCACTTTTCCCAGTAATGAAACCTCACCACAAAAACATCTAACTATACCCCAACTACCACACCCAGTTTCTCTCTGTTCTTAAAAAAAAAATGGTTTGTTTCTGTTTTCTAGTTGATCAGACAAAGCAGGTGTGCAAGAGCAAACCAGCGGCTGGAACATGTTCCCGTTGCGGTGGAGGAGCAAGTGTTGCTGATATGAAAACTGCTACAAGGTTTTGCTATGTACCTTTCTACTGGAAAAACTGGAAAGCCATTGTCTGCACATTCTGTGGTGCCATTCTCCGCTCTTATCGATGAAATTAACATCGTATTTGATTGGTTAAGAGACTTGAGACGTAGTTTTCTTTGATTGGACAGTCATCCACTCATGAACTAGACCGAGGTCCATTTTACTAAATTTAGTGTGTGTGTGTGTGTTGCAGCTTCTTCTCAACAGGTTGGATGAGTCATTTTTTTTCTTCTTAATTATTCTTTAGGCATTTATTAGATGATTATTTTAAATGTACTAACAGCTGCTATTGTAAATATATTCACAAATATCTGGATCTCTGTAATCTTCTTTTCGTTTTCTCCTTTTACTCGGTTTAATCTTGAATCTGTCTCGCATAACAAAAGCTTAATAAATGAAGGAATAAGCGATTTGCAATCAATATCATTGTAGCTTCTGCTCTTTTTTTTTTTTTCTCTCTTGAAAAATCATAACCCTTTGTCCATTTTATATTCTATTCTTTTTGTTTTTAGTCTCTCGGTAATTTTTTTTTATTTATCTGTTTAAAGGTTAAAATTTTTACAAGATTCAAAATTATGAGTTCAGAGGTTTATGTGTTTTGTAAGTTTACATGTTTAGAAATTATAAAGTTTACGAGTTCAAAATTTCGCGGTTTTAAATGTTTATCGTTCGAAAGTTTATGAAATTTGAGGGTCAGAAGATTATAGGCTTGAAAGTTTATGACTTCATGTTTATTATATCTAAATTATTTATAGATACTCTTGAAAAGTCATTTTCCTTAATTTACTTACCAAATACTAGAAAATGAATAAAATTACTATTTATTTTTCAAGAAAACGTTATACCAAATACACACATAATCACAAAAATATCATAACATACTTTTATCAAGAAAAGGATATACCATAACATGTTTAAGATTAAAAGTTATAACAATACTTTTTATATGTGGGGAAAGAACTTATATTTTGATTTGAGAATCTTAAAAGGGCAGGCCGTGCACTGAGCTCTCGCTGAGCTCTAGCTATGTACTGAATTCGGAAAAGAGTCAAATCATATATAAGAGCCTATTATACAGAGTTCTATTATATTTTTATATAATAAGATATTTTTATTGCTCGAACCCGTAAAAATATAACAGAGGGAGTGACTTTTTGGTTGAATTATTGAATAAGGTATAAATACTTCAACTGCCGGTCTGAGCTGAGAACTGCAAATATCACTATGTTACCATTGGCCGGCTAGTTCGAGCAAAGTAATTTACTGCTTGCTCTAAACCAAAAAGATACTAACGTCCAAAATAATAAGAAAGAGGAGATTGTATTTAAACCAACCATTAAATACACAACAACCTACATACCAAGTTTTCTTGTTTAATCTTCAAAGTAAAAAATCCAGCTAAAGTCGTACTCTGGCAGCTAAAATAATAAAGAAGGAAAATCGAATAGCAGTAGGTGTAGGCATTAGTAGAATGAATATGGTCAGGTAGATCACATGCCAAGTGCCTTACAACTGAAGAAAATATAGTTGTATACTGTTGGTGTTCATAATAAATGCACTTTTAAAACTGTATTAGTCAAAATTTGATCAGTCCGATCGGGGCAAAACCAAGACCGTCATTATCATCTTACAAAAGAAGTCAATGTAGTCAGTTTTACCCCATCATTACGACATTCAACATAAGCGACGAGGGTAAGCCCTCTCCACCACTAGTAAGCTTCCACAACTCAGCCATGCCAAGTTGTAGAAAACACAAGAAGGTTTTTCGACTATAAATATCATGTGAAGAGAAGCGAAAACGGGGGGCCTCTTCTACTTCCTCTCCAACACTCCAACAGGTCGAAAACGATGAATATAACTCCACTCTTAAAAAGAAATGATTCTTCACCTATAGAGGGGTGAGAGAGCTCCATCTTGGGAAAAAGAAAAAAGGAACACAACAATTGTAATTCTCTTTCCCCTCTAAGGAGGGGAAAATCAAAACTTTATTATAAATAAGACATTTTGATGTTTTATCCGTTCCACATACAATCACTATTTCTTTGTCTTTCGATCCGGTATTGATTATAATTAACTATGATTTATCCCTTCATTCTTTTTCGATTGATTTGCTTAAAAAGAGTTTGAGCCAAACAATTTGGCGCTATCTGTGGGGATTACCTAGTGAAAACACCTAGTTTTTCCCGTTCGAAGCCAAAGAAACACGAGAAGAGAATCCAGCTCACACCAGATTTGAAGGCAGCTCGTGGAGGAAAGAAAAATCGAACGGGTTAGCAAGATCTAGAATTCCCTGCCCTACCGCCAACACTCTGAACAAGGCAAAAGGTGTTGCAATCAAAACTGCCGGGTAGGGGCAAGGAGCATCCCATCCTCATCTCCGGTACTTCGCTAAACCGGACACCGACACAGGGATACCTCGGCTGAAGAACCAAAAATCATCTTAGCACAACCGAAACCCTTCCGGTCAATGGCATCATAAAAATAAAAAGCCAAAGCCATGCAAGAAACTGTAACACGCGTAACAAATAGGTCAGAACGAAATGTTAGCACCTAGTGCCTGCAGCGTTGAACCATCAATGCAAGCAATGCCATCCAAACTAGGACATCAGCCAAGGGCCTTCGCCACCAACGATCAGAAGGTTCGGCCTTGATCAAACTCAAGACGGGATGTTATTTCAATAAGCTCGAAATAACACCCTTAAGGCTAAGGGCTTTCGCCATCAAAGATAGAAAGGTTTGACCTCACCTGAACACAAGAGGGGTTGTTATTTCGATAAGCTCGAAATAACACCCTTAACACCAAGGGCCTTCGCCATCAAAGATAGAAAGGTTTGACCTCGCTCGAACTCAAGACGGGTTGTTATTTCGATAAGCTCGAAATAATACCCTTATGCCCAAGAGCCTTCGCCATCAAAGATAGAAAGGTTCGACCTCCCTCGAACTCAAGACGGGCTATTACTTTGATAAGTTCGAAATAACGCCCCTAAGGCCAAGGGCTTTCTCCATCAAAGACAGAAAAGTTCGACCTCGCTCAAACTTAAGACACATTGTTATTTCGATAAGTTCGAAATATTGCCCCTAAGGCTAAGGGCCTTCGCCATTAAAGATAGAAAGGTTCGACCTCGCTCGAACTCAAGACGGGCTACTATTTTGATAAGTTCGAAATAACGCCCCTAAGGCCAAGGGCCTTCGCCATCAAATATAGAAAGGATCGACCTCGCTCAAGCTCAAGACGGGTTGTTATTCCGATAAGTTCGAAATAACGCCCCTAAGGCCAAGGGCCTTCGCCATCAAAGACAGAAAGGTTTGACCTCGCTCGAACTACAGACGGGCTGTTGTTTTCATAAACTCAAAATAACACCCTTAAGGCAAAGGGACTCGCCATCAAAGATAGAAATGTTCGACCTCTCTCGAACTCAAGTCGGGCTATTGTTTCAATAATTTCGAAATAACGCCCCTAAAGATAACAGCCTTTGCCATCAAAGATAGAAAAGTTCGACCTCGCTCGAACTCAAGACGGGTTGTTATTTTGATAAGTTCAAAGTAACGCCCCTAAGGCCAAGGGCCTTCCCATCAAAGATGGAAGGTTCGACCTCGCTCGAAATCAAGACGGGCTATTATTTCAATAATTTCAAAATAACACCCTTTAAGGACAAGAACCTTTGCCATCAAAGATAGAAAGGATCGACCTCAAGACGAGCTGTTATTTTGGTAAGTTCAAAATAACACCCTTAAGGCCAAGGGCCTTCGCCATCAAAGATAGAAAGGTTTGACCTTGCTCGAACTCAAGACGGGCTGTTATTTTGATAAGTTCGAAATAACACCTTAAGGCAAAAGGGTTTTCCATAAAAGATACAAAGTCGACCTCGCTCGAACTCAAGATGAGTTGTTATTTTGATAAATTCGAAATAACACTCCTAAGGCCAAGGGCCTTCGACATCAAAGATGGAAAGGTTCGATCTTGCTCGAACTCAAAATAGGCTATTATTTTGATAAGTTTGAAACAATGCCCCTAAGGCCAAGGGCCTTCTCCATCAAAGATAGAAGGCTCAGCCTCGCTTGAACTTAAGACGGGTTGTTATTTTGATAAGCTCAAAATAACACCCTTAAGGACAAGGGCCTTCGCCATCAAAGATAGAAAGTTTTGACCTCGCTCAAACTCAAAATAGGTTGTTATTTTGATAAGTATGAAATAATGCCCCTAAGACCAAGGGCCTTCGCCATCAAAGACAAAAAGGTTCGACCTCGCTCGAACTCAAGATGAGTTGTTATTTTGATAAATTCGAAATAACACTCCTAAGGCCAAGGGCCTTCGACATCAAAGATGGAAAGGTTCGATCTTGCTCGAACTCAAAATAGGCTATTATTTTGATAAGTTTGAAACAATGCCCCTAAGGCCAAGGGCCTTCTCCATCAAAGATAGAAAGGTTCGACCTTGCTGGAACACAAGACGGGCTGTAATTTCTATAAGTTCAAAATAATATCCTTAAGTCCGATGGCCTTCGCCATCAGAGATAGATAGGTTCGACCTTGTTCAAACTCAAGACATGCTATTATTTCAATAAATTCAAAATAACGCCCCTGAGTCCTAGGGCCTTCGCCATCAAAGATAAAAAGGTTTTACTTTTCTCGAACTCAAAATAGGCTATTATTTCGATAAGTTTGAAATAAAGCCCCTAAGTCCAAGGGCCTTCGCCATCAAAGATAGAAAGGTTGGACCTCGCTCGAACTCAAGACGGGCTGTTATTTTGATAAGTTTGAAATAACACCCTTTAAGGCCAAGGTCCTTCGCCATCAAAGATAGAAAGGTTCGACCTCTCTCGAACTCATGACAGGCTGTTATTTTGATAAGTTTGAAATAAAACCCTTAATGCCAAGGTCCTTCGCCATCAAAGGTAGAAAGGTTCAACCTTGGTCAAACTCAAGATGGGCTATTATTTCTTTAAGTTCGAAATAACACCCTTAAGCCCAAGGGCCTTCACCATCAAAGATAGAAAGGTTCGATCTCGCTCGAACTAAAGACGGGTTATTATTTTGATAAGCTCGAAATGACACCCCTAAGGCCAAGGTCCTTGGTCGTCAATGATAGAAACGTTCGACCTCGCTCTAACTCAAAACAAGTTGTTATTTCGATAAGATCGAAATTACACCCTTAAGGCTAATGGCCGTTGCCATAAAAGATAGAAAGGCTCGACCTCGCTCGAACTCAAGACGAGTTGTTATTTTGATAAGCTCGAAATAACACCCTTAAGGCCAAGTGCCTTCACCATCAAAGATAAAAAAGTTCGACCTCGCTTGAACTCAAGACGGGCTGTTATTTTGATAAGGTCGAAATAATACCCTTAAGTCCGAGGGCCTTCACCATCAAAGATAGAAAGGTTCAACCTTGCTCGAACTCAAGACGAGCTGTTATTTTGATAAACTCAAAATAACACCCTTAAGGCTAAAGGCCTTCGCCATCAAAGATAAGCAGGTTCGACCTGGCTCGAACTCTAGATGGGCTGCTATTTTGATAAGTTTGAAACAACACCCTTAAGGCCAAAGGCCTTCGCTATCAAAGGTCAAAAGGTTTGACCTCATTCAAATTTGGATAAACCATTATTTTGATAAGTTCGTAATAAAACCCACAAGGCCAGGATCCTTTGTCACAAAAAGGGGAGAGAAAAACTAGGACTCGCCTAACGAGCCTCCACTTTGTGACGAAATCATAAATCGCCAGAAAAAAGGTAAAATGCAAGACAAGTAGCGAAAAAGAATTCTTTAATCATAAAGTCATAGGTGCGGCCTGTTACTACTTACATCCGACCCGGACCAGTCGGCTAATATAAAAAAAACAACAAGAAACAAGCAAATGTCAACCAGCAAACGAAATAAAAGAAAACAAAATACAATTCTTTTCACTCAGCATCATCACCGCCTACTTCTTCATCATCTCCGTAAGGCTCATCCTCATCCACGTCCGCAGCCCCATCAGCTTTGGGTGTCGCAACATCATACCCACAGTTGGCATGAGCCTCGTAAGCCTTTGCTCGCGCTTTCTCGAAGGCAGCCTTGGTCACGGTACCTGCCTCCCACAAGTTCTTGAATATATCCCGCTGGGCTTCGGCATAGACCTAGAGCTCAGAAGCCTGGCGGGGAACGACAGCGAGGGATGACCCAGTTTGACCACTCAGTCACTGGTTCTCCGCCTCCAAGGTCGCAACTCGATCTGCCAGAACCGAAGCCTACTGATAAATTATGCTAATCGCTCCTTGAGCCTCGCCTCTATCAGGGTCGCTTTCGCCCCCTCCAATTCTTGCTAGGACTGGAGCACACAAATAGTATCCTCTAGAGTCGCCGCTCTTGCCAAAGCCTCAGACCAGGCTCTCTCAATGCACTCTAGACCAGCAACCTTGCTCTCCATCGTAGTCAAATTTCCTCTCCACTCTACGCTCATCTCCTCGACTCTAACTCGGCTCTAATCCATCTCCAACTGCATCGATCTCAACTTTCCCTGCAGATACTCGCACTCAGCAGCCACCCCTCTACCCAATTCAAGCTCCTCATCCTTGAGGCGGAGTTGCTCTTCGAGCTTGCTCTTGCTACGGATCGCCCAGAGCTCGGTTACGGGGGTTCATCCTCAAATGTTCGTGCAACTCGCGACATTAGTTGTGATGGTGGCGGTACTTCTCCAGCAACTGCAAGAAAATCCTCGACCGAATGTTGGCCCTACAGATGCTTTCCACCTCTATAAGATGCATCTTAAAAATGAGATAGCAGTTGAACCAATGTTCTTTCGTATAAAGAGAAATGCCGAAATAAGAGCCGAAGACAACATATCCTCAAACCCATGACAACCACACTTCGTCCCTCAATTTGGCATCAGAGACATTCCGTAGGGACTCATTTTTTGGTTCCGAACACAGTAGGCTAAGCTACGATATCAAGTTATCCCCTTGTGCCAAGAGATTCACGTCAGAAGGGATATAAAGAACATGAGCCAATCCATGTGAGTAAACCACCAAATGATTGAGGCCCTCCTCGAACATCCTAACATCATCAGGATCCAAATTAGACTTGGACTCATATTCATCGACCATCACACTCTTCCCCCTTCCTGCTATCGGGGGGAGGGGGGGAGGAGTGACCCGCTGCAGATGAAGAATGCACACTCGAAGTTACCATGGCGGCACTAGGGGTCTGGCTCTCTGCTCCGGAAGGGTGTTGATTATCACCGACAACGGAAACTCCGAGTTGATTTCAGGTCTTCAGAAACGTGCATCATAATGACTTCTTACACGAAGCAACGCTCCATTTACTAACCGGCGTTTCGGTTTAAATACCATCATAACGGTACACGAGTACTGAAAAGATATTCCCAAAAGAATCAAAAAGTTCACAACATGATCAAGGGACGTAATAGGGGTCAGATTCCCTTCGACTACATTGCATACATGATCTGTCCGTCAAAGTCGGCGAGGCACGACCCCGACGAATGGAGGGACTAACTGTATTCGTCAAAATCTTACCACTCCGACCAAGGCGACCACGATCCCGTCCTTATCATCTTACGAAAGAAGTCAACAAAGTCAGTTTCACTCCATCATTACGATATTCGACATAAGCGACGAGGGTAAGCCCTCTCCATGACTGGTACGCTTCCACAACTCGGCCATGCCAAGTTGTGGAAAACACAAGAAGATTTTTCGACTATAAATATCATGTGAAGAGAACCGAAAACGGGAGGCCTCTTCTTCTTCCTCTCCAACCTCCAACAGGTCGAAAACGATGAACAAAACTCCTCCCTTAAAAAGAAAGGATTCTTTACCTATAGAGGGAGGGAGGGAGCTCCATCTTGGGAAAAAGAAAAAAGGAACACAACAATTGCAATTCTCTTTCCCCCTCTTTGGAGGGGCAAAGCAAAACTCTATCATAAATAAGATATTTTGATATTTTAATTTGTTCCATATACAATCGTTATTTCTTTGTCTTTCGATTCGGTATTGATTATGATTGACTATAATTTATCCCTTCATCATTTTTTGATTGATTTTCTTAGAAAGAATTTAAACATCTTTTGAGCCAAACAAGAACCCGGTAAATTCTTCTTTGTTGGTAAATTTTTTTTTCTTATTCTCACCCCGTATATGCATTAGACTCAGAATAATTTGGACTTTCACCGAGTAAGGCTTTTTAAAGAGAGGAGCGCTTCCGATAATCATGATTTTTTTTAAAATTTTCGACACTCGAAATTGAAATTCTTAATTAAGGGCGGATGAATCTTTATACTCCCTCCGCTCCAAAATAAGTAATTTTTTTTAGGTATTTTACATAAATTAAAATTTACTTTTTAGCATTAATTAGCAATGGAATTGACCATATTAACATTTACTATCTCACATAAGCACTCCTAACATAAATTCCAACACTATTTACTCCATGGACAATGTAAGAATAAAATAACTAATTTATTTTTAAAATCTGGAAAAATTACTTATTTTGGACTATAAGAAAAAAGCCAAAAATTATTTATTTTAAACCGGATTGAGTGCATACCACCGCCACCTTTGATGATCGGGTTGGTGATATTAAATTCCCATAAAAATCGAACAACTTGCTGTATAACACTTTGCACCATTGGCTAAATAGACAACAGAGACATGGGAAAATCCACAGCATATGCCAACATCATGGGATTGGGAACTGTCAAAGCCAGTTTTTTTCATTAATATTCTTGTTGGTGGGTCATTTCAAATACTAATGGTTGTAAATATATAGCTTCATGATTAAGGTATCATTTTTTTTGTGGGAGGCAAATTTCCAAATTTTAATTTAGTGGACTTAGATTATTTCTGCAACCATTATTTTGTTTATGACAACAAGTACAAACTTCTTGTATGCATATATATATAAAAGAAGATAATTATATATATAAAAAAATTGGTACAGGGTACTTTCCTTTATAAAAAATTTTATATGGTGTGATGTGAACTTAAATTAGTGGGATCTCCAGATATCAACCGACATCATATGAAAACCAAAAGAAGAAAAAAATACTATACATAATTTTGTCTGAGCATGCACTACTTGTAATGTCATTTACCCTAGTATGGCATAGTAATGATAGTTTCATTATGATACTGATTAATTAGTTTCCAAATATGAGTACACAATATGGAATAAACATTTATCAACCATATACTATATAGTAAAAGGATATATTATAGTTATAACTAGTCAATTTGTATCATCTTGATTAAGATTTATACCTTTGCCTTCCTTGAGAAATTATCTTTTCTGTTATTTGTATTGGGGTGGAGCTACAATATTAGGTACCGGTTCATAAATAATACAATTTTTTTGCTTAGACCCTTTGTTTGTATACTAAAATTTATTAAATAGGTAAAAGTATTCAATTGTTAATTCAATAATTAAAATTGAGTTGTGAGTTTGATAGTAAATTCAAAATTCATAGACTTTAAATTCTAACACTGCTTTTGTATGCCGCAGTTGTGCATGGATTGATATGCAGTGATGGGTGGCCATGCATCTTTCTGCAATATTACATGCGGTTCGTCCGCGTGAAGAGTGTTTTGACTTTGTTTATAAAATATTTATATCTTCCGTGCTGTCCACTGCTAAAATTAAGTAACTCTGATTTAACCAACATCAATAACTGCATTTAGTGGGCTATGATCTGAAGTAAATCTTGAATTGGTTAATTCATGTTGAAATGAATAAGATAACAGCAGGTGACATCGGTGAATTTCACAGCTTAGTGGGTGAGAAGGACATTGGATGACAGCTGTGTAATGTTATCTTAGTTAGTTATGTGTAAGGCCTTGAAAAAATTTGCTAACTAAATTAAGATTTTGTGGTGCCATGTAGGCTAATTATAATGTTTTATGTGCATTAACATGATGGGCATCAATTGGAATTAGTAAATAAGTGTACAAGTCTTAAAATAAATAATATGGGGTCTAATGAGAGGCCTAAGTCTAAGTCAAGTTAGAAAAATTCTTAATGGGTAAAATTCCAAATGAGTTGCACAAGTCCACACTTTGAACGAGAATATCTAAATATGTATAAGGTTTTATGTGATGAACAACCTATCATATGAAAGGTTTTCGAGTCTAGTTTCCAACGCTTCAAACCGTTCGTCATTGGACATTCCTACACAAAGTTATGATCAAAATAACTAAAGACTGAAAAAATACGATCATGTGTCAGTTCTACGATCGCAAAACAATTATGCGGTCCACATAATTGAGCTGCGATCGCAAACTGGACCAGTGTAGCACAATTTTGGCACCAATTTCGCGATGTATTTTGCGACCCACATTCTTATTTTGCGGTCCATTATGTGATCGCAGACCCGATTGCGGAGGCTTATTTATTTATTTATTTATTTTTATAACCCAATCTTATTTTAATATATAGGCTTTGGGTCCTCATTTGAGGTCATTTTCTATTGATTTTAAAGATGTCTAAGAGCATATAGAGAGAGAAAGAGAGAGAAGGAGCTTAGCTTCATAATCACCCAAATCTTGCTCAAGTTTTCAAAAATCAAGGAAGATAACTACTTGATTGTTCTCCATCCGGGTAAGTCCTTCTTCCAAGATCTCATGTAAAAGGTTAAGGGTTCAAATATGTTGTGGGGATTAGAAATAGGCCATGCATGAGGGACTAAGTTGTAGTACGTGATATTAAAGAACTAATTTGGGTAGTTCCTATGAAAATTGGTTGAGGGAGGAAGGAATTTTCATTTTCATATCTTGTAGACTATTTCACATCTTAGGTGTTTGATGAAATTTCTAAGAGAGATACAACATAGATAATCTTCATAATTATTAATCGATTCCCTCTATCTCCTTATAGATTGTTATTGCTGGAGGTGTCGGTGAATTGTAGAAACTTAAGAAAAATCTCTTTGAGGTATGTACGACTAAAACCCCCTCTTCTTAGTAATTAAGCTCCCACGGTATCCATGTAAAATTGTAAGTCCAAATTTTGATTGATATAGTATTTGTTATATCAAAAGAATTAGTGTTGCAAGAATATATGTGAAAAGTGTGTCTCAATATGTTCAATATACTATTCTTGGAATATTGGTGATATGTGAAGAATGTGGACTATATGCTAAATTGCCTAGATTTCAAGTCAAGTTTAAATTGTGATTATTATGCCAAATCATGCGAATCTCTCTCTATGCTTACAACTTGAATTGCGCTTGTATGTGCCCATGATCTTAAATAACATGGTTAATATTGAAAATGGAAATAACGTGAAACGCGAGCTATAAAATATTGTCTAGTGCCAAGTATGATGTGGTAATTATGGTCTCAAGTACCGATGAACTAATATATGTAGAACCAAAGATTGAAGTGAGATGATTAATAGAAAAGGGTAATGTCTTGGTAAGACGGCCTAGCCGATCGGGCTGTGATCGGACGCCATATGCATGGTGATATTGTGTTGATATTGAAACCGGAAAGCAAGAATGAAATTGTGATGAAGGTATACGTACCAAATGAGCCATGATTGGACTCCGCGTAAGAAAGCGGTGCTATTGTAAATGATGGTGCAACAATATGAAATGTCCCAACCTAAAGCTATGGAAATTATGTGAAAGCTATGTGATCCCTTTTATTTGATGATGTAATGATTGTTTAAAGCTTTTGTTGAATCTTTATGAATTCTTTGTTCTTGTATGGTTGTTTTTTCTATTGAGATTGTGTTTAGTTATACATGCTAGTGCATTTCGGCGGCACTAACGTTCATTTTGTTAGGGAGCTACACCATTAAATGGATGTAGGTGTTTTCATAGCAGGCAGTGTTGGTCGCAACTAGTGATGCATCTTCCTTTCAGCTGACTTGCTAAGCCCTATTTCGGGGTCATGTACCGTTGTCATCATGTAATTTTTATTTTGAGGTATATGATAACTAGGGATTTTGACGTATTTTTTGCTCCTTCTTGCTTATGCTTTGATCAAATATTCTTACAAAGTAGTTGTAAAAGGCTTATAAGATGTGCTTGATTGCAGGTTTGATCAATAAAGTGATAAAATATTAAAGATCGATTCAAAAGGAGTGAAACTTGCACAAGTGCTAAATACACGGTAAGCTCAGGCAGAACAGGCCCAGTGCGGCCGCACACCACTTTGTGCGGTCCGCACTGTGGGATTCTGAGAGTTGAATTTCAGGCTTCAAGGCAGTGCACCGCACTAGATTTTATATGGTCCGCACTAAAGGCAATGCGGCAGCACTATCATTCTATGCGGTCTATAAAGCCAAGATTCAGAGAAGATGAATAATGGAGTTTTGAAGCATGTGCGGTCCGTAGTCTATTCTATGCGGACCGCACTAGAATCCTCCACGGCCGTAGTCCATTCAGTGCGGTCCGTAGAGCCCAAGTTCAGAGGGTGTAATTTTTGAAGTCAAGTGCCCAGTATGGACCGCAGTCCATTTTGTGCGGTTCACACTAACCCTGCAGGGACAATTTTGTCAAGATTTTTCAGCTTATCAGATATTGTATTACATCAGTTGCGTTCGTGGATAGAATTTTCTTAGCCATTTTGGATATTTTTACTTACATTTCATCATTGAATCTTTATATTTAGCTTAGTAATTAATTATGTGTTTATCTTCTTCTATTTCTTACTTTCTTCTTTGAATATGATTAGCTAGACCCCATATCTAGGGTTGTGGCTCAACCCTAGTGTGGGTAATTAACGGGTTTTGTATTTTAGGGCTAAATTGATTATGAGTGTTTGTTATTTGGGTCAATTTCATGGTTAATTTCTGAATTAGTGGTTTCAAATACTAGTTTGTGTTTAGTTGACTAGGGTTCTTCTTGAGAAAGAGAATATAAGTCTTCGAAATTGACCCAACAAGGAATTGAGATGTACTCAACAAATTGATAGCCCCAATTAAAAGGTTAAACCTCTAGAGAGTAATACCCGACTTGAACTTTTGTTGCTTGTGCAAATTTGCATACTCAATTGGTCTTGAGAAAGTCAATTGGGCAAAATAACTTAAACCACCGAGAGGTATGGAGTGGGTAAATTAGTGCAACTGTTATATCATATTCCCCAAATATGTCAAAGATGCCTTAGACTCAAGTGCCCGTCAATTGACCACCTAGGTAGAAGTCACTATCCTAGTGCCTTTTAAACCTATTTGAACAACTTGTAGCAATTTCAACTCTTAGTTTAATTTACAATTTGTAGTTTGTTAAAAGTAGAATTATAAAAAAAATCCTAAAAATGAATTGAAGACCAACTAAAAGCACATACGCAATCCTAAACTAAATAGATACCCGATCCCAATTCGAGCTCTCTATGAATTCGATCTCGACCCAAAATCGGATAGAAGCTATTGCGCCCTCTCTTGCTACTCATTAGTATTGCGGAGTTAGAAGCGATCCCTTTTTGGCGTCGTTGCCGCGGCGCTAACAATTTTGGCTATCTATGTAGTTAGTTTTGTGTATTATTTTTCTTTCCTGATTTGTTACTAATTTGTGTGTGTGAATACTTCAGGTACCAAATAGCTTTAGATGCTAATGATCCTCTTAGAAACGTGCTTACGGGGGTGGAGGTTGATGATGTTGGAGAGGATGAGGTGCCTCTTGTACCTCCTGGACCACGACAAGGCTGCCCGGACAATGCTAATAAAAATGTCCCAAACCCTCCTCCGCCACCTCCAAGAGCGGTTCCTCGGGTGCTACCGAACCAAGGCTATGCAAGTGCTATTATCCCACCCAGACTCCGATGGGAAATTTCTAGATAACCAATGTGATGTTGACCTTACTTGAGCAGTGTGGGTATTTCATGGGCTCTCCGGATCGAAATACCTACAAACATCTCAAGGGGTTCATGGATACATGTTGGGATTGTAAGCAGACGAATGTGTGAGATGATACTCTTAGGTTGAGAATATTCCCATTCTCACTTCGGGGGAAAGTACTGGATTGGCTAGAGGGACTCCCCAAACATTCCATCATAACTTGGGATTAGTTGGCGGACAAGTTTATTGCTAAAATTTTCTCACACGGGCACATGGCGGCACTTCGAGATGAGATATTGGTCTTCAAGAAAGAACCCACGGTACCTTTCCATATGATTTGGGAACTGTATAGAACAATGGTGAAGGAATACCCCAATAATGATATGACGGAGGCGATAATACAACAAACCTTCTATAGGGGCATCAATACAATAAATCAATGCATAGTGAATCAATTAGCTAGGGGTAATTTTATGAAGTTGTCTTATGAAGAAGCTTCTGAGATTCTTGATGAAATGGATGACACATCCTCAGCATGGCAAAGTAGAGCCAATGTCCCTCAAGGTGACCCTACGATTATTCATTTGCATAAGGAATTACATGACCATGGGCAAGCTATAGCGGAGTTGACAACTACTATGAACCAATTGTCTAAGGCACAGTTACAACAAGTCCAAAATCCTCGCCAAGTGAATGCCTTGGAGGGTGTTAATATGCTTGTCAACAAGAGAAGGCAACAAAACCAAGGGAATTCTGAGCAATTTGATGATGACTGTGATGAGTTTCAAAATGATGGCTGATTTTAGGCTATATAGACTATTTTTACACCTTAATATTACCATTCTTTATTGTTGTTTTATAGGTAAATTTCCAACAAAATGCTCTAAATAGCGTTCTTTTGTTTTGCAGGGAATAGTCTAAGTGAGGAAGCACAACAGAGTGTTTTGGAGGAATATGTGAAGAAAACACCCACTCGAGAGTGCCCGAGCACAAAGAAGCAGGAAATGGCCTGGGCAAAGAGTACACCCCGACCGCGGTGGACCACGGCGGATTAAAAAGCAAAAGAAAATGGTCAGCTCTCACATTGCGGCTTTCCGCGACCACGGTGCACTGTTCATACCCTAGAAAATCTAGGGACCAAAGTGTAAAGGGAAACTTTTGCCAAACCCTTATAAGCTTTAGAAGCTCGCCCAAGATTGTTTTTAAGCTTGTTTTAGAATGCTTTGGAGGCAAGAACAAGTGTGAGAAGATCAACCAAACATTATAGTTTTTTTATCTCTTTTATTTCTTGCAATTTTACGTTATGAACAATTTAGTAGTTTTCTCTTATTTTGTTATGAGTAGCTAAAAAATTATCAAGGGTTGATGGAACCAATTGTTGGTTAAAATTTTGGCTCAACTTGTTATAATTGAGCCGTATTTATTCTATGATTGTTCAACTACATTTTGTGTGTTGATTAACTGAATGGGCCCTTGATTAATCGTGTCTAATTACCTCATATTGCTTGAGAAAGAATATTAGGTTAGATAGCTATTGAGCAACACCACTTTTGGGTAATTGAAGAAATTTATTATTTGAGCTTAAAAGTGGGTTTAGAGATAACGAAACTTTGGTGGAATAATTTAGAGCTGCGCATATTGTGAACTAGAGTAGTTAGAGAGAATGCTATAATAAATTATTGTAATTGATCGAGAGATAATTATGATAACCCATAGTTCTCAATCCTCGTAGAGTATTACAGCGAGATTGTAGTGAAAGATTCAAAATCGAAGCTAGCGATTGGGGAAATCACTGCCCTAGACCTTTTTACCATTGAATTATCTTTGCTTTAACTTATTGATGTTTTTGATATTATTTGAAGTAGTTAAATAAAAACCCAATATATATTGATGAAATATATTGCATCCAGAAAATGATTGAGTTGAAAATAACATTGCCAAAGAGTTGTAATATGTCAGTTCCCTGAGGATTCGACTATGGACTTAAAACTGGATTATATTTGTAATGACCGCTTTGTCTTTTAGAAGGCATAGTTGGGTGTTATAAAATTTTTGCGATATTGCTGGGGAACAAATAGTGTTATTTATCACAATTTAGAAGTAGTATTACAATTATTAGCTTAAATCAATTTTCGAAGGTGTTAAACAATATATTCATTGAAATTTTGGTGTATTCCTAAAAATCCATCGAGGACTGGAGAATTGCTAGCAGAACTCTTAGACCCCGAGAAAATATTCAAGGCATTGAACTGTTCCAACAAGAGGTTCCAACAATCACAACAACCACACCAGCTCGAATTTGACATAGGTGATGCAGAAAATGTCAATAGAAATGTCGGGGATCTGCCAGTTGTCCCAAACGTCAGAGTAGTGGCATCTCTTGTGCCAGAAGCCGCACTTTATGATTGGGAATAGCCCACAACTGACAACCCGGCTACTGCCATAGCTTTGCCCACAATTCAAGCGGAGACTTTCCCGATAACCAACAACATGATGCATCTTCTACAGAATAAAGGATTGTTCTCGGGGTCACACATTGAAGACCCTCAGGAACACTTGAAAATTTGTTTGTCTATTTGTGTGACCTAAAGGCAACCGAATGTGACCCCAGAAGCTATCAAGCTATTACTGTTCCCATTCTCTATGAGTGGGGAAGCTAATACTTGGTTGAATTCGCTCCCTATCAATTCCATTGTCACCTGGGAGGAATTAGTCAAACAGTTCCTGAATAAGTTCTACCCGCCCAACAAGACTGCAAGGCAGATTGATGAAATATTGCAGTACAAGCAGCAACCGACTGAAACCTTGCAGGAAACTTGGGAAAGATTTAAAGGTATGCTAGTGAAGTGTCCTCACCATGGTATTGCGAACAAGATGCTCGGTTAGAGGTTCTACATGGGATTAGATGACAATCTAAAAACCAATATGGATGTTTCAGCCGGAGGTGCATTTTTGAGTAAGACATTCACCGAGCGCAAAGTCCTTCTTGGCAAGATGTTATAGAATTCGGGGTGGATGACTAAAGGTACAACACTAGCACCCATAGTGCATTTAGTTCCTCTTGATCCAAATAATGGGCATGCAGAGAACATGGCCACACTCATGACTCAAATGAGTATATTGACAAAGAAGATTGATGAGATGGGTACAAAATAGGTGCACATCGTTGACACAACAAATGGAGGACTGTGTACACCATGTGTGAATCACTTTTATGTATACTCATGGAGCGGAGAAGGTGACAATAAACGAGCAAGAGAAGATATGAATTATATCAACAACTTTGGGGGTCAGGGACAAAGAGGACATCAATGGATACTAGTACAAAATCAGCAATACAGACCAAACATGCCACAGCCTGGGGGTATGCAACCTCAAGGCCAAATTGTGCCAGTACCATATCAGAGACAACGGGGCTATCCATAACAAAATCAGTAATAAATGACATATCATCCACCTCCTTAGCAGCAAGATAACAACATGGTGGAGATCAGGAGTATGCTTTAGCAACTCATTGGAAAAAATGGTAAAATGCACGAAAAGTTGGTAGTGCATGATTCAGCTATAAAGAACATTGAAACTTAGCTGGGGCAGTTGTCTATAGCTTTAACAACTATCCCCAGGGAACTTTTCCAGCGAACACAAACATCAACCCCAAGGAGAAAATCCCGAATCAGTTGATGGCAGTAAGTCTCCGTAATGGGAGAGATCTATATAAAGAGCAGGAAGTTGCACAAGCCAGCAAAGAGACTACGCCAGCCACTCCAATTTCACTAGAGGTAGATGAACTAACAGAACTTACTGAAGTGGTAGTTGAACAGGGTCATGATGAAAATGGTAAGGCTAAGATGAATGAACAAGCTACAGAACAGGTGGCACCTCTTGTGCCACAAAACCCTAACAGAGAGAATCCAGCAAGCAGTGCACAAAGGGTGATACCTGCTCCATTCCCTTAGAATTGGTAAATCAAAAGAAGAAAGATCAATACAAGAAATTCATGGAAATGCTGCGTCAAATTTAGTTGAATATTCCTTTGATGGATGCCTTGAGGGAGATGCCAGGTTATGCGAAGATAATAAAGGATCTAATGCCATGGAAGTTTGATTTTCAGGACCTATCTATTATCACTTTGATGCAGACCTACAATGCAGTAGTGACAAGACCGATGGCTCAAAAGATGTCTGATCCAGGTAACTTTACTATTTCATGCACGATTGGGAGTTATGCCTCTACAAAAGCATTATGTGATTTGTGAGCCCGCATAAATTTGATGCCTCTGGCTGTATACACCAAACTAGGCATTGGCAGAGCTAGACCGACTTCGATGTTGCTGTAACTGGCTGATCGCACTATTAAAAGGCCAACTAGGGTTCTTGATGATGTGTTGGTACAAGTAGGGAAGTTTGTGTTCCCTACAGACTTTGTTATTCTAGATTTTTAGGTAGATGAGGAGATACCTCTCATTCTAGGTAGGCCATTCTTGGCCACTAGGAGAGTACTGATCGATTGTAAGATTGGGGAATTAAAAATGAGGCTCAACGATGAAGAAGTCATATTCAATGTTCAGCAATCCATGAGGAGACCTAGTGAATACGCTAATTGCTCCCTAGTGGAGGCAATGGATGTGTCCTGCACGAAGATGATGTGACCCTGACTGCTAAAGAACTATTAGAGGCATGCTTGACAAATTTAGAGGAGATGGATGGTGAACGGTTAAATGAGTGGGTCATAGTACTTGAAGGCCAAGGATTCCGGAGAAGGGATTCGAGTCCATTGGGTTAGAAAAAAGGGCTACACCTCCGGCATAGCCATCAGTAGAGGAATCACCCAAGCTGGAGCTAAAACCGCTCCCAGCTTGTCTCAGGTACATTTTCTTGGGCCCTAGTTCAACTTTGCCTGTCATTATATCATCCGGTTTGCTAGATGTGCAGGTTGAACAACTCCTACAAGTACTACAAGAAAGTAAGACTGCCATTGGGTGGTAGATATAAATGGTCTCAACCCAGCCTTCTATATGCACAAGATTCTCTTGGAAGAAGGGCACAAACCTTCCAGAGAATATCAACGAAGGTTGAACCCGAATATGAAAGAGGTAGTGAAGAAGGAAGTGATCAAATGGTTAGATGCGGGAATCATCTTCCCCATCTCTGATAGTAACTGGGTCAGCCCTATCCAATATATGCCCAAAAAGGGGGAATAACTATTGTACAGAGTGAGAACAATGAGTTGATCTCAACTCGTAATGTCGCATGATGGAGGATTTATATGGATTACCGGAAATTGAATACAACCACCTAGAAGGACCACTTTCCCCTGCCATTCATTGACCAAATGTTGGACAGATTGGCCGGGCGATTGCACTTCTACTTCTTGGATGGATATTTGGGGTACAATCAGATATCAATATTCGCTGAAGATAGAGAGAAAGCATCATTCACTTGTCCTTGTGGCATCTTCGCCTTTCAGGGAATGATGTTTGGGCTTTGGAATGCACCATAGACATTTTAATTATGCATGCTAGCCATTTTCATAGACATGGTGGAGGACATTATGGAGGTTTTTATGGATAATTTCTCTATGATAGGGGATTCATTTGAGGACTATATTTACCACTTAAGAAGAGTGCTCAAAAGATGTATGGAGAGAAATTTAGTATTGAACTGGAAGAAGTGCCATTTTATGGTACATGAAGGGATAGTCCTAGGGCATCGAGTGTTCAGTAAGGGGATTGAGGTTGACCATGCTAATGTTAACGTGATTGAAAAGCTGCCACCACCTATTTCAGTCAAGGTGGTGAGAAGTTTCCTTGGGCACGCCAGGTTCTACAGGCGATTCATAAAAGATTTCTCCAAAATTTCAAACCCATTATGCAAAGTCCTTGAGAAGGATCACCCGTTTGCTAACCCATTATTCAGGTTTCGATATCATCCATCAGAGTAGTTATCAAGAAAGGTTTATTGTTGTGTCAAAGGAAGTATGCAGTTGAGCTCATAGCCGAGTTGGGATTGACAGGCTCAAAGCCAACTGTAACACCAATAGAGCAGAACATGAAGCTAAGAATTGTAGAATATGATGCATATTGTGGTCTAAATGATGATTCACAACTTACAGATATGAAAGGGTATCAAAGGCTCATAGGAAACTTCTTTACTTAATACTGACAATGCCTAATATTACCTACACAGTGTAGACCTTAAGCCAATTCATGAAAGCACCTAAGAGATCTCATCTAGAAGCAGCATATAATTTGGCAAGTTACATTAAAAGTAAGCCAGTGCTAGGCATTCTAATAAGTGAAAATGGTGACATGACCTTGAGAGCATACAGTGATGCAGACTAGGCCAACTGCCCAAATTCAAGAAAATTTGTGATAGGATAATTGGTGAAGTTTCATGACTCATTGATATCATGGAAATTAAAAAAGCAGAATACAGTTGCAAGGAATTCAGTAGAGTCAGAGTATAAAAGCATGGCTTTAACAATTTCTAAATTCATCTGGTTATTGGGAGAGTTCAAAGAGCTAGGAATTGCAGTATTTACTCCCATTTAGTTGTTCACAGATAGCAAGGTAACAATTAAAATAGCCAACAATCCAATATTTCATGAGCACACCAAGGATATAAAGGTAGACTATCATTTATAAAGGAAAAGGTACAAGAATGATTGATATATCCTGTATATATTCTAACAGAATATCAAAAGGTAGATATATTGACCAAAGGACTTGGCAGCGTGCAACATTATCAATTAATGTCCACGCTAGGTGTTTTGAATATTTTTACAAGACCTAGCTTGAAGGAGGGGGTGTCGAAATGAAAAGATAGCAACTGGTGATAGGTGTGAATCTCACAACGTAGTAGGTGATAAGGGCATTAGATGATAGTTGTGTAATGTTAGCTTAATTAGTTATGTTAGTTAGTTAGCTAAGAGATTAAGTTAATTGGCTTCTAAAGTGTATAGTTGATCATGCCAAACTCTAGTCCTAAAAAGTATAAGCGGTCGCTACAAATATAATCTGGTCTGAAAGGCCGGAGTCGAACCCCACAGAGAACTAAGGCTTAACTATATTTGTTTAATATCACTTAAAAGACAAGTTTGAACAATTTTATAAATTATAAAGATTGATATTTATATTTCTAACTAATTAACTAGAAAATACTACAAAACAATAAATCTATCAACTAACGAGATAAAGGGTTGGAGACGAAAGAGGTCTGGAGTTATGATTTTCTCAATTGTCGAAATCCTTACAACTATGTTCCCTACAATTTTGCCGATGTATTCTCTACTGATCGTGAGATATTTAGGTGTTGTAATTCTCTCTAGAGCAACTACAACAATTTACTAGACATATTCTCTCGAACTACGCTAGTTGGCTTTATCTAACCACTCACTATGACCACGTCAAGGCTTTGTTATTTCTAAAGCTACCTTTAAAACCAATATATTGATTTCTCACATACGTTAGGAGTGACGTTGTTCAACAACCACCTAAATATGTATCCTTTCTCAAGCAACACATAATAAATAGGCACAATCAATCGATGGCCATTCAATCAACAACAATAAATACGTAGTTGAACAAGTAGAGAAATTCAATGGCTCAATTATACAAAAACCTAACAAATATTTAAACTACAAAAGGCTCCATCAAAACCCTATAAAAAAAACCTTAGATTAAAATATTTAGCTACTCATAAAAATGATGAAAAATATAAAGACGAAGGAAAAACTCGTAGAAGAGTTCCCCTCCTTGCTCCTATTGTATTCTTGACTCCTTAGGTCGAATCCTCGGTTTCCTTAGCCTCCTTAGGTCTAAATTATGTCAAAAGTATGTCCAACCCCCTTAAAATACCTTTTTTACATGTATATATACCAAGTAGGGTCGGTCCCATACTATTATACCTTCTCCTACGCAAATAAGGACAATTTTTTCATGTCTGGACGGCCGCCAGCGCAGTCAACCGCGGTACGGACATGGTATTTGGAAAGTGTAACTGCCTCATCCAGCCTCAGGTCCGAAGTCGCGGTTTCGACTGTATTTTTTACTCTGTTACGTTTGGAATTTGGAAAAACATAAAACATGAAAGTTGTAGCCCTTTGAGTTATCTTTCCAATCAATATTGTGAAGCCCTAATTAAGTTCTGAGAAAAAAGTAATGTGCATTTTACTAGACAATACATAATATGCCTACTCGATTCTTTGTTTTGTTGCTCTATAATCCGTTGATCCCCGAATACAACCGTGGCTTAATTTCTTGGGCTTATACTCAGACTTCAAAGCTCCAAATCACTTGAATTCATTCAATAACATCGACATCGCTCGGAATCACTCCTACAAGGCATAAAACACACAGTTAGCGCAAGGCACTAGCGATTAAAGCCTAAACTCAATTAAAGTGCAGTAAATTAGAGTATAATAAACGACTAAAATACGTAATTATAGCCTATAATAAACACCCTACAATTAAATCATTGCTCGTCCTCAAGCAATCAAACTACACATTTTATAGACCGGACCTTTTTGAACAATTCTCCTAACTCATCACACCAAGAGTATTTAAAATAGACTAAGCATAAAAGAAAAACATTTTCACCTCAAGATTTAACTCACGAGTACCACATATTATTCACAACTCACCCACTTACTCTAACATAGAGGTCACTGGCCTTTTCTTCATGAATCAAGTGCCCTCACACAACAAAAGAAAGTAGTTCCACACAATAAAATTCAAGAACACTTAGGAACTTAAGATAGAAAGAATTCCCTCACTCTCATAAATAACATTCATATGCCACAAAAGATGCACCATAAGCTTGCATGTAGTGTACTACTCCACTAATCAAGCTTATTCAATCTAGGATCAATTAGGAATGGTAATAATGTAGGCTACGAGACGGATATGATACATTTAGATATAAAAGTTACTACACCTCTCTAAGCACTTTAATACATATACTTTAACATTCAAACCTCATACTTATGTCAAACCAAACTCCACTTTTACATCAATATACATTACCCCATACTTTTTTAAGCACAGTTGCACTAAGAGCCACCACTTATCAAGAAATATTTATTTTTCACAACAATCAAACTATTTTTTTTTTCAATTCAAGTGACTCTTACATTTTTCAAAACAATGCACCTTTCTCCTTATTTCATTAGTTCCACTCAAACGCCAAATCAACCACCCCACACTTTAATTTTTACATTGTTCATAATAATTCAAGTGCTCATGAGAGGTTAAAAGATTCAAATAGATGATTAATTCAAACGATTGGGTAAGGCTTGTAATGTGGTTGCTAAAGAAATAAGATTACATGCTCAAAGGGGTTAAATACGATACATAACAATTAAGTGGGTAAAATATATATATCTGGTTCAACAAAGAAACGCCTATATCTTTTCTAAGACTGAATAAAACTACTATTTTGCTTCGCAAATACACATGACAAGTTCTAGGAATCAAATGCAATGCAAAGAATAACACCCAAACCTCACACACACAATGGCACATAATTTACTCATGATTGGACTCATCAAGACGCTCTAGTCAAAACAGCTAAGCAAAGTTAAGAACATACAATATAAGGTACTTATATAATAGTCAAAACTGAGCCTAAGTGTCACAACCAAAGTACTCATTATTCTCAAGGCATAACAAAGTCAAGAGTTATTGCTTTAATTCAAAACACAACACAATGACTTCTATTTCTAAAAAACTAACTATAACCGGTTCAAATAGAACCCTTGGAAAAGAACCGCGACACAAAGAAACACCAAGGGGGAATTGCTACACTACCTAACAAAAGAAAATCTTTTTTGTTTATTTTTTCTTTAGACTTAAATCCCTCAAGAAAATTATCTAATAGATCCATCATCGAGAAAAGTCCAATATTTTCTACTTAAAAAAAAGTTATCCAATTAAACTAACAAAACTAATAAACGTCACCCGGATAATTTCCTCACCCTACAATTAAAATTTTGTATTTTCCTCAATGCACACTATAACTAATAAAAGGGTAAGAGAGACTCCATGGTAGGCCAAAGGCCGAAGCACTAACAACTCATGGGATACTCAGACTTCTCCCAAGCTTGATCCTTCGTGCGGGTACCTTACACTTAGTTCTAACCATTTGGTTTGTTGTTGCATCCTTCGAATACCTTTGCTTTCCATGCTCCTAAAAAATAAAAAATTGACACTACAAAAATAATACAATTAAAAATATATATAAAAAAGAAGCAATAAAGCTGGGTTGCCTCCCAACAAGCGCTTGATTTAACATCGCACATGGCGCGAATAACTTTTTGCCTCCACCTCGAGCTTATGAATTGAACCCCAAGTTTTGATTCAAGTTTATTATTACGGTCATGGGGCCGTGGAACAAATCTAACTGGACCAAGGATATGTAGTATTCTGCACTCCTAGGCCTTTGTATGATGTATGACAAGAAGAGTTTCAGAATATATGCACATTGTTCCTTATTCCTTGATTCTTCAATTGGTTCGGATGACTCTATTTTTATATCATCACCCAAACATAATGTGAAAAAATACTTGAAGTGAGACCAATGCGCTCAAACATATGAACTTCAAGACTTTCAACATCCTCAATATCAATGATACTAGAGTCAACAAATTTATATCCTCAAAGTCCTTGGTTGTCTATAGTTTGTCTTATTTATCATTAACATCCACAAATTATAGTTGGTTAGGTTGTTGATGTTCTACTCTGACCTCCCCAACTAACACCTCAAATTTATGCTCTTCTTGGCTACTATCCTCAATATTGTCTTGTTGAGCATTAAAAGCTCCAACCACTTGACTCAATTGAGCCTCCAGCTTGCGAATAGTTGCCTCTTGCCTTTCTATCTGCAATTATTTTTTATTATTTTATTTCAAAAGGCACTTTAACATATTATTGATCTCCTTCAGGTCTGCATCCCCAAGTTCTTTGTTCCTGTTAACTTCACAAGAAAAGGTAGAACCATCATAGTAGAGGGTTGGGGAAGATAAAAAATATAAGCACAACCATAAAAGTGACCATTTTTACCACCACACATATCACACACATTTCACAAATAAGATTGAGTTAGTGCAGATAACTCGCCCTGAGGAACGTTTTAAAATTTTTGCCATGGGTGGTTTCCTTTCCAATATGTGTAGAGATCAATAGTAGAATTATCTATACCTAAATTCCCATAATTCCAAGATGTCATATTTATCAAATCAACAATTATAATAAAATAAAATAAAAACAAAAAATAAAACAAAATAAAAGTTCAAACTCGAAACATAGCAATATATACAGCTACAAATACACCATTAGTTCCCCGGCAACGAAACCAAAATTTGATCACACCCAACTCTAGTCCTTAAAAGGATAAGCGGTCGCTGCAAATATAATCCGATCTAAAAGTCCATAGTCGAATCCCGTAGAGAACTAAGACTTAGCTATATTTGTTTAATATCACTAAGAAGATAAGTTTAAACAATTTTCTAAATTATAAATATTGAGATTTATATTTCTAACTAATTAACTAGCAAATACTACGAAGCCATAAATCTATCAACTAACGAGACAAAGGGTTGGAGACTAAATTAAGGAGGTCTAGAGTTATAATTTTCCCAATTGTCAGAATCCTTACAGCTATGTTCCCTACAATTTCGCCGATGTATTCTCTACTGATCATGAGCTCTTTAGGTGTCGTAATTCTCTCTCGAGCAACTACAATAAGTTACTAGACATATTTTCTCGAACTGTGCTAGTTGGCTTCATCTAACCGCTCGCTATGACCACGTCAAGGCTTTGTTATTTCTAAACCTACCTTTAAACCCAATGTATTGATTTCTCACATACGTTAGGAGTGACGTGGTTCAAAAACTACCTAAATATGTATCCTTTCTCAAGTAACACATAATAAATAGGCACAGTCAATCGATATTCATTCAATCAATAATAATAAACATGTAGTTGAACAAGTAGAGAAATCCAACGACTCAATTATATAAAAACATAACAAATATTTATCCTACAAAAGGTTCCATTACAACCCTAAAAAACGAATTAGCTATTCATAATAGTATGCAAAAACACAATACTAGAATTCATAACCAATAATAGAAATAGGAAGAAGGAAGTGAAAAACTCATAGAAGAATTCTCCGCCTTGCTCTCAGTGTGTTCATGACTCCTTAGGTCGAATCCCCGGTCTCCTTAGCCTCCTTAGGTCTAAATTATGTCAAAAGTGTGTCCAACGTCTCAAAATACCATTTTTTTATGTATATACAAAGTAGGGTCGGGCCCAAACTATTATAATTTCTCGTACGCAATAAAGGATAATTTTTTTACGTCCGGACGGCCGTGGCCGTGGCCGCGGTCAAATGTGGTACGGACGTGGTATTTGGTAAGTGTACTACCTCAACCCACCTTAAGTATGCGGTCTTGATTTCGACCGCATTTTTTGACCCTGTTCTGTTTGAAATTTGGAAAAACGTAAAACATTAACTTTGAGTTAGCTTTCCAACCTTATATTGTGGAGCCCAAGTGGAATTCTGAACAAAAAGTTATGTGCAATTTTCTAGACAGTTTGCAATATGCCTACTCGATTCTTTGTTTTGTTATTCTATCATATGTTGATCCGTGAATATGATCCCGACTTAATTCCTTGGGCTTTTACTCAGACTTCAAAGCTCCAAATCACTGAAATTTATTTCATAACATCTATATAGCTCGGAATCACTCATACAAGGCATAAAACACATACTTAGTGCAAAACACTAGCGATTAAAGCTCAAACTCGATTAAAGTATAGTAAAATAGAGTGTAATAAGCGATTAAAATATATAATTATAGTATATCATCAATAGTATATATAGATTAGCTTTGTAAATAGTTGGGTTGAGTTTTTAATGCAATAGAGAGTTCCCTTTTAGAACCGCCTTTCTCTTCTTCTTCGATACATTCAGAAGCTCAATTCTCACGCTTCAATGGTGAGATTTAACAATTCAAAGCAGTCATTATATTGTTAAGTAAGTAAGAAGATATTTTAAAAGGTTTTATAAGTAATATTTAATTAATGGTAATAACCCCAACCCCTATTTCCCCAACAAAAATTTTGGCTTCATAATGACAATATAATTGAAGCTAAGACCAAACCAATGTCCGATTGTTTGCCTTTTCAGATCAAACAACACTTGACAAGTAACGATATTAGTTTCCATTTGGTATAACTACTCTTATCTAAAATAAGTGATTTTTCTATATATTTTCACACATATTAAGAAAATTACTTTTTAGCATTCATTAACAATAGAATTGACCATTTTAACCTTACTATCTCACATAAACTTTCCTAACACATATTCCAATATTATTTACTCCAAGGACAATGTAGGAAAAACACCATTAAGTCATTCTTGAAATCCGAAAAAATCAGTTATTTTGGACCATAAAAAAAAGATAAAAAATCACTTATTTTGGACCGGAGACAGTACTGTTATCGTTAAAAAAATTTATATTTTAAGGAGTCGATGTACTTTAGATCATTTTCACGTGGGGACTAATTACACCTCATCCTTCAAAATAGGACAGTGTGGACATACTAATACAGTGTGTGGTGTACAAATTCAATTAATATTGCGTGAGCGGGGCAAGTCCTTTTCTCCAAATCATGTCATTATAATTGATCATTAAGTCTTTTGCAACTATATGAGAACTTTATTTCTCCAACGTACACGTGGATGACAATTTATCAACTCCATTAATGAAATGTGTCATAAAAAACGATTATGTCATGTATATATCATTGAAAATTTTCAATCTTGTCATTAACTTGTAGTTTATATTTCAAATGAGCATATGAATCGTTGAAAAGTCAAATTTCATAACGCAGGTACAATTCCACATTCCTAATATGAAAATGAAAGTGAAGTAACACTCTCATCGAATTGAAGACTTCCAATATGCTATTTGAATGCCCTTTCAACATGAAGCGCATACTCTATATCATATACAAAGAGTAAACAATTTTTTGGGTTTTTACTCAGACTTCAAAGCTCCAAATCATTTGAATTTATTCTATAACATTTATATAGCTCGAAATCACTCATCCACGACATAAAACACATATTTAGTGCAAAATACTAGTAATTAAAGCTCAAACTCAGACTTCAAAACTCCAAATCACTTGAATTCATTCCATAACATCTATATAGCTCGAAATCCCAATATATATATATATATATATATATATATATATATATAGTGTAGAAATAACATACTAATTATAAAGAAAGGAATTATGAAATTTTCTGTTTTGCGTTGACCTTTCCTTCATTTTCAATTGACCCTTTATTTATTTACGTATTATTTTTTGGCAGACCTGTTATCCTGTGAGTGATGGGTTGCCATTTTCCTTCAATTATTACATGCAGGATGCAGCCAATTACGTGTACAGTGTTTTGACTTTTTATGTAAAATACAAAAAATTTATGTTTCCTGTGTCAGCTATAAAATTGGATCTTTTCATGCCAAACAAAGAAGAGTAGTAAATAAATACATAGTATAAGAGGAAGAAACGCTCCTTAATGAGATCTTTTAGTCAACAAATTCGCTCAAAATGTCTACTCTCCACTCTCCTAAACTACAAGTTATTTCCCAAAAGGTATTCAATAGCCGCATTAAAGTTCTGAGTATATCTGGATTTCTGCGATGTAAACTCACTAAAGAAGATAACGCTTCTAAATGAGATCTTTTCTATACCCAAAACTCGAATTCTAAATCTCTTATTTAGGGTGGAATAATAATCCTATATATCCATCGCACAGAAACCCATGTTGGTTCATGGTGTTGGATTTTGTTATTAATAACAAAAAATACGTGAACAAAAAATTGAGGAACAAGAAATGGAGGGAAGTGAAATTTTGACTGAATTCACTTTATTAATGCACTTTGTCCCTCGTAGGAGAAGGAAAGAAAATCTTTGCGAATATATCGAGAAACTCATCTTTTAGATCTTAAAGAGTTACGAAGAAGGCAAGCCTCGCGTCGTCATCATCGCGCGACTTCGACTTCGGTTAAAGATTGATTGATTAATCTTTTTGGACAAAATTCTTTTCAGATATTTAATTAATTAATTAACAAAAATTCAATCCGAAATAACCCGTGACCCGGTCCGATCCGGTTCATTTTCTTTCCCGAATTATTTTAAATTTGTTTGTTTTTCCCGCAATATGTCTCCACCTGTTTTAAAAGTTGTGGCTATTTTGAAAGGTTGCAAACCTTTCAAAACAAATGTCAAACCTGTTCCAACAGTTATGGTTGTTTTGAAAGGTTGTAAACCTTCCCAGAATATTTACTTACCAAAATTTCTGATATTCTTTTTCTTCTTTTACACACAAAAATTTCAATGTGTTTTGCGGCCTTCAAGTGGTTTCCTATTCATTGGTGTTTTTGATACCAACACTCCAGTGAGTTAAAGTGTTCTATCCTGAGAGTATATATTCTAGAACCTCGAGTACTTGAGGGGAATTATTTTCCTTAAGGACATACTGTGTATTCAGTGGGATCGATTTATTCCATATTATTTTCATAATTTATTTTGAAGTTTCTAAACTGTTTTCAGAATTTATTTTAACGTTCTAGTTCTACCAACTTTCTATTTCTATTTTATAAAAAATTTATTATTTTATTAATTTTACAGCAATACAATTTGATAACGTGTGCTAAACTACAACCTAATTGCAAGATAAACTAGTCATGTTGCAGATTGAACAACTGTCATTAACTGTATTCTGTGGACTTTGATCCAACGTAACTGTAGCTATGGTTGGTTCAAAGCACTCTGTTTTCTGAATACTCAGAAAACTTACACTCATCATACATTATGCCGTGCAAAAAATTATGAAGAAAACTATTTACAGAATGGACCTAAGTTATATATTCTGATTATTTGTGTGATTCTTTTAACATAATCCGTGTAGTTTAATCTCTAATAATAAGTTAGTGATCACTTATATAATTTCTAACTAATATTTATTATAAAAATTTATCTTTAATTACCTTATATGTGACACTATTTTATATGTATTTTTAATTTTAGTAAAATGAATAAAAAAAATTGTACAGATTAAAATACTACTGCTATGTAGACAGTTGTCGTTCCTTTGATGTTAAGATTGTGAGTGAAAGAAAATAGTTATGATATTAAAAAGGCAAAATACATAGGTTGCTCATTAATCTTACACTCAAATCCCTATTACATACCTTTCGACCACGGGCAACCTTTTATACACCTAACTTTTTAAAAGTGTGTTAAATACACACTATTTTTTGACAGATAGCATGTGCGTGTCTAACAAACAAAGTAAACGCGTAAAACCTCTAAATTTCAGTCCAGAACCTTAATTAAATGTCATGTATTACAATTTTTAACACATGGCACTAGTGGGTCTCATAATTCTATTCATTTCTTATTTTTTAGAAAAATTTCTTCTTCTTGTTTAGTTCTCCACATGGCACTAGTGGGTCCCATTATTTTTTAATATGCCATTTTTTCTCCATTGAAACTTCAAACAAGAAGAAACACAAAAGCATAGGAAAAGGAGACGGGCATTTAAAACGTCATCGTTTTAGTTCTTCACTTCCTCCTGTTTTATTCATTTCAATGGCTGAACAAAATTCAATGAATAAGAAAACAATTCCACCATATATGAAAGCAATTTCTGGTTCATTGGGTGGGATTGTGGAAGCGAGTTGTTTATAGCCCATTGACGTTATCAAAATCCGACTTCAACTGGATCAGTCCGGTTCTTATAAAGATATTGTTCGTTGCGGTTCGACAACTATTCACAATGAAGGCTTACAGGCTCTGTAGAATGGTTTGACGTCATTTGCTACTCATTTGACTCTTGGCATGTCGATAACGGGCAAGAAAAAATACTGGGTCCGAAGCCCAATAAGACTCCATGCCGTCCCGCAGAAGCCGTCCATGACTATTCCGAGAATATAATTATCGTTGGCAATGGATAATTCATCAGAGAAGAGAAAGATATGAAATTGAGAAGATGGTTAAGGGGTATATGTGTAATTTTAAGTATTTTTAAAAATAAAAAAATAGTGACACGTGTCACTATCTGATTGGAGCGTGAAATCACACATGTGTTGGAAGATTGGTCAAGAAAAAAGTAGTGTGTATTTGACACACTTTTAAAAGGTTGGATGTATAAAAGGTTGCCTGTAATCGAGAGGTGTGTAACAGGGATTTGGGTGTAAGATTAATGGGCAAACTATGTATTTTGCCTATTAAAAATAAATTGCCTCAACTTCAAGGCACTTTTTCACCCAAAAGATTCTTTGTGTTACAAATAGAGTTCTATTTATGGTGAATATCTATATTTAGAGAGATTCTAAGGTTTATTATTGGGTGGCTAAGTCACCTTCTCTCTATAAATATAGGGCTTTATTTCATTGTAATTCATCCCACATCAATTTCCTCTCTCTCTACTTTGCTCTGCAATAGTCTTCTTCTTCTTTTATTATTTTATTACACGTTGTCAGCACGGGACTCTAACAAATTGAGTAGAAGCTTTGGAATTAAGCATAATTATTGTCAATTGTTCCATGAACTTCCTCATAATTAAGTTCTGGAGTTAAGTAAGTATTTTACCGTATTTATCTCTGTTATTCTATACTTTAATTTTAAATACATGCAAAAAAATAAATTTTGATTATATTTCTAGTGGAGTTAGTAAGAAATTATAACCACTCGAAGTGATAAAAACTTTATGTCTTGTCATGATCAAAGTCATGATAATCGTGAGCACGAGAAATGAAAACCCGTCCCATTGAATTTGCTCCATTCTCATTTTCTTACGAGAATGTGATAACAATATGTGATAAGCCTAAAAGAAGACAAAATTATTACGGTAAAGGTATCAATAGATGTGGATGTGGCAATAGACAAAATTATAATCGTCATCATTGTGATAACGAGAATAATAAGAATTCTCAAAATAATCCTTCACTATGTTAAAGTAATATTTGTCATCGATTTTACATGAGATTTGATAATAGGTGAATTTGACTATAATCATGCCTTATATAATCACACTTTGTTATTGAATTAATATTTTTTATAATAACAAAATGCTTTGATTAGTGTTTATTGGTGTGTTATAGGTACATGTGAACCAATGGATGCTAAAAGGAGCTATTTTGGAGTCACATGTGGATGAAAAGGCCAAGTGAAGAGTTGAAGTGAAGTGAGCTTGAAGAATCAAAGAAAAATCAGAAGTACTGTTCATCCGCAGTTCACTCGCGACCGCGGATGAACCGCGAGAAATCAAGCTCTCTGAACCTTTTTGGAAGAATCAAAGGACTGCTCTGTTCGCGGTTCGCCCGCGGCCGCGGATGAACCGCAGAAGGCACCGAAGAATGTTTCCTAGTTGTGTACAAATTTAGTTTTTTAGCCCTAAAACCTCTATATAAACTCCCAGTTTGCCCAATAGAGGCAAGTTGTCTATTTTTTCACTACTTTTGCAAGACAATTAGTAAGAGAGAACTCTCTTAACTCATTCCTTTATTTTATATCAAGTATTTATTTATGAATTCAATTATTATTCTTGTTTCTTTGAGCATGAGCCCCGTAAAATTTTTGTGCATAAAACCTAGTAGATGTGGTGTCATGGTCCGAATGATGTGTTAGGAATGCGTAGAATTCTTCGCGGCGAGCTTGCGAGCCGCGGTTCGAACCCTTGGTAGTGATTTAAGTTTCAAAAATGTAGAGAAATAATTTTTCCGAAAAAGTGTCAAATATGCGGTCAAGAATGCGACCGCAGAATCAACATGCGGACCGCATTCTGACCGCAAATCGTTCCAGAGAGTTTCCCAAAAAAATCTGTCAAATGTGCGGTCGATATGCGATCGCATGTCAAATCTGCGGTGCATTTTGCGACCGCATATCAGACATGCGGTCCGCATAGTGACCGCATTCCTTAACAGAAACTGCTCAACTTTGAGGCCATTCTGCGGTCACTTTGCGGACCGCATGTGGGTTCTGCAGTCGCATAGTGACCGCATATTCGACCCCGGCCCAGATTTTTGTAACATTTTGACCCGATCTCTTCTTTAATATAACACCTTTCTTCTTCATTTTATCATATCATCTCACCAAAATTAGAGAGAGAAGAGAGGGTTTTTAGAGAGAGAAATCTTTCATCTTCAAGGATTGTTTCAACTACTTAATTCCAAGGATTCTAGGGCAAAGATTCAACATCCCCAATCTTTTCAAGGTAAAAAAAACCCTAACTATTTTCTTTGATTTTCAGTTTTAAATTGGGTAAAGAGAGGTTTGCATATAATAGCTTTTGAAAATAGAATTTTTACACTCATGCATGATTATTTAACTTGATTTCTAGTAAAAAGAAGTGAGTAGAAGTAAGAGTCTTCAAGAACAAGGTTGGCAAGAGTAGGATATCTTGTGTAAGCATAAAGTAGGAGGAAAAATCATCACCAGGTATGTATGGCTAATTTTGATTCTTGTGAAATCGCCTATATGTGTGAAGTTTGTTTGTTTCGTGTTAAAGTGACAAATTGTGTGAAATTTTTTGATGTTGTTGTTGGATATTCAAAGTTGTTGTTGAACTATGAGTGTTGTGGTATGAAATATGAACCGAAAGGTAAATGAGAGTTGAATTGGGTAAAGAATTTGTGAATAATGATTATGATGGCCTATATGGCACCTTGTGGAAAAGAAAACGAAACACTTGAGAATTGGTTTATTGTGGAAAGAGATGAAACACTTGAATTATGGAAAATTGTTGAAAATACATGTGTGAATATTCTTGAATGTGGAAACATTGTAACTTGGTTGTGATATTGGCTTGAGAAGTAATTGAGAACATGAAACAATGTGCAAGTTGCTTATTTGAACTTGTTGAAATTGTGTGTGGTACCTTATCTGTTGTTTGAAATTGTTGTGTTTTCAACTGTAAGGCGGGGTCGTGTTGCGCGCCGCAACGTGGTGAAATAAGGTGTGGGTTGGGGTGATAAGGGTGGCCGAGGTAATAAGGGTGGTCAGGGGCAATAAGGATGGAAAGCGATCGAAATCGCTATTGAAAATTGATACAAAAATCAATAATGTGAAATTGTGAAAGGAGACAGCAGGAGAGTTTGCAACATGGGGAGCACTGATTGCTCCTATGTTTGACTACTTGCAATTTATGTTGTTGATTGGTCGTTGTTCCATTTGTGACCTTGAATGTGCTTGTGTTGAGGCTTATCCGAAATGAGTAAAAGGTTGGGAACATGGTTAGTTAGCTTAATTGATTTCTTGATGTAATCTATTGGCTGTCTTAACACGGTGATTCTTGTTTAATGGCTTGAGTTTACTTGGGACAAAGTTTGTCCATACATACCAGTACAATTCAAGTGTACTGACGTCCCTTTTGCCGGGGACGCTACATTCGTATCATGATTGTAGGTGGATCGGTAGCAGGCACTTCAGCTCATCGGCAGTAGTATCCTTCTCCTTCCACTGCCCGTTTTGGTGAGCCCCTTTCTTCCTCGGGGCACAGTGTGGCTCATGCCACTTTTATTTCAGACTTTCTTTTGGATTTTGTAAGGTATAGCCGGAGCCTTGTTACCGGCAAGTATTGTATTTCCCTTTTGTATCCTAGAGGCTCTGTAGACATGTAAGTTGTGGGACTCCAGTATTATGTATATATTGTGTTATGTCGGGCGTTGTAAAAATTGAAATCTTGTTAATGAATCACTCGTATCGTTTTATTTGTTTAATATGAAATCAATTATGATTAGTAATATATTTGGTTAATGAGAAGCAGTCATCACAGGGGTAACGCGTGGGAATGAAAAGCACCCAGGTCCGCTTGACTGGGGCAACCCGGTCAAGCGCCGGTCATGTCCCTCGATTTGGGGCGTGACACTGAAGCTCCTCATTGATGTGAAAATCTGAAGGGACTACATGATATGAACTTATCGCTTATGTGATTACAAATTGTTAGCTAGATTTCTATTTGTTCAACTTCATTCTTGTTGTAGTTAATTGGTACGATCCCCAATTAGTTGTGCCTATTTAGTGTGCATAACTTGGAAAAGAGTGGATATTTAGGTTTTTTATTGAACAACACCACACCTAGATTATTGGAGGAATCTATAACTTTAGGCGTAAAGATGGGGTTAGGAATAATGAAGTCTTGGGTGCAATCTTAAGTGAACTATTCAAATTAAAGCTAGCTAGGGTAGCTCGGGAGAGTGCACTAGTAAATTATTGTAATTGCTCGGGAGAGGGTTACGGAACAAATAGCGTTCATGATTGATAGAATATATTGACAATTTGTATGAGCATAACGATAAGGGATTCCATCAATAGGGGAAATCAATACCTTAGTCTTTTTCCATATTATTTTACTCAACATTCAATTCTTTCTTTTAAGCCGTTTTAATTCTTGCAAAAATAGTTAGTCGATTACTCACACAAACACATACTTGAAATTTTGGGAACTTGATTCGGAAGTATTCTTGGGTTGTGAAAGTTGTAATTGGTAGGTTAATTCCGTGTGGGATCGATCTTGGACTTATTAGACCAGGTTATATTGACTGCGGCCGTTGCTTGGACGTGAATCAATTTTGGCGCCATTACCGGGGAATTAACGGAATTATCAATTGCCATTGACGGAACTTCAAGATTCTTGTGTAGTCGGGTTCTTTCAACACTTTACATTGAATATTTTGACGGTTGTTGATTTGGATACTCAGGTGCATGACTAGAAAATCTGCAAGGACTGGAGAACTAATTGAAGGACTCGCAGACCCCGAGCAAACTTTTCGGGCACGTAACAAGGCTATCAAACAAATTCAGCAATCTCAACAACCAATCAAACTAGACTTCGACATGGGTGACGTAAACGAACAAAACCAGCAAGTCGGGTTAAATATGCAAGAGGCGCAGGAGGCACAGGAAGGTGCACTGTTTGACTGGGCACAACCCACAAGCGGATAATTTGGCAACTGCCATCGTTGTGCCAGCAATTCAAGCTGAGTCTTTCCGGATTACTAACAACATGCTACACTTGTTGCAAAACAAGGGATTATTCTCTGGGTCTCAGGTTGAAGATCCACAGCAGCACCTGAAGAACTTTCTCTCGATATGCAAGACACAGAGGCAACCGAATGTGACTCCGGAAGCCATCATACTATTTCTCTTTCCGTTATCAGTTACAGGGGCTGCACAGGTATGGCTAAACTCACTCTCCATAAACTCTATTGTAACTTGGGATGAGTTAGTCAAACAATTCCACAACAAGTTTCATCCACCTAACAAGACAGCTCAACACATTGATGAAATTGTGAGCTTCAAGCAGAAACCAATGGAGACATTACATGAAACTTGGGGCAGATTCAAGGGTATGCTTGTTATGTGTCCTCACCATGGGATTCTCGAGCAGATGTTGGGTCAAAGGTTCTACATGGGGCTCTCAGATAGTATGAAGAATATTGTAGATGCTTCAGCATGTGGGGCTTTTCTGAGCAAGACTTGGAGAGAGGACAAAAATTTGGTAGACAAGATGACTCAGAATTCCGGGTGGACGTCCAGGAATGCTCCTATCACACCAGTGGTACACTCTGTACCTCTGGATCCATCCAACACTCTGGAGGAGAACTTGGAAACTTTATTGACACAAATGAGCATCCCGACAAAGAAGGTGGAAGAATCAGGGGTTAAGCAGCAAGTTCACATTGTAGATACTACCAATGGTGGTTTATGCACATCTTGCATTAGCCAACCCATAGGTAATCCATAGGTTGCAGACCAAGAACATCATCATCAGTATGAGGATATGAACTATGTGGCTAACTATGGAGGGCAGCGATGAGGTAACCAGAGTTGGGGTCAGTAGGCTCCACAGCAGTATAGGCCTCCTCGGCCACAATATAATGCAGCAGGTATGCGGCCACCACACAATGTGGCTCCATATCCTAGACCTCAGAATTTCAGCAATCAGCAGCAGGGATATCATCCACCTCCACCACAGCATGGGGGTAGACAAGACGATGGGCTCGCAAGGTTGGAAGGTATGATGCAGTAGGTAATTGGGTCAAATGCCAAAACCAATGAAAGAATAGATGCACATGACGCATCGATCAAAAATATGGAAGTGCAGATGGGCCAGATTGCTATGTCACTTAACAATCGTCCTCAAGGGACATTGCCAGCAGATACACAAACAAACCCAAAAGACCAAGTCCCAAAGAAGCTGATGGCAGTGACTTTGAGAAGTGGTAGAGATCTTGATGCTTAGAAAGAAGAAGAGAAAAGCAACACAAATGCTGAGACACTCACTCCAGCGCCCATTAAACTGGATGAGTCCACAGGGTTGACAGAAGTTACAGTCCAGCTAGTTGCTGAAAATAAAGAGGAGCAGCAGGGAACGGAGAAAGTAGCTGAACAAGTAAAGCAGCAGATTGAAGAGAAAGTGATAGAGAAGGAAAAGTCCCAAGTCATTGGGAAGAAGGGGACTCCACCACCATTCCCCCAAAGGTTGGCCAAACACCAGAAAGAAGAGCAATACAAAAAGTTCTTTGAGATGCTCAAGCAAATCCAGGTAAACATTCCCTTAATTGAAGCTTTAAAAGAAATGCTTGGGTATGCTAAGATGATGAAAGATTTGATCGCGGAAATTTGATTTCCAAGACTTGGCCACCGTAACCCTTACCCAGACTTGTAGTGCAGTGGTCTCCAGACCCATTGCTGAGAAGCTATCTGATCCAGGTAGCTTCACCATCCCATGCACTATAGGGAATGATGCCTTTGCAAAGGCATTGTGTGATTTGGGGGCGAGCATTAATCTCATGCCCTTAGTTATTTATAAGAGGCTATGCATTGGGAGAGCCAGGACTACCTCTATGTTATTACAGCTTGCTGACAGGATGGTTAACTGTCCATTTGGTATTTTAGATGATGTGCTTATCCAGGTAGGGAAGTTCGTGTTTCCCGCTGATTTTGTGATTCTTGATTGCAAGGTGGACGAGGAAATTCCTATAATCCTAGGAAGACCATTCCAGCCACTGGGAGAGCTTTGATTGATTGTGAGACTGGGGAACTCAAGATGAGGTTGAATGATGAGGAGATCATATTCAATGTGCAAAAATCCATGAGGCGCCCTAGTGAGTACGCGAATTGCTCTCTTATTGATGCGGTTGATGTGATAGTGGAGACAGATGATGTATAATTGACCACTGAAGATCCACTCCAGGTGCCTGATGAACATGGAAGAGGTAAATGGTGAACGTTTAGCAGAATGGGTACTATCTCTGGAAGGAAAAGGGTTTTGGGAGAGAGAGCTTGAATTCGAGCCTCTACACTTAGAGAAAAGAGAGACTCCTCCTGCAAAACCATCCATAGATGAGCCACTAAAGCTTGAGCTTAAACCACTACCATCGCATCTCAGGTATGAATTTCTAGGTCCTAATTCCACCTTACCTGTTATTTTCTCATCTAGTTTGTTAGACGCGCAGGCCCAAAAGCTTATACAGGTACTGAAAAAATGCAAGACTGCCATCGGGTGGACCATGGCAGACATAAAGGGGATCAGTCTCGCATATTGCATGAATAAAATTCTCTTGGAAGAGGGACACAAACCCTCCAGGGAATATCAAAGAAGGTTGAACCCAAATATGAAGAAAGTGGTGAAGAAAGAGGTAATAAAGTGGCTAGACGCTGGAATCATCTTCCCAATCTCAGATAGTAGTTGGGTTAGCCCTGTCCAATGTGCGCCAAAGAAAGGTGGCATGACGGTGGTGAAAAACGAGAATAATGAGTTGATTTCAACTAGAACCGTCACCGGATGGAGAATATACATGGACTACAGGAAGCTGAATCTAGCCACTCGAAAAGATCACTTCCCACTTCCCTTCATTGATAAGATGCTTGACAGGTTGGCATGGAGGTCACACTTTTGCTTTCTAGATGGATACTCGGGGTACAATCAAATCTCCATAGCCCCCGAAGATAGAGAGAAGACCTTCTTCACATGCCCTTATGGCATTTTTGCCTTCAGGAGGATGCCATTCGGACTATGCAATGCACCTGCCACATTCTAAAGGTGCATGATGGCCATTTTCACCGACATGGTGGAAGACATTATGGAGGTGTTCATGGATGATTTCTCGGTGGTAGGGAATTCATTCGATGAATGCCTTGTCAATCTGACAAAAGTGCTGAAACGGTGCATGGAAACAAACTTAGTGCTAAACTGGGAGAAATGCCATTTTATGGTACAAGAAGGTATAGTATTGGGGCACCGGGTTTCAAGCAAAGGCATTGAGGTTGACCGTGCTAAAGTTGATGTCATTGCAAAGCTGCCTCCACCAACATCCGTCAAGGACATAAGAAGCTTTCTTGGACACACCGGTTTTTACCGGAGGTTCATCAAATACTTCTCCAAAATATCAAACCCTCTTTGTAAGTTACTTGAAAAAGATCACCCTTTTGTTTTTTCTGATGAATGCAGGATTGCTTTTGAGGAACTGAAGAAGAGGTTGGTCACAGCACCCATCATCATTGCCCCCGACCGGGAGCAACCTTTTGAGCTAATGTGTGATGCAAGTGACTATGCACTGGGGGAAGTGCTGGGCCAAAGGAAAGGCAAGCTGATGCATCCAATATACTATGAAAGTAGAACCTTGAGTGGAGCACAGCTAAACTACATAGTAACGGAATAGGAGATGCTTGCGGTCGTGTTCGCATTTGACAAATTTCGGTCCTATCTCATAGGATCCAAGGTAATTTTATACACGGACCATGCAACTTTAAGATATCTAATTGATAAAAAGGACTCTAAGTAGTGCCTAATTCGTTGGGTGCTACTTCTCCAAGAGTTCGACCTCAAAATTCGCGATAGGAAAGGCACTGAAAATCAAGTCGCTGATAATTTGTCACGACTTGAAGGAGATGAAATTGTCAAAGAGAGTGGGGAAATTCTGGAAACCTTTCCAGACGAGTAGCTGCTCACCACCACTCTCTTTGAAGCGCCATGGTATGTCGATTATGCAAATTACCTGGCCAGCGGTATTGTTTCTCACGACCTCTCGTCGGTCCGGAGGAAAAGATTTTTTCGTGAAAGTCAGCTTTATTATTGGGATGAACCCTATTTGTTTAGGATATGCCTAGATAACATGATCCGGAAATGCGTCCCCGAGATAGAACAATCTTCTATTTTGCAGGCATGTCACGCTTCAGCATATGGCGGTCATTTTGGAGGAATACGTACAGCTGCCAAAATACTTGAGGCCGGTTTCTATTGGCCAACGGTGTTTAAAGATGCACACTTGTGGGTGAAAGGTTGCAACAAATGTCAACACACTGGGAACATCTCCCGGCGTCACAAAATGCTAATGAACCCAATCCAGCAAGTTGAAGTGTTCGATGTCCGGGGAATAGACTTCATGGGGCCCTTTATTAGCTCATACGGCAATAAGTACATACTTGTTGCAGTTGACTACGTGTCCAAATGTGTGGAAGTTGTAGCATTACTCACCAATGATGCTAAAGTGGTGGTGGGACTTTTGAAGAAGAACATTTTCACCCGTTTCGGGACTCCAAGGGCTATCAACAGTGACGGGGGCACACACTTTTGCAACTGGGCGTTTGAGAAATTATTGGCCAAGTATGATGTGAAACACCGAGGGGCCATCTGTACCACCTGCAGACCAGCGGGCAAGTTGAGGTCTCCAACAGGGAGATAAAGAGTGTATTAACTAAAACAGTGAACGCCACAAGGACCGACTGGTCCATGAAGCTTGATGACGTACTATGGACTTATAGGACAGCATTCAAGTCACCAATCGGCATGTTACCATACAAATTGGTGTTTAGGAAAGCTTGTCACCTACCTGTGGAACTAGAGCACAAAGCATGGTAGGCACTGAAGCAATTGAATCTCAACTAGGATGAATCGGGGAAATCTAGAATGACCGGGTTGTATGAATTAGAAGAATTCCGGTATCTGGCATTTGAAAGCACTAGACTATATAAAGAGAGGATGAAGCGGATTCACGATCAGAATATCATTTAGCGGAACTTCAAAATCGGGGATAAGGTACTGTTATACAATTCAAGATTACGGTTGTTCCCGAGCAAATTGAAATCAAGGTGGTCAGGACCCTTTCGGGTAATTGAGGCATTTTGATTCAGGCGCTGTGGAAATTCAAACCATTGATGGTTCACGCACATTCAAGGTAAATGGACAGCGGTTGAAACCTTATGTAGGCATGGATGACATCGAGGACAAAGTGGAATTACGGTTGGATGAACCTCAAAGGTCGAGCGAGCCTTAAAATGCGCTAAGACGAGTCGTGCCGCGACGTTAAATCGGGCGCTACGTGGGAGGCAACCCACGAACATGTTGTAAGTATTCTCATTATAGTTATATAAAAAAATATATATTTTTCTGACCACCGCAAAAAAGTGACCACTCTGAAGTTTTTACTGTTCGCGATTCATCCGCAACCGCGAATGAACCGTGAAAAAGTACCCTCTCTGAAGTTTGACTTTTCGTGAGTCGTCCACGATCGCGAACGAACCGCGAACAATCGCGGTCAGCTCTGCGGTCAGCAGAAACAAAAAGATTTTTTTATTTCTTCTTTCCCCCCTTCTTTAATAACCCTAAAACACAATCCCCGTCCCTTATTTCCCCCTCCACAGCCGCCACTCACCCCAAGTTCTCTCTCTCTCTCTCTCTCTCTCTCTCTCTCTCAATTCTCTCCTCCTTCTCTCTACAATCTCTCACCCATTTATTCTCCAAATCACTCCCCCTCTTCAATCCTAATCATTTACTACTCTCACTAGTAAGTTTCCTTCTTCTTGTTATTTTTTTCTTCTTCTTTTAGTTCTTGAATTTTTAATTTGGTAGACTTAATTAGTAATTGTAGTTTAATATGTATTACATGTAGTATTTAGTGTTAGTTTAGTAGAATCCATGAATATTACTTGGTTTCTTTTACAAGTTGAATGTTATATGAATTTTTTTCAAAGAACCTTGTGATATGGATGGAAGTTTGGCAGAGATTGGGTCGTTGGGTCTGCAATTGAGTTTATAATGCTAATTTTGTTGTTTTGGAGACCCAAAAGTGTTGGTGATTATAAGTGTTGGTTGGTTGGCCAAGTTGGACAATTGTTCTTGTAATAATTGATTAATGAATTTTTAGGGGACATAATGCCCAAATAGTGAATTGCTTGTTGTTGTATATTATTGGAGATGGTTTACGATAATTGGGTCATGTTAGAGTGCTAAAATAAATAAGTGTGGGGTGTTTTAATATGGATTTGTGAAATTGTTAGATAAGTGATTAAGTATAGGAGTTATGGGATGATTACACTAAAGGGACAATTGTAATATTCCACGGATGGCGAAGTCTGAGTAGCCAACCGGTTTTCTAACATTATGCAAATTTTTGGTTGTCTAATTTGTGCTGGATCATGGCCCCCAAAAGATTACGATAGGGTGCTAGCTCTTCGAGGCAACCTACATATGACTAGTCAAGGTTCACTTGTGAAGAGGCGGAGGGTGATTTCCATGCCAAGGCAGCTAAGTCATGGCTCCAGGGGGTTGAAGTTGACCGGATGGCCCTCTAGTCTAAAAAGCCAGAAATATATGACGAAATTCGCCGACGCGAAATGGAGTTCCTATTTGATGCACTGCCCCTAGTGAACAAGATGCTTGTTAGGGAGTTCTATGCCAATGCTCCCTACGGGATGGCTAGGAGGATATTCGTCCGAGGTAAGTATGTCTACGCCCATGCTCATACTATTAGGCAGGCACTTAGACTGCCAAATCATACTAGTGACGTGGACTACTACCACGATAGGCCTGGTGTCACCTGGGACATGCTAATTGAGGCCTTATGTGTTGATGGAATCCTCGTGTGGATTAGAAATAAAACACCCCATTCTAACTGCTTTACACATACTGCTAAATGTTGGTTTTCTATCATATGTAACCGTCTCTTGCCCTCAAGCAACACCACGAATGTCAACTTTAATAGGGCACTTCTAACATGGTGTTTTGTAACACAGTGGGACGTAAACATAGTGTGACGAGATGGTGCTGAGGGGATCCCTCAAAGCCAAGGGTTTTTATTACCCATCTCTTGTCACTACATTGTGTCTCAGCCATCAGACCCCGGTCATGGCCGCAGATGGTGATCTCCCACCAAAATATCCTTTTAGAGCTTATCAAATCCGTGTCGGCCGAGACACTGACCAATTGACTTGGATGCGGAGGTTGACCCTGTACCGGTTGCCCGGGCCAGAGCACTCCACTGATTCAGCTGGACCTTCAAGGCACGCTCACCATGGAGTGAGTATGTCTAGGTCAGAATACTTACGACTTATGCTTAGGTCCATGGAGGAGGAGGTTGCTGATCTGTGCACCTCCATTGATGGCTTGCACACGCGTTTAGACGCGATGTATCAGAGGCAAGCTCGGTCAGACAGCATGTTCATGGCATGGCTCCGAGCACTTGGACGAGCATGTCACGTCGACCCATCCACCGTCTCCGACTCCGAGTGAGTCTCAGGTAAGTTTTCTCGCCCCTCTTGAGCTATATCTTTCTTGATGTCATGAGGACATGACATGTTTTTAAGTGTGGGGTGGGTGACTTATCTTGTATATGTTGTATATATTAGTTGTAGTGGTTAATATAAAGAAAAAAATCCAAAAATATGAGTAGAGGACTCTTCCTGATGACGGACTATTTAGGACAAGTACTCTTGAGGGAAGCAGTCCACGTAGGAATTTTTATTTGTTTTTTTTTCTAGGTAATTTGACCACGATTCTTTTCCAAGGATTTTTATTTGAACCGGGTTAGGTAGATTTTTCTTTTCTTAGGATTAGAGGGAAAAGGGTAACATGTAACCCCAAGTATGCATATTAGCAAAAGCTTAATTGAACTTGAGAATGTATTCTCTAAGCTTGACTGTAGAATCTAAATATGCCTTAAATTTGCACAATAATGCTTGCTTAAACATCGATTGGACTTTGTAGATGAACCGGATTCCAAATGAGTTGCATGCTATGTGTGTGTGAGGTTTTACTTACATTGTATGCTTTACATGATGCCTAGAACTTGCCCTTGTGTTCGCAAAGCGAAATAGAAGTTGTTGGTTGTAGAAAGGATAGAGGCATTTCTTTGTGTAACCCCATAAACCAATAGACATGAATTCACCCGTACATAATATCTTAGTTAACCCCTTTGAGCTTAAAGCCTATTCTTTGATAACCTTTGAATGTTCATCAAATTATTATATTATTCTACTTTACCTCCTAGAAGCACTTGTATTGAATTGAATATGAAAAAGTCTAAGTGTGGGGTGAAGGGAAATTGAAAAAGGGAAAATCAAGAATGAATGGTAGAAAATAGTGAACTGGCCAAAATAATGTACATGTGTTGCAAAGCAAAGAGATATTCTGAGAAAAAGAGCTATATCAATGAAAATTAGTAAGGTCAGTTACACCAACAAAAGAAAAGTGGGGATTCAAAGTAAATAAAGGTGAAGGAATGTTTAGGGGAGACATAAGGAAGAAAACTAAAGGGAAATTTTGAAAAGGAAAAGAAAAGTGCTTAGGGAGGTTAGCCACTATAACGAAAAGTATCTTTCTCGTCCCGTAGCCAACATTACAACCATTAAAGACCTCTTAATCTATGATTGAATAACTCGATTAGTGGAGTATTACACTAGGGGCAAGCCTATGGTGTGTCTGTATGCATATGAATGTTCTTTGTTGAGAGTGAGTGAATTTTTTAGATTTATCAGTTCCATGTTCTAAATTGCTTATGTGTGGGAACTTCTCTCAATAAATTATGTGAGGGCGTGTAACTCAAGAGGAAGAAGGTAAATTTGCAAGTTTTTGGTAATAAGTAGAGTAAGCAATAATGTGCTGGCATGAGAGTTTACGGTTAGGTAAAGATTGTGCATATCTTAGGTTAATCATGAAAGATGGCTTTTGTGACATATTTTGGGGGAGACATAATTAAAATTGGCCTAAAGTGTGATTATGGTTGCGCAAAGGTTTAAGTGTGGGGTATTGATAATAGGTGAATTTGACTATAATCATGCCCTAAATAATCACACTTTGTTATTGGATTAATATTGTTTATGATGACAAAATGCTTTGATTAGTGTTTATTGGTGTGTTATAGGTACATATGAACCAATGGATGCTAAAAGGAGCTATTTTGGAGTCACATGTGGATGAAAAGGCCAAGTGAAGAGTTGAAGTGAAGTGAGCTTGAAGAATCAAAGAAAAATCAGAAGTACTGTTCATCCGTGATTCACTCGCGACCGCGGATGAACCGCGAGAAATCAAGCGCTCTGAACTTTTCGGAAGAATCAGAGGACTGCTCTGTTCGCGGCGCGGCCGCGGACGAACCGCGGAAGGTGCCGTAGAATGTTTCCTTGTTGTGTACAAATTTAGTGTTTTAGCCCTAAAACCTTTCTATAAACTCCTAGTTCGCCCAATAGAGGCAAGTTGTCTATTTTTTCACTACTTTTGCAAGACAATTAGTAAGAGAGAACTCTCTCAACTCATTCCTTTATTTTATATCAAGTATTTATGTATGAATTCAATTATTATTCTTGTTTCTTTGAGCATGAGTAGCTAAATCCTTTTCTAAGGTTTTGATGAAACCTATTGAGTGATGAACTTATCGTTTATGTGATTACAAATTGATAGCTAGATTTCTATTTGTTCAACTTCATTCCTGTTGTAGTTAATTGGTAGGATCCCCAATTAGTTGTGCCTATTTAGTGTGCATAACTTGGAAAAGAGTGCATATTTAGGTATATTGTTGAAAAACACCACACCTAGGTTATTGGAGGAATCTATAACTTTAGGCGTAAAGACGGGGTTAGGAATAACGAAGTCTTGGGTGCAATCTTAAGTGAACTATTCAAATTAAAGCTAGCTAGTGTAGCTCGGGAGAGTGCACTAGTAAATTATTGTAATTGCTCGGGAGAGGGTTACGATACACATAGTGTTCATGATTAATAGAATATATTGACAATTTGTATGAGCATAACGATAAGGGGTTCCATCAATAGGGTAAATCAATACCTTAGACTTTTTCCATATTGTTTTTCTCAATATTCAATTCTTTCTTTTAATCCTTTTTAATTCTTGCAAAAATAGTTAATCGATTACTTACACAAACACATACTCGAAATTTTGGGAACTTGATTTGGAAATATTCTTGGGTTGTGAAAGTTGTAATTGGTAGATTAATTCCCTGTGGGGTCGATCTTGGACTTATTAGACCAGGTTATATTGACTGCGACCGTTGTTTGGAAGTGAATCAAGATTTTATAAAGCACATATAGATAATTATGGTCCATTCATGATGTGAATGTGACAACATCTTATTTATGAATACATATTCATTCTTGGAAGAATATGAACGTGCTAGTGGTAGTGAATATACCGAACTCACCTCTAGAAGGAGGTTTGAGATGATATAAGAAAATAATGTAATTATTATGGCATGAATGATCATTAGTTATGTACTTATTGTATGCCAAAATATTTTGGCATTGTGATTACAAAAGACAACAGTAATGTATGAAACAGATCTTGCATATAATTTTGATCATAACCATAATGGTATAAGTTTCTCATTAAAAGTGAAATTTACCATATGGATGTTGATGAATATGTGGTAGTACCAAATTAATTGAGATCTCTGGAAGAGCCAATTATTACTATTTTGGAAAAACACAATTGATTACCAATAAGGTATTGTGTTGTAGTAATTCTCAAAAACATTTATTGAGTTTCCAAAGTATACGCGAAAGTGATTCATTATATTGAGACTATAAATAAAGGAAAAATTTAATATCTTCTATTACTATAGCTTGTAGCGGGGTAATGTATGTGAAAAGCTACCCGTTTTTATTCTCCAGTTTGTACTACACAAATAAAAGAAATACCATAATAAAGTGGATATCTATTGATATTGCGACAACCCGACCCGTCGTCTCAAGAGTTACCGTTCTGTTTTCCCCATTTTATGCTTCTTCATGTGTTCACTATCGGCATTTGGTTTGTTAGAGCTGAATTAGTTTGGTTTTGGTAGGAAATGAGATACTTAGTCTCTTTAAGGAAGGTTTTGTTTGGAAAAAAGTCAACCGGATGTTGACTTACGAGTTATAAGGCTCGGATGAGATCTCCGGTGATTCGTTAGCTTCGGGGGTTGGTTTGTGACTTAGGAGTGCGATCAGAATTGATTTTGGAGGTCCGATGTCGAATTTGGCTAGAATTGGTGAAGTTAGTATTTGGGCGAATTCCGGCTGGTATGTGAGATTTTTATTCGAGGGTCGGAATGGGATTTCTAGAGTTGTTGTAGCTTAGTTAGGTAAATTTGGGTATGTGTGCAAAATTTCAGGTCATTTAGAGGTGTTTTGGTTGAATTTTTGATCAACTGCGTTTTAGAAGAACTTAGGCTTGAATTCGATGAAATTTGATAATTTTAGTGTTGTTGGGTGTATTTTTTTATGATTGGAACAAGTTTGAATAGCGTTTTAGGATGTATTTTGGTTGAGGTCCCAGGGGCCTTAGGGTGAGTTCGGGTGGCGCCCAGCACATTGCTAAGCCAGCCTGACCAATCAATATCAACCACGGAGCTAGAAGCTCACTTTAGCCCATTTAGGCACATTAATTCACGAAATAACAGCGAAATATATAACAAAAACGGGGAACCAAGTCCCATAATACATCAACTCCCATAGACCAAGGGTCAAGAGTCATGAGCCTCTACTGAACATGAATGTATAAAGGTTTACAAAATACCAAGTGCGGAAAGAAATGTCAATACAGAATCAAAAGACAGTAAGAAGGAATATCGGGTCCTGCGGACTCTGCAGCTACCTCGTATATCCCACAGATGTCGCCTCACACAGCTACTGGATCACTGCTGAGAGGTACCTGGATCTGCACACAAGGTGCAGGGAGTAAAATGAGTACTGTCAGACTCAGTGGTAATAAACAAGGGTAAGACACAGCAGATAAGAAATCCGCAATAAAGCACTATGTAAAGCTGTAATCGAATACCCCGTCACAGAATCAATATCAACTGTACCTGTTCCAACAATTACCAATAAATAGCATAACAGCTAGCAGATGTAGCTAAATGCAATGCAATGCATGATATGACCGCTACGGCGTGTAGCCCGACTCCAATTTTGGGTACCCGTGCTCACCGTGGGGGTTCAGACTCCGGAGGGGCTCCTACAGCCCAAGCACATCTCATAGAGATATTCTTGCGGCGCGCAGTCCGATCCAACATATACCTCGCTGCGGCGTGCAGCCCGATCCACTACTAGTCAGCTAATATGCAGATATAGCCTCGCAGGCTCAAAAATAGTTTTTTTGAAAACTCTTTTATCATTTTTCAGTTGGAAAACAGTAATGTCAATTTCGAGAGATTGGAATTGGCATAATAACAAAAATAGATGCGGACTAGTAGTAAACTAGCATGTCTATATGATAAGACAATGATAACGATCCTCGCGGGATCCAATAACTGGCTCACGGCCCACATATATACTCAACCGCCCAAGAAGGGGGTTCCTCGGCTCAAGAGTGGCCATTATCACAATATATATATATGCAACCATCCGAGAAGGAGGTTCGACGGCTCGAGAATAGCCTAATATCATAACACAGTATCAGCAAGTCGGACTAAGCCATAGTCCCCAATCACAATCGACCCCGCACTCACATGAGAGTACGTGTCTCGCCGCTATACAGCGTCACAAAGTGGTATACCGGGGTTTCGAACCCGCTGGTCATCACCCACATCTATTACTCACCTCAATACGGCGCGACGACTACTCCGCAATGCCCTTGCCACGAGAATCAAGCTCCGCACGCGTAGAATCCGATCAAATACAGTAAAAATACAACAATTTAGGCCAATGGGACGACACCCAATCAATACAACTCAATTTACATCAAAATTCCCAAAGTTGTCAAAACCCGAGCCCCGGGCCCACATTCCAAAAATTTACGAAATTCACATTTCTGGAACCCTCGTCTCGCCACGAGTCCATACATATAAAATTTACCAAAATCGGACTCCATTAGCCCACTCAAATCCTTGTTTTTCTACAATTTAGGCCTAGGGTTAAAACCCACATTTAATCTCCCATTTACAGAGAATTAACCAAGGATTTCATGATAAAATGATGTAATTAAGCCACAAAACTTACCTCCAACGAAACCCCGATGATTTACCAGCAATTCCCGTGAGTTTTCTCCTCTTGGAACTCAAAAATGGAGTTTTGGGTTAATGAACCCGTATGTGAAATGTTTCTGGTTTTAATTCACTGCCTGGGCCGTTTACACTATGCGATCGCATCCCATCCTTGCGATCGCGTAGAACAAATGATAGCTCGAAATAATTAAGGCTATGCGATCGCACTACCTCTCCGCGATCGCATAGAACATCTCACCCAGGCTCCAAATTACTACTATGCGATCGCAGACTGACCACGCGATCGCATAGAACGATAAGCTTCTTAGGCACCCCGGATCATTTTACTCTATGCGATCGCACCAGTGACCCTGCGATCGCAGAGTGCCAGGTTCCATACCTATGCGATCGCATCTCCTATTACGCGATCGCATAGAACAACTCCGGGGCTCACTTCCATCCTTCTATGCGATCGCAATGACCCTATGCGATCGCATAGAGCACCCGTCTGCAACAAAACCAGCAGCCAACAGCAGTTCAAAAATAGAAGAAATGGTCCGTTTGGACCCCCGAAATCAACCCGAGGCCCCCGGGACCCCAACGAAAACCACCAACATACCCCATAACACGTTTCAAACTTGTTCTAATCATAAAAACACCATCCTAAACATCAAAATCACCAATTACACACGGATTCAAGCCTAAATTCCTTAAAACTTTCCGAATTACGCATTCAATCAAAAACCCGACTAAACAACGTCCGAATGACCTGAAATTTTGCAGGCACATCCAAAATCACCTAACGGAGCTACTGCAACTGTCGGAATTCCATTCCGACCCCCGAATCAAAATCTCACCTACCGTTCGGATTTCGCCAAAATTCAACCTTAGCCAATTCAAGCCTATTTCTACACCGGGCCTCCAAATTCAATTCCGATCGCTCCCCTAAGTCACAAATCACCTCCCGGAACTAACCGAATCATCAGAATCCGATTCCGAGCCCTCTAACCAAATAGTCAACTCCGGGTTGACTTTCCTTATTCAAGTCTCCTTCAAAAAGGCTATATGCCTCATTTTCAATCCAAATCACTCCTAAATCACCCGATAGACCCTAACACCTGATATAAAAGCATAAAACATGCAATTGCAACATGACGGAGTGGTAAATTCCCGTAACGACGGGTCGGGTCGTTACATTCTCCCCAACTTAAACAAACGCTCGTCCTCGAGCGTACTCAGAGTTGTACTAGAAGCAACCCAATAGCTGAATGACCTTACCAAGCATATATTCGGGCGATCATACGTCACCCTACCTCACGCAAGTCCGAAAACACCATATAGTCAAAATTTCACAGCCCATCCGAACCATAAATCACATTGTACTTTCTGAAATCATATACCAATTGCTAATCCCATTCCTGTACTCAGGATACACTAGAATCCACTGCAATAAGCCATACTCACCACTCCGGGTGAGATCATATGATGTATCACACAACCCAATCACTCGAGACGTTAGTCTCTAATCACAACAACTGGCCACAATCACCAAATACTAGCACTAGCTGAGAAGAAAAAAAAAACCTTTTCCATTAGATGGAGTCTTGTTCCAACACCTTCATATCATGCCCACGGCAACCAGACACGCGATATATCGAACCCATCTCTCAGGTCAACCATTCATGAATCCATTTCACTTTTAACTGATACCACAACAGATTTCGGACCCAAATCTCGGTATTACCTTTCTAACCAACTAAAACCACATATACTCACATTCATTATTGGCTCCAACGACCATTTCGATTATAACACATCGCACTGGTGATAAGACACCTCAACACCGGCCTAAGCCACGACGAGCACAACATAGGCTCCAATAGAAACGTCTGCACACACTCGAATCATGACAGCTCAAATCATGACAACTGTCTCCAGCAAATAGAGCTGCAATTTAATCCCTCTATGCCATCATAATATAGAACTGAGATCGCGTCTCGTATTATAGAAATAAAGTACCTGAATCCTCCTCGAGAGGTCATAACATCACATGGCCTTGCCACGATTCGTGATTCTATCCCAACGTTATTACTCATGAAGCACCTCAAGCCACTAAGCTCAAAACGATCAGCCACGCACATATTTAGGTCTGAACCCAAGCAATCAACCTCACCCACGGTGAAACAATTAACGTATGCTATCAAATCCTGAAAGAACACAACCGATGTGCCATTCGCCAAGCGATACTCAATACGGACTTTTCCTCAGAAGCGAGGAAGTATTGTATACCAGGTAACATATAACTAACTATATTTTCACAATATTCCGTTGCGGCGTGCAACCCGCTCCAATGACATACCCGTGGCGGCGTGCCACCCGATCTAGATACCATACCTGTGGCGGCGTGCCACCCGATCCAAGTAACCCTCGTCAAATGAATACGCGTCGAGTCAAGTTGCTCATCATAATAAACATATATCGCCTCAAGTTTGGCCACATGAAACGCATCCGACAACGTTTCTCAATACTGGAACTGAATCAATGGTAGATACTTCTACACTAACATCCGCCACTAAGGTCCAACTGACAAAGCAATGCCTACCAGCCGTCCGCTGGTCCTGTGTACAACTACTCTGTTGGAGCATACTCTGATGTTCTCTGCTACGCAATTTGTGCCATTTTCCGACATAGCCCATATCATATTAGTCTAGACGACCTGGCTTATGTCAACCAGTCAGCAATCAAGTATCATAATCCGAATTCGTTTTATCAAGTCAAGAGAGAGCCTCTAAGGCTTCCGATTTCCAATAATCACAAAACGGTGTCGATGCACACGATATACAACCACTGCATAGGCGGATTAACGAAAATTTCAAGTCTCCTACACATATATAACATATGAATCACTATGCCTGATTCCGTATTTCACCGTACATATACATAACGCACATCAAGCGTCCATTCATACCACGACAGCCATTCAGAAATTTCATTATGCCATCAACGACTCAATTATTTTAGTCGATCCAACAAGAGAATACCACTCTACCATGGATATTATCAGTTTACATTACCTTGTCCCTTTGTACCATATACCCCGCCAAATTACTAGAATAGCAGTACCATTTTCTTAAATCACCAGCAGCTGTCCGCGCTGCTCAATAATTTTATTGACTTTCCATATATTATGAACTGATCTCAAAACCTAGAATATACCATTATCAACTTTCCATAACACATCGTGTATACCATATCACACTAAGACAACATAAAAATTCATATCCCTTTCCTCCGCCTCAACATTGGCGCACTCAACTAGTCAAGGACTTTCGTGATCCCATATAGAAGAAAACTCATTACACATTCCACGCTTCGCATATCGATAGGAATATACTCATCTTCAAACCATGATAAAACACATCACAAACTATTTCTTCCCATTCATTGCATAAGTTAAACTGCCAAGACTGAGTCCTTATACCCATATTATACTCATATCGGGTTACACGACTGCCAACACTCAAAAGCTTTATTGCACAATATCTGCAAGACTCCTTACTTCAACCACATACCAGGAATTAGTCGTATTCTTTATCATACCGCTTCGGTTTATTAACAAGTCATTCCATTTACCCAGTTTCCTTTCTGATTCATCTTTGATTTAATATTAGCCACTACTGTAGCACCATAATACATGAACTCATTCCACACGAGACTCGTACATAAGACCACACGGTCTGAGACATATAGGCCACTGAATACTCTCTCAATATTTCCAGAAGGATCACATCCTACAATACTTTATTTTGAAGAACCTCTTGCGATTTGAATTCGTTATCATTACCTTCCAATACGGATTACATAGAATCCCTTCATTCACATAATATAACACAAGTACCGATCTCTTCTAACGAAACCACCATCTTTAGCCACATGTACAATTTTGAGACACCCGGCTGTTACAAGTAAAATCTTGAACACCGTAAACAATTCTCGGGCGTCAGTCATCCTTATTCAGCTGTAATTCAATTGTCTTATTGAACAGAACCACTCGTGCCTTATTAGAACTCTGACACTGCAGATCATGATTACATACGGATACTATTAGCTATCACTCTTTTCTATACACCAAGCATTCCTTACCAACCTCAGTTCAAAATACCCTAGTATTTCTTCACATCTACGAAGCACCATAACCTTTATCAGAATTTTCCAACATACTTAGAGACAGAATCAACATAGCACACAATAGTGCAATCGGTTAATCAATAGCAACCTCCCCAACTTAGCTCGAAGCCATTCATCAAAGCACTTTCAACCACTCATATCAGTATTACTCAAGTGATGCCGAAATGTTAGTATGATATTAAACTCAAGTCATTTACAAGCTTCGACGGAGATTCGAATCATCAGAAATATTAACTCTTTTGCAATTCTTGCATTCATTCACACACAACAGTTACGCCCCCTCTTTAGGTGACAAAATATTTTCTAAGTCCCGAATTTTCCAAAAATTTCGGCAGAGTTTCCTTTGTAAATTGGCCTATCCACCTGCCAGAGAATCACCAAACCATCCTAGCTATACTTCCACAACTCAACAAGATATCACAATGTATTTCAACAACATTAAATATCAATACTACACGAATTATATCATCACAATTCATACTTGAACCTGCGATGTATCTGCTCGAATCATAACACATATCAATACCTTTCAATTACACATGAGAATCAACCCACCTACCTCGCCTCAATTTAGCATTTCAGCACAATACCTTCCACCAGGATACACATAGCATAATCATTTTAGTCTTCCTGAGTTTAAACTTGTTCCACTACAAATAAGGCATTTTACCTTCCAATTACGAGATATGATAAATATTCACCACGCCCATAGCTCGTGGCTACACAACAGTTTAGATAAGAGTCGAACAATTAACAACTCATCCATTAGTAAACCTTCCATAATACTCTACAGATCGGCACAAGGCCCCAAACATGGCTACTAGCCCAAGTACATAGATATAAGCCCAGTCTTAGTCACTTTACACAGTAATTTATCAATTGGGAAGGATCAAGTCCAAATCCCCAATCACAATACCACCACGCTCGTCACATGACGCGTATTCCATCTCAGCACATCACTTTATAGTGCAAATACGGGGTTTCAAACCCTCAATACATTATCTATTGCCACCACTCACAAAATCAACACCTCAATGCTCAAGTCATAAACAAGGTCCAGCCTCAAGTCATCCTGACTGGCCCAACATGAACTCACCGAGATTATATCTCGCCCCTCGTTCGAGGAAATCATAAGCCATAAGTCAATTATATTACTGAGCGCTCGATGCGTACACAGATGTGTGGAAGGAATTTCAAAAATTATATCTCAAGCCGAATCAAGTGCGCACGATAAGAATTCCAAGAAACGTGAAGTGTTTCCTAAAGGTTCGCAGCCTCCCGAGGATAAGTACAGGCGTCCCCGTACCGATCCACAAGACTCTACTAACCGGCTCAAGACTCACGAGGCCTAGTAAACCTAGGCTTTGATACCAACTTGTCACGACCCCAAATCCGGCCGTGATGGCGCCCAACACATTGCTAAGCCAGCCTGACCAATCAATATCAACCACGGAGCTAGAAGCTCACTTTAGCCCATTTAGGCATATTAATTCACGAAATAACAACGAAATATATAACGAAAACGGGGAACCAAGTCCCATAATACATCAACTCCCATAGACCAAGGGTCAAGAGTCATGAGCCTCTACTGAACATGAGTGTATAAGGGTTTACAAGATACCAAGTTGGGAAAGAAATGTCAATACAAAATCAAAAGACAGTAGGAAGGAATATCGGGTCCTGCGGACTCTGCACCTACCTCGAATATCCACAAACGTCGCCTCACACAGCTACTGGATCACTGCTGAGAGGTACCTGGATCTGCACACAAGGTGCAGGGAGTAAAATGAGTACTGCCAGACTCAGTGGTAATAAACAAGGGTAAGACAGCGCAGATAAGAAATCCGCAATAAAGCACTATGTAAAGCTATAATCAACTACCCTGTCATAGAATCAATCTTCACTGTACCTGTTCCAACAATTACCAATAAATAGCATAACAGCTAGCAGATGTAGCTAAATGCAATGCAATGCATGATATGACCGCTACGGCGTGTAGCCCGACTCCAATTTTGGGTACCCGTGCTCACCGTGGGGGTTCAGACTCCGGAGGGGCTCCTACAGCCCAAGCACATCTCATAGAGATATTCCTGCGGCGTGCAGTCCGATCCAACATATATCCCGCTGCGGCGCGCAGCCCGATCCACTACTAGTCAGCTAATATGCAGATACAGCCTCGCAGGCTCAAAAATAGTTTTTGAAAACTCTTTTATCATTTTTCAGTTGGAAAACAGTAATATCAAGTTCCAGAGATTGGAATTGGCATAATAACAAAAATAGTTGCGGACTAGTAGTAAACTAGCATGTCTATATGATAAGACAATGATAACGATCCTCGCGGGATCCAATAATTGGCTCACGGCCCACAAGTATACTCAACCACCCAAGAAGGGGGTTCAACGGCTCAAGAGTAGCCAATATCACAGTATAATATGCAACCATCCGAGAAGGAGGTTCGACGGCTCATGAATAGCCTAATATCATAACACAGTATTAACAAGTCGGACTAAGCCATAGTCCCCAATCACAATCGACCCCGCACTCACAAGAGAGTACGTGTCTCGCCGCTATACAGCGTCACAAAGTGGTATACCGGGGTTTCGAACCCGCCGGTCATCACCCACATCTATTACTCACCTCAATACGGCGCGACGACTACTCCGCAATGCCCTTGCCACGAGAATCAAGCTCCGCACGCGTAGAATCTGATCAAATACAGTAAAAATACAACAATTTAGGCCAATGGGACGACACCCAATCAATACAACTCAATTTACATCAAAATTTCCAAAGTTGTCAAAACCCGAGCCCCGGGCCCACATTCCAAAAATTTACGAAATTCACATTTCTGGAACCCTCGTCTCGCCACGAGTCCATACATATAAAATTTACCAAAATCGGACTCCGTTTGCCCACTCAAATCGGTGTTTTTCTTCAATTTAGGCCTAGGGTTAAAACCCACATTTAATCTCCCATTTACAGAGAATTAACCAAGGATTTCATGATAAAATGATGTAATTAAGCCACAAAACTTACCTCCAACGAAACCCCGATGATTTACCAGCAATTCCCGTGAGTTTTCTCCTCTTGGAACTCAAAAATGGAGTTTTGGGTTAATGAACCCGTATGTGAAATGTTTCTGGTTTTAATTCACTGCCTGGGCCGTTTACACTACTGCGATCGCATCCCATCCTTGCGATCGCGTAGAACAAATGATAGCTCGAAATAATTAAGGCTATGCGATCGCACTACCTCTCCGCGATCGCATAGAACATCTCACCCAGGCTCCAAATTACTACTATGCGATCGCAGACTGACCACGCGATCGCATAGAACGATAAGCTTCTTAGGCACCCCGGATCATTTTACTCTATGCGATCGCACCAGTGACCCTGCGATCGCAGAGTGCCAGGTTCCATACCTATGCGATCGCATCACCTATTACGCGATCGCATAGAACAACTCTGGGGCTCACTTCCATCCTTCTATGCGATCGCAATGACCCTATGCGATCGCATAGAGCACCCGTCTGCAACAAAACCAGCAGCCAACAGCAGTTCAAAAATAGAAGAAATGGTCCGTTTGGACCCCCGAAATCAACCCGAGGCCCCCGGGACCCCAACGAAAACCACCAACATACCCCATAACACGTTTCAAACTTGTTCCAATCATAAAAACACCATCCTAAACATCAAAATCACCAATTACACACGGATTCAAGCCTAAATTCCTTAAAACTTTCCGAATTACGCATTCAATCAAAAACCCGACTAAACGACGTCCGAATGACCCGAAATTTTGCAGGCACATCCAAAATCACCTAACGGAGCTACTGCAACTGTCGAATTCCATTCCGACCCCCGGATCAAAATCTCACCTACCGTTCGGATTTCGCCAAAATTCAACCTTAGCCAATTCAAGCCTATTTCTACACCGAGCCTCCAAATTCAATTCCGATCGCTCCCCTAAGTCACAAATCACCTCCCGAAACTAACCGAATCATCCAGAATCCGATTCCGAGCCCTCTAACCAAATAGTCAACTCCGGGTTGACTTTCCTTATTCAAGTCTCCTTCAAAAAGGCTATATGCCTCATTTTCAATCCAAATCACTCCTAAATCACCCGATAGACCCTAACACTGATATAAAAGCATAAAACATGCAATTGCAAGTTTGAATAGCGTTTTAGGATGTATTTTGGTTGAGGTCCCAGGGGCCTTAGGGTGAGTTCGGGTGGCTAAACGGGAAGATTTTGACTTGTATTGAGTATTCACTATTGCTTCTGGTATGTTTTCGCTTCTGCGGAATTTTGACCGCAGAAGTAGTATCGCTTATGCGATTGGGGAATTGCAAAAGCAGTTTGGACTTGAGTTGGGTTTTCCGCATAAGAGGATGTTTAGATCGTAGAAGCAAACCGCTGGTACGAGATCTGGGCCGTAGAAGCGGTCGGGGCCTTTAAGTGGAAAACCGCAAAAGCGGTGTAATTTCCATAGAAGCGGTCCCACATAAGCAGAAATAGGACCGCCGAAGCGAGATGACTGGGCAGATTAATTAATTGGTTCTGGGCAGATTAATTAATTGGTCTTCTTCGCAAATTTTTGGAAGAGTAACATATTTCACTGCAGTCTTGAAGAGTTTTTGGGCGATTTTTAAGAGGGTTTCAAGGGCTTTGATCAAGTAGGAATTCTTGGACTTAAAACATGATTTTATGGTGTAAGCACATGGACTAGAGCTGAAAACTTAAGAAATTAAAAGTCTAAAATGGTGGTTAAGGGTTTGAACCTAAGATATCTTAAACTAGGGATTTGGGGGGTCAAATGGACTCCGATTCTTGGGATTATGATATGTATAGACTCGTGGCGAGATAAGGAATCCAATAATGTAGAACTTTTTGAATTTCGAGAAGTGTGTCCAGGGCTCAGGTTTTGAAAATTTTGGGATTTTTAGTATTTTTCGATTATTTTGATTGGGTATTGTCCCATTGGCATATTGTGATGTATTCGCTCTGATTTTGGATAAATTTGACACACGTGGAGGCCGGTTTGAGAAGCAGAGGCATTGCGAGCTAGAGAATTCGCCGGTTCGAGGTGAGTAATGATTGTAAAGGATATCCTGAGGGTTTAAAACCCCAGATTGCACATCGTAGTGCTATATTGAGGTGACTTGCATGTTGGATAGTGGGCGTGGGGTAGAGCACCATTGGGGATTATGAGTTGGTCTGCCCCGATTGATGAATTTACTGTGTATTTGGCTAAAATTTACTTGTTATCATCGTGATTTGGCTGATTGCCATATTTGGGGTTTGTGCCAACTATTTGAATTCTTCGGGGATTTTTATCACTATTTCCTCACTGTTTTAACTTATTGCTTGAACTCAGTCATACTGTTTCTCCACTACTTTATAACTCAGGCACTTTTACTCAGATTTGAGTCTTAAATGATGTTTCAGGCTGAAAACTATTGTTTTACTAATGCCTGAGGGGCGTGTGATGATATTTTGATTGAGTGTGGCCGAGAACCAGATGTGAGGATACACTGAGTGATATGAGGCCGAGGGCCTAGATGTGGGGGTTTAATATCATGGATCGGGCTGCACACCGCAACGATACTTATATGGATCGGGCTGCACGCCGTAGCAATATATATATATATATATATATATATTAGATCAGACTACCGGCCGCAGTGATATAGCTATTGGGCTGTAGGAGCCCCTTCAGAATCTACACCCCCACAGTGAGCGCGGGTACCCATATGGATCGGGTTGTATGCCATAGGGAGATATGGATTAGGCTACACGCCGCAGCGATATGTGACGCCATAGCAATTACTACATGATACTGTTTTGAGAGTGTTGCTGAGAGTGAGCCTGAGGGGCTAGTACTGTTTGAGATATTGCCCGAGGGCGAATTTTTATGTGCTCATCTTACATATTTATTTATCTTTTTACCTGTCATACTGCAGTATTTGTGCCCGAAGAGCAAATTTTTCTGTGCTTATCAGCACTAACTATTTTGAAATCATTTTCGTAACTATTGAAAAGATCATTTTCAAAAGAGATTTAAACTGAGCCAAGATATTTCCAAAGATTTCATAGCCTTACTATTTTTCTCAAAGGATTGTACACTACTTCTATATAGCATGATGGTTGCTTTACGTAATTTCTTACTGCTCAGTTATTATTTACTTTTGTTACTCACTGAGTTGGACTACTCACTTTATTTCCTATACCTCGTGTGCAAAGGCAGGTATTCGTTCACCCGGTAGCGGGTTTTGAGCTGATCAGAGGCTAATTTAATGGAAAAACTCACGTGCTCACACCAGCGTTTGCAGTACCGCATCTTCTTACCTTGTTTTATCAGTCATATTTGTATATTTCAAACTTGTAGTGGCAGTTATAGTCTGATAGATACTCGTGCTTGTGACACCCCGATTAGGGCTATGTTGAGTTGTAATTACTTTAATTAATATTATTAAGTCATATTTTTGGTGTTCATTTATGCTTAACTATTTTTGAAAGAGACGAGTTGGATTAGTTGATTGGCCTTGTCTTCACAAGAGGCGCTATCACGACTAGTGCGGGGGTTTGGGTCGTGACATATATAAATACCCATATCACAATAAACTTGGAGTTTATTAAAATTACACACGTCATGGTGTAAATATGAAGTTTATCAATATTGATAATTTATTCAGTTGGCATAATTGATTTAGTCATATCAATATAGGTATGATGTGCAAAAATACTAGAAAATTCACATGGGTAAATATTAAGGAGCTAGAAAGTTCTTCACAAATTCTCTTATATTGCTTATTCTCATTAATTAATAGACCAACTACAATTGGAATTGAATCCCATGAATGCCGGAAATATCAAAGGTGAATATGGTCTCATTCACCTGCTATATATACCACATAAGATGCATCTATGAGATGGTTACATGTGCGATTATTATTAACCTGCAACATGATATTTGCGAGGTAACTTGCTTAATAATTTGATTTAGAGCATAATTTTTAGATTTTTTATTTAAGATAGTTCATTTTGATAAGTTGATTTACATCACAGTTGGTTTAACAAAATAATTTATTAAGTGCCTCCACTTAATAGTTAAATAATTACTTATGAGAATAAACTTACGTATATCAGTTTGATATAGGTTATATACGAAGGATATTACATTTCCCCCCACAAGCGGTTCGGGGTCAAGAACCAAATAATTGCATCTTATTATTATTATTAATATGCGGTTTATATTTTGATTAACACCATAACGCACAAAGATGGTTTCTCAAAGTTGAGGAAACAAGTTAGTTTTTCTAATACGAGGGGGATACATGATAAATAATTGAGAAAATGTTACGTGAAATGAATTATCATTTATACATCTGGATCCTCAAATAAAATAATATGAACTTGAAGTTCATAGAGATAATTCATTTGCAATATATTGCAAAAGCATGCCAGACGCATTTGCTGACCCAAAAATAAGTAACTATATTCTCAATGCAAATGCTCCTATTAAGTCCTCGAAGGACAAAGTCTGTGGTACACTTAAGGCGTATAGACTAATCGGTTTCAAAACAACTTCTTGATAAAGAAGATGAGCAAATGATCAAAATTATCATAATAAAGGTGGTAAGGGATCTAGAATATCACATAACATAATACTTCATAAAATCTCAGGAGAGGTTTAGGTGCTTGAAAATATAAATGAAGAGATCTTTATGTTATATCTTTATTAAAAATATTGAAACCGATAGAAAATGTTCGCCAACGACATCTATCATAGCGCTAAGTATAGGTGAGGATCTTAAGTTTGTCGAATACAAACACAACAATATTAGCCAAATAGAAGAGACACAATTCAAGTAGAATTAGTTTCATATGAAAGAAAAGTTGTTTTGGACTTGCAGTTCAAATACTTGAAAGTATAAAGTCAATCATATGTGCAGTCATTTTTCGATATCTTATATGTCTAGAATGACATGAAAACTTGATATGAATCTAAAGTCTATTTATTTGGCTTATATGACTTAACAGTCTCTCAAGGATTTAAATTACTTAAAGCATATAGAATTCATCGTCATGAAGTACAACATCCTAATTGCAATTTGTGCGTATAGGTATCTTGCTATGACTACAAGCATGATAATACGATAGCGAGAATCTCAATGGAGATATTGAAAAGGTCATTCCATGACATTTTATAAAGATATTACATATCTATTAAGAATGATGATTTCAAGGTGCAATATATTCATTCAAGTTAATATAGTTGTATTGTTTATCAAATCTCTACCAAAGATCTTTTGAAGACGGTGCACAAGATTGAAATACAAATGCTTAAGGGTGTGAATTTATTCTCTCATCAGGGCGAGTTAATACGCATTGTACTCTTTTTCCCTTACAAGATGTTGTTCCATTAGGTTTTCCTTGCAAGGTTTTTAACGAGGAAACCAAAAGGCGTATTGTTAGATATGTGTACTCTTTTTCCTTTTCTAGAATTGTTTTTCCCATTGGGTTTTATTTTAGTTAAGGATTTAACGAGCCATATTATTTGTTGAATAGACATTCAAGGGAAAGTGTTATAAATAGAGTTGTATTTATGGTGAATGTCAATATTTAGAGAGATTATAGGCTTTTTTATTCCGTTGTAATTTATTCTATATCAATAAAAATTCTCTCTCTCTACTTTGCTATGCAATACTCTACTTCGTCTTTTATTATATTATAACACTTTGAGAATTTTTTTTCTTTCCTAAAAACTTTTCAAGGTTTTACTATCACGACCTGGATTTTTCCCCGACATCGGGATCGTGATGGCGCCTACTCGTGGTAGCTAGGCAAGCCACAACAAACAACATTATCATGTTTGTATCATTATTCTATACTTATATTTAATAAAAAGAGAATATAATCAATTTAATAAATGCGGAAGACTTTCAAAATAGGGATAAATAATACCAAGGTAAAACACTGATAAAATCCTCTACCCAAGACGTGGAGTCACCAGCTCACGAACTACTACTGAATACTACACATAAAGGTCTGAAAGAAAATAACATATATTTGTCTGTCTCGGAACAATGAGACCACATCAAATAGCATAAGTAATTAGAAGAGACGCTGGGCCTGCGGACGCCTGCAAGCTACCTCAGTCTCGAAATGCTCAACTCCCACGAATATACTCTACTACTGCTGCTGCTGCTCCTGCTCAAGACCTGGACCTGTGCAAAAACGCACAGAAGTGCAGTATCAGCACAATCCGACCCTATGTGCTGGTAAGTGCCTGGCCTATCCCGGCGAAGTAGTGACAAGCCTAGGACCAGACACTCACATAAACCTGTGCAGTTATATATATATATATATATATATATATATATGTACACCACAAGATAACAAGAAATATCAAGTAACAAATTCAACAAGAAATATCATAAGGAGGAAAACAAAATAAATTGCAACAACTACTAAGTCAATAATGAACATCAGAATATGAGGGAAACAATCAACATCAAAACAAGGAATAGCATATAGTTGCACGGCATCAACCCTTCATGCTTTTACTCTCATCCTCACCAAATAAGCAAATAAAGTGCACGGCATCACCCTTTGTGCTTTTACTCTAATCCTCACATCCATGGCACAGCATGATCCTTCGTGAATGGTTCAATAACAAGGCACGACATTACCCTTCATGCATAATCAATATCACAAGGCACGACATGATCCTTCGTGCATAATCAATAACAAGGCGCGGCATTACCTTCGTGCAAAATCAATAATATAAGGCAAGGCATCACCCTTCGTGCATTATCACTCTTCCTCACCCAAATAACAATCACAGTTAAGGGCAAAGAATGAAACCAATAATCATGATCCATCCCGGCAAGAGACACAACAATCATCACAACAAGGTCCCGTCAAGGGAAAATAATAACTCACTTTAGAATAAGTCCCGGCAAGGGAAAACAGTGTACAATTCCACAACCCGGAAAAGTTCAATAATTCATCTATAAAACATCTCACAATAAGTATCAACAATGACTCACGGTCATGCTTGACGCCAGTGTATGGATGCTCATCACCATTGCACATACACCGCACTAGATCACATTGCAAATAGCACATAATCCTATTCCCTCAAGCTAGGATAGATCAAACACTTACCTCTAGCCTTATAGTCCAAATTATCCTTCAACTATGGCTTTACCTCGAATTTCAGCTCTCAACTTACTCTAATTTAATCACAATTGATTCCATTACATTAATAAATACTATATAACTTAGTTTGGATGCTTAAAAATCGTTTTCTCAAAGTTTACCCTAAAAATTCCCAAAATGCCCCTAGTCCCACGTGGTCGGAACTCGAGGTTCATACCAAAATCTGGTTAACCATTCCCTCACGAGTTCAAACATATGGTATGGGGACAACCAGTCCATCCCCAATATGTCATCGAAATCCACCATGTCTAATAGCAATAGATCAACACGGGTCTCAAGACCCCCAAAAATAACTACGCACGAACGATGCACCCGGTCAACTACAATGGAGTCACCCACTGGTGTAGACACATAAACTGGAATACCTAGAGCATAGCTGGGCACAGCGAAATACAGTGCAAAGTAGGAAGACACATATGAATATATAGACCCGGGGTCAAATAATGCCGAAACACCTCTGCCACAAACAAGAATGGTACATGTAATCACGGTATCTGATGCCTCTGCCTCTGGCCTAGCTGGTAAAGCATAAAATAGTGGATCTGCACCTCCCCTCCGAGCTACATCTTTGGGACGGTCATCCACTGGCTGACCTTTATCTCTGGCTGGATGGTCTCCACCTCTACGGTCTCGACCTCCACCTCTACGATCTCTACCCCCGCCTCTAGCTGGATGGGCAGGCTGTGGGTCAGCTGGGGCCTGAATCATGGGACGAGGACCCCGCTGCTGAGTGTTGCCCGTCGCTCGAGGGAAAAACCTGACAAGATGATCTGGGTCACCACAACTGTAACAACATTTTGGCTGATGAGGCTGCTGGCCCTGACGACCCGAATGGCCCGCACGAACACTCTGAAGAGGCTGAGCACTAATGGGAGGCTGATCTAGATACTGCTCACGAAATCCACGATCACCTGGTCCACCCTGTGAAGCCTGGAGGGCTGACTGAAAAGGTCTGGAAGACTGGCCCCTATCAAAAGATTCCCTGCCTCCAAAAGAAGAACCACTAAATCTGCCGGAATGACGAGGCCTCTTGTCCGAAGGATAACCACCTCCCCGAGCAAGAGCCATCTCAACTCTACGAGATGCATTAGCTGCCTCCTGGAAAGATATCTCACTCCCAACTCCCATAGCCATCTGCAGTCTAATCGGCTGATTTAGCCCATCTATAAACATGCGGAACCTCTCCCGATCTATGGGAAGTATCACAACCGCATGATGTGCCAGGTTAACAAACCTCGTCTCATACTGTGTGACATTCATAGTACCCTGCTGGAGGCGCTTAAACTGCCTCCGAAGTGCATCCCGCTGAGTAACAGGAAGGAACTTCTCCAGAAATAACTCTGCAAACTGATCCCATGATAAAGCCGGGGACCCTGTTGGTCGAGTCAAACAGTAATCTCTCCACCAAGTCTTGGCGGATCCTGAAAGCCTGAAGGTACAAAAGTCAACTCCATTGGATTCCACTATCCCCATAGTCTTGAGAATCTCGTGGCAGCTGAATAATTAATCCTTAGGATCCTCTAATGTGGCACCACTGAAAGTAGTGGTAAACAGTTTGGAGAACCGATCAAGTCTCCATAGTGAATCAGAAATCATGGCCGCCCCATCTCCGGCCTGAGCTATGGTACCTGACTGAGTGGCCACAGCTGGCCGAACCACTGTTGCCTGAGGCTGGGGAGCTACTGGCTCCGGAGTACGTGCAACAGGAGTCTGGCCCCTCCTCTAGCCTGAGAAGCGGCTGGTGCAGCTGGTAATAAGCCTGCTCTCGCAACATTGTCCATAAAACCCGCTATCCTGACCAGAGCCTCCCGAAGATCCGGGGTAAATAATGCCTCTCCAGGGACCCGAGCTGGGCCCTCTGGAGCTGCTGGGACGGGAACCTCCTCACCAATCTCAACGTGAGGCTCCACTTCTGGAATAGCTGCCGGGAGCTGAGCTCTGCCCCTACCACGGCCTCTGAAATAGCTGCGGCCCCTGCCCCTTACAGGAGCTGCCTAGGGCTCAGGCTGCTGATCAGCGGACGAAGAAGCGCGTGTCCTCACCATCTACGAAAGGACAGAGTAAAAATTCAATCAGTATTTGCAGAGCAAGTCGCACGACAAGAAGGAACAAATGAGAGACTCTTTCCTAACTCAATAGACTCTGGAGGACAAGTACAGACGTTTCCGTACCTACCTCTCAAACTCTACTAAGCTTGTTCGTAAGTGGTGAGACCTATGTAACCTAGAGCTCTGATACCAACTTGTCACGACCCGGATTTTCCCCCTACATCGGGATCGTGATGGCACCTACTCGTGGTAGCTAGGTAAGCCACAACATACAACATTATCCTATTTGCATCATTATTCTATACTTATTTTTAATAAAAAGAGAATATAATCAATTTAATAAATGCGAAAGACTTTCAAAATAGGGATAAATAAAACCAAGGTAAAACACTGATAAAATCCTCTACCTAATACGTGGAGTCACCAGCTCACGAACTACTACTGAATACTACACATAAAGGTCTGAAAGAAAAAAACATATATCTGTCTGTCTCGGAACAATGAGACCACAACAAATAATATAAGTAAGTGGAAGAGACGCCGGGCCTGCGGAAGCCTGCAAGCTACCTCGCTCCCGAAATGCTCAACTCCCACGAATATACTCTACTACAGCTGCTGCTGCTCTTTATTAAAACCTGGACCTGTGCAAAAACGCACAAAAGTGCAGTATCAGCACAATCTGACCCCATGTGCTGGTAAGTGTCTGGCCTATCCCGGCGAAGTAGTGACAAGCCTAGGACCAGACACTCACATAAACCTGTGCAGTTATATATATATATGTACCACAAAACATATATGTACACCACAAGATAACAAGAAATATCAAGTAACAAATTCAACAAGAAATATCATAAGGAGGAAAACAAAATAAATTGCAACAACTACTAAGTCAATAATGAACATCAGAATATGAGGGAAACAATCAACATCAAAACAAGGAATAGCATATAGTTGCACGGCATCAACCTTCGTGATTTTACTCTCATCCTCACCAAATAAGCAAATGAATGTGCACGGCATCACCCTTCGTGTTTTACTCTCACCCTCACATCCACGGCACGGCATGATCCTTCGTGCATGGTTCAATAACAAGGCACGACATTACCCTTCGTGCATAATCAATATCACAAGGCACGGCATGATCCTTCGTGCATAATCAATAACAAGGCACGGCATTACCCTTCGTGCATAATCAATAACATAAGGCACGTCATTAACCTTCATGAAAAATCAATAATATAAGGCACAGCATCACTCGTCGTGCATTATCACTCTTCCTCGCCCAAATAACAAACCAACTCATTTTCCAAAATTTTTGTTCATGAAACCTAGTAGCTGTTGTGCCATGGTCCGAATAATATATTAGTAATGCGTAGAATTCTTCTCGGCTCGCAAGCTCGCCGCGGTTCGGACCCTTGGTAGTGATTTAAGTTTCAAAAATGTAAAGAGTCAAGTTTTCCAGAAAAGTGTCAATTCTGCGGTCAGGAGTGCGACCGCAGATCTGCTATGCAGACCACATTCCTGCTTCAGAGCTTAACAGTAGGATTGCAAAAATTGGTCTTGAGAATGTGGTCGATATGCGATCGCAGAATGGATCTGCGGACCGCAGATCTACCGAATAAATTCTCGAAGGTTTTTGAGTGTCAAATCTACGGTGCACTATGCGACCGCAGATCAAGAATGCGGACCGCATTTTGGTCGCAATCTGTAACAGAACTTGTGTAAATTTTGAGGCAATTCCGTGGTCACTATGCGGACCGCATGTTGATTCTACGATCGCAGATGCGACCGCAGAATTGACCCGGCCCAGGAATTTTTGTAAAATTCAACCCGACCTCTTCTTTAATATAACGCCTTTCCCCTTCATTTTATCATATATTCTTACCAAAATTAGAGAGAGAATAGAGGGATTTTAGAGAGAGAAGTCTTTCATCCTCAAAGATTGCTCCAACTACTTAGTTCAAAGGATTCTAGGGCAAAGATTCAACTTCCCCCAAATCATTTCAAGGTAAAAAGCCTAGCTATTTTCTCTAATTTTCAGTTTTAAAAAAAAGGGTAAAGAGAGGTTTGCATATAATAGCTTTTGAAACTAGAATTTTACACTCATGCATGATTATTGAACGTGTTTCTAGTAAAGAGGAAGTGAATAGGCGTAAGAATCTGCGAAACAAGGTCGGCAAAACTAGGATAGCTTGGGTAAGCATAAAGTAGGAAGTTAAAGGAAGAAAACTCGATACCAGATATGTATGGCTAATTTTGATTCTTGTGAAATCACCTATATGTGTGAAATTGTTTGGTTCGTGTTAATTTGACAAATTGTGTGAAATTCTTGATGTTGTTATTGGATACTCAAATTGCTATTAAACTATGAGTGATGTAATATGGGATACAAACCGAAAGATAAATGAGAGTTGAATTTGATAAAAGGATTGTGAATAATGGCTATGATGGCATGTATGGTACCTTGTGGAAAAGAAATGAAACACTTGAGGTGTGGTAAGTTGTTGAACATAACAGTATGAATATTCTCGATTTTGGAACACTTGTAACTTGGTTGTGATATTGGCTTGAGAAGTAATTGAGAACATGAACCAATGTGTAAGTTGCTTATTTGAACTTGTTGTAATTGTGTGTAGTACCTTATCTGCTGTTTGTGATTGTTGTGTTTGAAAACTGTACGGTGGGATCGGGTTGCGCGCCGCAACATGAAGAAATAAGGTGTGGGTTGGGGTGATAAGGGTGGCCGAGGTAATAAGGGTGGACGAGGTAATAAGGATGGAAAGCGATCGAAATCGCAAATGAAATTGATACAAAATCATTGATATGAAATTGTGAAATGAGACAGCAGGAGAGTTTGCAACCAGTGGGGCACTGATTGCCCCTTTGTTTGACTACGTATGATTTATGTGGTTGATTTGTTGTTGTTCTACTTGTTGACCTTAAATGTGATTCGTGTTGAGTCTTGTGTGAAATGAGTAAAAGGTGGAAAACATGGTTAGCTGGCTTAATTGATCCTTGATGTAATTTATTGGTTGTCTTGTCGTCATGATTCTTGTTTAACGGCTTGAGTTTACTTGGGACAAAGTTTGTCCATACATACCAGTACAATTCTAGTGTACTGACGTCCCTTTTGCCGGGGGCGCTACATTCGTGTTATGATTGTAGGCGGATCGGTAGCAGGCACTTCATCTCATCGGCAGTAGTATCCTTCATCTTCCACTGCCCGTTTTGGTGAGCCCCTTTCTTCCTCGGGGCCCTGTGTGGCTCATGCCACTTTCATTTTGGACTTTATTTTGGATTTTGTAAGGTATAGCCAGAGCCTTATTACCGGCAAGTATTGTATTTCTCTTTTGTATCCTAGAGGCTCTGTAGACATGTAAACTGTGGGATTCCAGTCTTATGTATTTATCCTGTTGGGCGTTGTAAAAATTGTAAACTTGCTAATGAATAAGTCGTATGGTTATGGGTGTATATTGTGAAACCTGTTGTAATTGCTAAGATATTTGTTTAATGAGAAACAATCAAGACAGGGGTAACGCGTGGGAATGAAAGGCACCCAGGTCCGCTTGACTGGGGCAACCCAGTCAGGCGCCGGTCATGTCCCGGCAAGGGAAAGCAATAATCCACTTTACAACAAGTCCCGGCAAGGGAAAACAATATTTCACTTTACAATAAGTCCCGGCAAGGGAAAACAATTTACAATTCCACAACCCGGCAAGGATTCAATAATTCATCTTTAAAACATCTCACAAATAGTATCAACAACACGGTCATGCTAGACGCCAGTGTATGGATGGTCGTCACCACAGCCCATACACCGCACTTAATCACATAGCAAATAGCACATAATCATATTCCCTCAAACTAGGATAGATCAAACACTTACCTCTAGACTTGAAATCCAAATTATCCTTCAACTATGGCTTTACCTCGAATTTCAGCTCTCAGCTTGCTCGAATCTAATCACAATTGATTCCATTACATTAATAAATACTATATAACTTAGTTTGGATGCTTAAAAATGGTTTTCTCAAAGTTTACCCCAAAAATTCCCAAAATGCCCCAGGCCCCACGTGGTCGAAACTCGTGGTTTGGACCAAAATCCGGTTACCCATTGCCTCACTAGTTCACATATATGATTTGTTTCAAAATCGGACCTCAAATCGAGGCCCAATTCCCCAATTCAGGAAAAACCTAGGTTGTGCCCACCTTCGAATACGGGAATACTTTTCTGCATCGCATTGCACGTTTAAATTCTGTTAGGTGCCCACCTTCGAATACGGGAATATTTTCTGCATCGCGTTGCACGTTTAATTTCTGTTAGGTGCCCACCTGTCACGACCCTAGTTCACCAATTGTGAACATGTCGTGATGGCACCCGGTCCCCACGACTAGGTAAGCCTAACACGTTGCGGAATATACAAGTTATAATTACTTAAATAAGAAACAGCGGAAAATAACATAAAGATATGTAATCCGTGCCACTTGGCACATACATCCGTCACACAATAAATAAACACTACCAAGATCCGGAACCCCACGGTAACACAGACTAAAAGAGAAATACAACTGTGGCTCTATGTATAAAGAGTATCTAACAACGAAATGAAGAAAAATGTCAACTAGTAATACTAGAATAGAAGGGAAGCCTCCGGATCCGCGGACGTAGCAGATCATACCTCGAAGTCTCCCAGAAAGCTGCGGAATCACCTAGTACGAGCCTGCTCTGATGTACCTGGATCTGCACAACAAAAGTGTGCAGAAGAGTAGCATGAGTACACCACGGCGGTACTCAGTAAGTGCCAAGCCTAACCTCGATGGAGTAGTGACGAGGAAGGTCAGGGCCCTACCGAGAACAATAATAATATGATGATAACAAAATAAACAGTTTAACAGATAACAACAAAATTTCCAAAATAACAACATTTACTGAAACTGTCTACAATCAAGCTAATAACAAATAACCAACTCAATAAACAAGTCCAGGATCTGTGGGAATTGAACCCACAGTCCCATTCTCAGTACCTTTGGGTCTCCGGGAATCGAACCCGCAGCCCATGTCCCTGTAGTCCCTACCAATAACTCAGGATCTCGGGAATCGAACCCGTAGTCTCTACCAATAACTTAGGATCTCGGGAATCGAACCCGTAGTCCGTACCAATAACTCGGGATCTCGGGAATCGAACCCGTAGTCCCTACCAATAACTCGAGATCTCGGGAATCGAACCCGTAGTCCCTACCAATATCACGCCGGGTCTCTGGGAATCGAAACCCGTAGTCCCTACCAATAACTCAGGATCTCGGGAATCGAACCCGTAGTCCCTACCAATAACTCATGATCTCGGGAATCGAACCCGTAGTCCCTACCAATAACTCAGGATCTCGGGAATCGAACCCGTAGTCCCTACCAATAACTCGGGATCTCGGGAATCGAACCCGTAGTCCCTACCAATAACTCAGGATCTCGGGAATCGAACCCGTAGTCCCTACCAATATCACATCGGGTCTCCGGGAATCGAACCCACAGCCCTGGGTCTCCGGGAATCGAACCCGCAGTCCACAAGCACAGCCAATTAAGGAAATTCACAGAGAGAAACAATTATACTCAACTATAACTTCACCGAAAAATAGTGCCAATAATTAACAAGGAGTTCAAATAAGGCAATTAGGCAACTAAACAGTTAAGTGCTACCTAATCATGCTCTTCTAACCGCTACCGGGTAAAATATCAAATTAACAACCAAGACAGGGATATCGCTCATCGAACATTTGAATAAAGTACGTGTTCAACAACCAGCGCATGTACACGCCCGTCACCTCGCGTACAAGGCATTTAAACTATCACATAATATCCTAGGGGTGAAAATTCCCCCACACGAGGTTAGACAAGCCACTTACCTCAATTCCGGTACAAAACCGCTAAGCAATAACCCTCTTGCCACGAATGTCGGCCTCCACAAGTGTAGAATCCGATAAAAATCAATAGAATCACATCAAAATAGGCCAATTGGGCATTACCCAATCAAATTAACTCAAAATTCACCAAAACCCACAAGTTGCCAAAACCCGACTTTCGGTACGCTTATCGAAAAATCACGAAAAAATATATATTCGGGTTCCTTATCTCAATACGAGTCTGAGCATATCAATTTTACCAAAATCGGACTCCATTTGCCCATTCAAAACCTTGATTTTCTAAAGTCCAAGACTAGGGCTAAACCCTCCATAATTATCCCAAATTCCTCCATTTTCATGATATAATTGCATGATATTATCAATACTAATCATAATATGAGTTCATAGTTGATTACCTGATGATTTCCCTTGATTTCCTCCTCAAAATCGCCCAAAATCGCCCTTAAGCCGAGACCCCCAAATGTTAAAATGTTTCTGAAATTTTCTAACTTCTCATACACTTACTTACAGCGATTTTCGCTTCTGCGGAACATTTTCCGCTTCTACGCTCCCGTATCCGCGACCAAAGGGTCGCTTCAGCGGTTCCAGGCCTGGCCGGCCATTTCCGCTTCTGCGAATAAGAGGGCCGCTTAAGCGGCTCCGCTTCTGCGAAGAAGCATCCGCTTCTGCGGACAACTCCGCCCCTGCGCATAACTGACCGCTTCTGCGGTCTCGCCCAAGCGGATAAACGTCCGCTTCTGCGGACCATGCCCAGGTTCTCTCGTCCGCTTCTGCGATCCTAGACTCGCACCAGCGACCCCGCTTCAGCGGAAATTCTTCCGCTTCTGCGGAACCACCCGCTCCTGCGCACCTCGTCCGCTTCTGCGGACTCGCTCCTGCGTCCAAAAGTCCGCAGGAGCGGAACCAACAGAAGCAGTGCACCAGTTCTGCAATTTTCCATGTTTTTCTCCCGATTAACCATCCGAAAACACCCCGAGGCCCCCGGGACCTCATCCAAACATACCAACACATCTTAATACCTAATTCGAACTTGCTCAAATCCTCAAAACACGTCTAACAACATCAAAACCCATAATTCTCATCGAATTCAAGCCTAAATTTCTTAAAACTTTCCGAATTGCATATTCGATCAAAAACCCGTCCAAACGACGTCCGAATGACCTGAAAATTTGCGGACATATCCAAAATCACATAACGAAGCTACAGAAATTGTCGGAATTCCATTCCGACCCCCGGATCGAAATCTCACCTATCGATCGGATTCGCCAAAATTTCAACCTTCGGCATTTCAAGCCTAATAGAGCTACGGACCTCCAAAATACATTCCGAACGCGCTCCTAACCCCAAAATCACCTAACTGAGCTAATGGAACCATCGGATTTCCGTTCCGAGATCGTCTTAACACTGTTCCGGCTACGGACCATTTTCTAGTTTCAAAGCTCTTATTTAGGGACTAAGTGTCCCAAAATGCTCAAATTTTTGGAACCAACTCTCCCGGCAACCCACAATAGCAGAAATGAACTTAGGGGAAAAGTTAAATTAGGGATTGGGGCGTAATTTTCTAAAATGACCGGTCGGGTCGTTACATCTTCCCACACTTAAAGATTCGTTCGTCCTCGAACGAGCATAGAAAACATACCTGAAATAGTGAAAAGATGAGGGTACTGGCTGCGCATATCCTGCTCGGTCTCCCAAGTCGCCTCCTCGACCGGCTGGCCCCGCCACTGAACCTTTACCGAAGCGATGTTCTTTGACCTTAGCTTTCCTGACTTGCCTGTCTAGAATGGCTACTGGCTCCTCAACATAAGACAGATCCTTGTCTAGCTGAACGGATGTGAAATCCAACACGTGCGACGGGTCACCATGGTATCTCCGGAGCATGGAGACATGAAATACGGGGTGAACTCCGGCTAGGCCGGGAGGTAAGGCCAACTCATAAGCAACCTCCCCAACACGCCTCAAAATCTCAAAAGGGCCAATAAATCTAGGACTCAGCTTTCCTTTCTTCCCAAACCTCATAACGCCCTTCATGGGCGAGACTCGCAGTAGAACCCGCTCACCAACCATAAAGCCACATCGCGAACCTTCTTGTCCGCATAACTCTTCTGTCTAGACTGGGCTGCACGAAGTCTGTCCTGAATCACCTTGACCTTGTCCATAGCCTCCTGAACCATATCAGTACCTAGCAACCTGGCCTCGCCCCGCTCAAACCAACCCACGGGAGACCTGCACCTCCTACCATATAGGGCCTCGTACGGTGCCATCTGAATACTAGACTGGTAGCTGTTGTTATAAGCAAACTCCGCCAGCGGCACGAAGTGATCCCATGAACCTCCAAACTCAATCACGCACGCACGGAGCATATCCTCCAAAATCCGAATAGTGCGCTCGGACTGCCCATCCGTCCGGGGGTGAAATGTCGTGCTCAGCTCCACCCGAGTACCTAACTCCCGCCGTACAGCTCTCCGAACCGTGAAGTGAACTGAGTGCCTCTATCTGATATGATAGAAACTGGAATACCATGCAGCCGAACTATCTCCTTGATATAGATCTCCGCCAGTCGCTCCGATGAATAAGTAGTGCTCACCGGTATAAAATGGGCGGACTTGGTCAGCCGATCCACAATAACCCAAATAGAATCAAACTTCCTAATAGTCCGTGGAAGCCCAGATACGAAGTCCATGGTGATGCGCTCCCATTTCCACTCTGGAATCTCAATCCGCTGCATCAATCCACCCGGGCGCTGATGCTCATACTTCACCTGCTGGCAGTTGAGGCATCTAGAAACGTAATCAACTATATCCCTCTTCATCCGCCTCCACCAGTAATGCTGTTTCAAGTCCTGATACATCTTCGCGGCACCCGGATGGATGGAATACCGCGAACTATGGGCCTCTGCTAGAATCAGCTCTCGAAGATCATCTACATTGGGCACACAGATACGGCCCTGCATCCTCATAACTCCATCTTCCCCGATGGTAACATCCCGAGCATCACCACGCCGAACTCTATCCTGAAGGACAAGCAAATGAGGGTCGTCGAACTGACGCTCCCTGATGCGGTCAAATAGAGAAGACCGAGAAACCACACAAGCTAGAACCCGGCTGGGCTCCGAAAGATCCAGTCTAACCAACTGCGTGGCCAAAGCCTGAACATCCATCGCCATAGGCCTCTCCGAAGCTGGTAGATATGCCAAACTCCCCAAACTCTTTGCCCGACGACTCAAGGCATCAGCAACCACATTAGCCTTGCCCGGATGATAGAGAATAGTAATATCATAGTCCTTCGGTAGTTCCAACCATCTCCTCTGACGCATATTCAGGTCCTTCTGCTTAAGCAAGTGTCGCAAGCTCCGGTGATCAGTGTAGATCTCACAAGAAACTCCATATAAATAATGACGCCAAATTTTCAAGGCGTGAACAATGGCAGAGCTAGCTCCAAATCATGAACAGGGTAATTCTTCTCATGCACCTTCACCTGTCTCGACGCGTAGGCAATCACCCTACCGTCCCGCATCAATACCGCACCGAGTCCAACTCGCGAGGCATCACAATATACAGTATAGGACCCCGAACTTGTAGGCAACATCAATATAGGGGCCGAAGTCAAGGTTGTCTTGAGCTTTTCGAAGCTCGCCTCACACTCGTCCGTCCACCGGAAAGGGGCACCCTTTGGGTCAATCTAGTCATAGCGTGCCGCAATCGAAGAGAACCCCTCACGAAACGACGGTAGTAGCCCGCCAAACCAAGGAAACCGCGAATCTCAGTAGCGGAGGAGGGTCTGGGCCAACTTCGCACGGCCTCCACCTTCCTCGGATCTACTCGAATACCATCACTCGACACCACGTGGCCCAAAAATGCCACGGAACTCAACCAAAATTCACATTTAGAGAACTTGGCATAAAGTTGCTTCTCCCTCAGGATCTGAAGCACTATCCTCAAATGTTGCTCATGCTCTTCCCGGCTCCGTGAATATACTAGAATATCATCAATGAAGACAATCACGAACGAGTCCGGATAAGGCCTGAACACACTGTGCATCAAATGCATAAATGCTGCCGGAGCATTAGTCAACCCAAAAGACATCACGAGGAACTCATAGTGACCATACCGGGTCCCGAAGGCAGTCTTCGGGATATCTGGCTCCCGAATCTTCAGCTGGTGATACCCGGAGCGCAAATCAATCTTAGAGAACACCTGTGCACCCTGTAGCTGGTCAAATAAATCATCAATACGGGGCAAAGGATACCGGTTCTTCACTGTAACCTTATTCAGCCGACGATAGTCAATACACATACGCATAGAACCGTCCTTTTTCTTCACAAACAATACAGGAGCACCCCAAGGCGAAACACTGGGTCGAATAAAACCCTTGCCCAATAACTCCTGTAACTGATCCTTCAACTCCTTTAATTCAGGAGGAGCCATACGGTACGGTGGAATAGAAATGGGCCGAGTGCCCGGCAACAAGTCAATAGCAAAGTCAATGTCTCTGTCAGGCGGCATGCCCGGAAGATCAGCTGGAAATACATCAGCAAAGTCACGTACCACAGGAACAGAATCAATAGAGGGAGGGTCAATACTGACGTCCCGCACATAGGCAAGATAAGCAGCACACCCCTTCTCAACCATACGCCGAGCTCTGAGAAAAGAAATAACACGGCTAGGGGTGTGATCTAGAGTACCACTCCACTCAATACGTGGAATGCGTGGCATAGCCAGCGTCATGATCTTGGCGTGACAATCAAGAATAGCATAATGGGGCGACAACCAGTCCATGCCAAGAATAATATCAAAATCAACCATCCCGAGCAATAATAGATCCGCTCTGGTCTCAAAATCACAAATGGTAATCAAACACGACCGATATACGCGGTCAACAGCCAAAGAATCACCCACCGGAGTGGAAACATAAATCGGGGCACTCAAAGAATCCCGAGGCACACCCAGATGAGAAGCAAAGTAAGAAGACACATATGAAAAAGTGGAACCAGGGTCGAATAGAACCGATGCCTCCCCGTGACTAACCAGAATAATACCTGTGATAACAGAATCAGATGCAACAGCCGCAGCGCGATCAGGAATAGCATAGAATCTGGCCTGTCCCCCCTCTCGAGGGCGGCCTCTAGAACCCTGACCCCCGCCCCTGGCTGGCTGGGCAGGTGGAATAGCAGCTGGAGCCGGAATGATAGCCTGCTGACCCTGAGAGCCACGCTGATGCTGCGAAGACTGGTGAGGTGCCCCCCTCCTACGCCTGGGGCACTCCCTCACCAGATGGCGAGTATCCCCGCACCCAAAGCAAGCTCTAGGAGGACACGGTGACTGTGACTGACCGGCCTCTCCCCCACTAGTCTGACCCCTGGAAGGACCCCGCGCAGGAGGTGCACTGGAAACTGGGGGAGCATAATAAGGCTCCTGAGGTGCTGGAAGACCTGGAGTACTACCGGCTGCGGGCAATGCCGAGTGAACTAGTCGACCGAAATAACCCCTGCCAAAACGACCGGCTGATGAAGTGCGGGCACCACAGAAATGGCCCGACTCACGAGACCTCTTGGCCTCTCTCTCTCTCCACTCTCTAGGGAGCATACTCTCGATCCTCTTGGCAATGCTAACTGCCTGCTGATAAGATATATCTGTCTCCAACTCTCTGGCCATGCTGGATCGGATAGGCGGAATCATGCCCTCAATAAATCTCCGTACTCTCTCCCGAACCGTGGCTACCAAGGCCGGTGCATGCCTGGCCAGACGGGTGAAACTGATGGCATACTCCGATACTGACATGGAGCCCCTGTCGCAACCGCTCAAACTCCGAGCGCCAAGAATCCCTAAGGCTCTGTGGAACAAATTCCCTCAAAAATAGATCTGAAAACTGCGTCCAAGTCAATGAAATAGACTCCTCTGGACTATCCAACTCATACGTGCGCCACCAATCATAAGCAGCCCCGCGAAACTGAAAAGCAGTGAAGGAAACCCCGCTGGTCTCCACAATCCCCATAGTACGAAGAATACGATGACACTCCTCCAGAAAACCCAATGCATCATCTGAAGCCAGGCCACTAAACACTGGAGGATCATATTTCTTGAACCTCTCTAATCTACGCTGCTCGTCCTCAGAGGCAGCTGGTCCACCTCCTGGTTGTGCTGGGGCGGCCAGGAGGCATAACCAAAACATCTGGAACATGTCCCACTGGCACACGCTGCTCCGGTGTAACGGCTACGGGAGTCTGGGCCCCTCCCCCGGCCTGAGATGTAGCTGCAACAAGAGGAAGCAATCCCGCCCGGGCCAAAGTGGTATACATGCTCATGAACTGAGCCAGGGTCTCCTGTAGTGCTGGAGTAGTAGCAGCTGTAGTCGGTGTACCCGGTGCCTGCGCTCCAACCTGGTCTACCGGTGGCACCTCAGCGGCAGCGCGCGATGGTGCTGTGGCTGCACCTCGGGCGCGTCCTCGTCCTCTACCTCGGCCCCGGCCTCTGACGGCAGCAACAGGGGGCGCGGGTACCTGATCATCGCGGTTAGCTCGTGTCCTCACCATCGTGAGAGAATAGAAAGCAGTAGTTTAGATTTTTGATGCCAAAAATGTCGCACGACAAGGAATCCAAAAGAAATGAAGAGTTTCCTAAACAGTTACATAGCCCCTCGTAGATAAATACAGACGTCTCCGTATCGATCAGCGAGACTCTAAGTAACCGGTCCGTGTCCCGTGACTCCTATGAACCTAGAGCTCTGATACCAACTTGTCACGACCCTAGTTCACCAATTGTGAACATGTCGTGATGGCACCCAGTTCCCACGACTAGGTAAGCCTAACACGTTGCGGAATCTATAAATTATAATTTCTTAAATAAGAAACAGCGGAAAATAACATAAAGATATGTAATCCGTGCCACTTGGCACATACATCCGTCACACAATAAATAAACACTACCAAGATCCGGAACCCCACGGTAACACAGACTAAAAGAGAAATACAACTGGGGCTCTATGTATAAAGAGTTTCTAACAACGAAATGAGGAAAAATGTCAACTAGAAATACTAGAATAGAAGGGAAGCCTCCGGATCCGCGGACGTAGCAGATCATACCTCGAAGTCTCCCGGAAAGCTGCAGAATCACCTAGTACGAGCCTGCTCTGATGTACCTGGATCTGCACAACAAAAGTGTGCAGAAGAGTAGCATGAGTACACCACGGCGGTACTCAGCAAGTGCCAAGCCTAACCTCGATGGAGTAGTGACGAGGAAGGTCGGGGCCCTACTGAGAAACGATAATATAATGATGATAACAAAATAAACCGTTTAACAGATAACAACAAAATTTCCAAAATAACAACATTTACTGAAACCGTCTACAATCAAGCTAATAACAAATAACCAACTCAATAAACAAGTCCAGGATCTGTGGGAATTGAACCCACAGTCCCATTCTCAGTACCCCCGGGTCTCCGGGAATCGAACCCGCAGCCCATGTCTCAATAGTATCACAATAACTCAGGATCTCCGGGAATCGAACCCGTAGTCCCTACCAATAACTCAGGATCTCGGGAATCGAACCCGTAGTCCCTACCAATAACTCAGGATCTCGGGAATCGAACCCGTAGTCCCTACCAATAACTCAGGATCTCGGGAATCGAACCCGTAGTCCCTACCAATAACTCGAGATCTCGGGAATCGAACCCGTAGTCCCTACCAATAACTCAGGATCTCGGGAATCGAACCCGTAGTCCCTACCAATAACTCGGGATCTCGGGAATCGAACCCGTAGTCCCTACCAATAACTCAGGATCTCGGGAATCGAACCCGTAGTCCCTACCAATATCACATCGGTTCTCTGGGAATCGAACCCACAGCCCTGGGTCTCCGGGAATCGAACCCGCAGTCCACAAGCACAGCCAATTAAGGAAATCCACAGAGAGAAATAATTATGCTCAACTATAGCTTCACCGAAAAATAGTGCCAATAATTTACAAGGAGTTCAAATAAGGCAATTAGGCAACTAAACAGTTAAGTGCTACCTAATCATGCTCTTCTAACCACTACCGGGTAAAATATCAAATTAACAACCAAGACAGGGATATCGCTCATCGAACATTTGAATAAAGTACGTGTTCAACAACCAGCGCATGTACACGCCCGTCACCTCGCGTACAAGGCATTTAAACTATCACATAATATCCTAGGGGTGAAAATTTCCCCCACACGAGGTTAGACAAGCCACTTACCTCAATTCCGGTACAAAACCGCTAAGCAATAACCCTCTTGCCACGAATGTCGGCCTCCACAAGTGTAGAATCCGATAAAAATCAATAGAATCACATCAAAATAGGCCAATTGGGCATTACCCAATCAAATTAACTCAAAATTCACCAAAACCCACAAGTTGCCAAAACCCGACTTTCGGTACGCTTATCGAAAAATCACGAAAAAATATATATTCGGGTTCCTTATCTCAATACGAGTCTGAGCATATCAATTTTACCAAAATCGGACTCCATTTGCCCATTCAAAACCTTGATTTTCTAAAGTCCAAGACTAGGGCTAAACCCTCCATAATTATCCCAAATTCCTCCATTTTCATGATATAATTGCATGATATTATCAATACTAATCATAATATGAGTTCATAGTTGATTACCTGGTGATTTCCTTGATTTCCTCCTCAAAATCGCCCAAAATCGCCCTTAAGCCGAGACCCCCAAATGTTAAAATGTTTCTGAAATTTTCTAACTTCCGATACACTTACTTACAGCGATTTTCGCTTCCGCGGAACATTTTCCGCTTCTACGCTCCCGTATCCGCGACCAAAGCGGTCGCTCCAGCGGCTCCATGCCTAGCCGGCCATTTCCGCTTCTCGCGAATAAAGGGCCGCTCGGCGGACCCGCCTCGCGAAGAAGCTTACGCTTCGCGGACAAATCCGCCTCCGCGCATCACTGACCGCTTCTGCGGTCTCGCCCGAGCGGAAAAACGTCCGCTTCTGCGGACCATGCCCAATCTCTCTCGTCCGCTCGCGATCCCGTGCTCGCACCAGCCGACCCCGCTTCGGCCGGAAATTCTTCCGCCTCGCGGAACCACCCGCTCCTCGCGCACCTCGTCCGCTCGCGGACTCGCTCCTCGCGTCCAAAAGTCCGCGGGAGCGGAAACAACGAAGCAGATGCACCAGTTCCGCAATTTTCCATGTTTTTCTCCCGATTAACCATCCAAAAACATCCCGAGGCCCCCGGACCTCATCCAAACATACCAACACATCTTAATACCTAATTCGAACTTGCTCAAATCCTCAAAACACGTCTAACAACATCAAAACCCATAATTCTCATCGAATTCAAGCCTAAATTTCTTAAAACTTTCCGAATTGCATATTCGATCAAAAACCCGTCCAAACGACGTCCGAATGACCTGAAAATTTGCGGACATATCCAAAATCTCATAACGAAGCTACAGAAATTGTCGGAATTCCATTCCGACCCCCGGATCGAAATCTCACCTATCGATCGGATTCGCTAAAATTTCAACCTTCGGCATTTCAAGCCTAATAGAGCTACGGACCTCCAAAATACATTCCGAACGTGCTCCTAACCCCGAAATCACCTAACGGAGCTAATGGAACCATCGGATTTCCGTTCCGAGATCGTCTTAACACTGTTCCGGCTACGGACCATTTTCTAGTTTCAAAGCTCTTATTTAGGGACTAAGTGTCCCAAAATGCTCAAATTTTTGGAACCAACTCTCCCGGCAACCCACAATAGCAGAAATGAACTTAGGGGAAAAGTTAAATTAGGGATTGGGGCGTAATTTTCTAAAATGACCGGTCGGGTCGTTACATCTTCCCACACTTAAAGAGGAAGAAAAGAGGTCAAAAGTTCGTTTAAGTATAAATTTGCACAGCTGCGGATATCGCAATTGCGAACATTTGTTCGTAATTGCGAACACATCAGGTCTTGGGTCTGTGGCTCTCGCATTTGCGAGACAAGCTTCGCATTTGCGAACTGGGCTGGTCACTGAGGCTTTCGCATTTGCGACAATATGTTCGCATTTGCGAACATGGACTAATCTCTGAAGGCCTCGCATTTGCTAGGTGTAGTTCGCATTTGCAAACCCAAGAGTTCCTGGGCATCATCGCATTTGCGATCAATGGTTCACATTTGCGAACACTGCTTTGGCCTGCCCCATTCGCATTTGCGATGAATTCTTCGCATTTGCGAAGACACCAGCTGGGTGAAAAACCAGCTGTGTTATTTTTCAGAATTTGCTCCAACGGCCTATCAAATCTTTACCCGAGCCCCCCGGGCTCCAAACCAAACATGTACACAACATCAAAAATATATTACAAACTTGCTCGTGCGAACACATCGCCAATATAACATCGTTTTCATCAAATCAAGCCTCGAGTTCATGATTGTCATTCTTTTAGTTTCATAACTTTCAAATTTGGAACTCAAGGTTCAAAACACATCAAACGACATCCAAATGTCACTAAACTTTGCAGAAAATACATGTATAATATTTAAGACTTGTACCGGGCGTCGGAACCAAAATACGAGCCCAATACCATGGTCATCTAATTCATTTTCCTTTAATAATTTCAGCAAAAACAATTTAACAGAAAAATTCATATCTTAGGCTCTGGGCCTCAGAATTCGACTCTGGACACATGCCCGAGTCCCATATTTTCCTACAGACTTTCTGGCACCGTCCGATCTCAGGTCCGGGTCCGTTTACTAAAAATTTTGACCGAAGTCAACTATATCAATATTAATATCATTTTTCTTCAAACTTTTCATAAAATTCACATATTCTATCACAAAACCTTTCCGGCTACATTGCCCGGATTATGCACGTAAGTCGAGGCAACATAAAATGAGATTTTCAAGACCTCGAAAATGCGGGACAAGTGAGGAAAACAGGTGATAACCCTTTGGGTCGTCACATTTACCCTCCCCCACTTCCGAAATCAATGGCGATTATCCCAATTCAAACCCATAACTTCATAGAAAATGTTGCTTCAAGATGACAATATAATTGAGCCTATATTTTTCCCAAATTTCTGTCTAATTGATAGCTTGACTTTTCAGACACAGTACTCAATACTAGACAATTCAGACAAGAGCAGTCTGTTGCTAAAACTTTGGTGTTATATGTCATTCTATTTTATTTTGTTTGGTAAGTGTCAATGACATTTTAGTTTAAGCACTCCATTACGTAAAATCACTTATCTCGTGGGGTCTAAAAAGACTAAAGTAGGGATTATTTCCTCAACAAATATAACTAAGAAACTAGTGCTTGAGTCCCATTCCTAAATCATAGCACTATAATTGATCGCACATGTCATTTTCAACCAATTAATGCAATCTTAATTTCTCTTAACACGAACAGGTTGACAAAATGGCATGATCTTATCAAGAAATTATTTTTACTTTCCTATATTATTTATATGAAACTTATTTATCATCCCTAATTAAGTTTTAACTAAATAGTTTGGGCATATATAATTTATTAATTATATACAAATTATTATTAATGAGTATTCCTTTATATTAGGAGTTGAATATGAATCAGTAGAGCTGTCAATACAGGCGGGGCCGGGCTAGCCCAGCCCAGGCCACGTGGGCTTTTGCAATTGATGGGCTGAATTGGGCTAGCCCACCATTTTGATGGACCTTATGATGGTCCGACCACCCCAGTCCTATGTGAGCTGGGGGCTCCCACAGGCCGGCCCATCATTTTAAAAAATATAAATTTATACTTTTTCTTGAAGTACTGACCTAAAAAAAGATAATTATTTAGACGTTAAAAAATATCTTATTGAAAAAAATTCGGAAAACTTAATAACTTTTTATATTGTTCCAATATTTAACAAAAAATACTAAAAGAAAAGTAAAAGATAGGACTATATTTCATTCACTAAAAGTCAAAACTTAAAACAAACTATTCAAGAGAATGTTCGTGATGCTTATGAGATATCCAACACATTTGAATCGCTTGTGACAAGGGTCTCTTAACATTCACTTTCATCTACAATTCATATGCAACAAAAAATAATTAAATTTTAAAAATTTATAATATTTAAATTCACATAAAAAAAATATTACCAGTTTGAGTTCGAAAAAAATTGTGCAGCCAATTTCAAGTATTAAGAAGTGTTTGGACGTGTTCATAATAAATGCAACTTCTGTACTTTGTAAGAGCACGCCACCAATGCTAAATATTGATTTCGATGGTGCAATGATAATAAGAATGCTAAGTACATCACGCACCATCACTGAAAGATCGGGATATTTTCTAGAATGGTCCTTCCAATACATGACAACATCATCTCTTGAAACTTCTCATGATCAAGTTTTGGTTTCTCTTAGTAAAGATCCAATTCTGACTTTCCATCTCTAAAGGCAGTATACTTTTTATTTTTTATATATTTTAAATAAATATTTTATTCGACCCAGTCTCAGTGAAGCCTCACGGGCCATGGGGTTACTCAGGCCGGGCTTAAAAGTCTCATTTTTAAACGGGCTCCAAAAATTCTAGCCCGATCCTTCTAAATCATGGGCTGGGCTGGCCCAATGGGCCAAGCCCATATTGACGACTCTATGAATCAATTATTTCCCATTTTTCTCTCTCTGTTCCCTCTCTCTCTCTCTCTCTCTCTTTGTCTCCTTCTCTGTTCTTTCCCTAATTTTCATTCCTTCGTTTCCTCTGCTTTTTTTTTTTACCAATAAATTTCAATTATTTTCATATCAAGCTTTAACTTAGCAATTTTCTTTCATGTTGCACAATTGATGTTCAAATTGAAATCGTCAATCAATAAATTTTGAAGGTGTTTGATTCTCCACCATTGACGGCCATTAAACAGATTCAAAACTTCGAATTCAAATTTAGGTTTTCATAACTATTGCTTCTTTGGATTAGGTGTTGTTGCAAACAATTAAGAATATTTTTTTGAGATTATATCTCAACTTTGAGGGTATTTGATATTTGATTTTGGCAGAATTTTAAATTGAAACACGAAGAAGTAACATACAATATACTTACGAAAATGTATTAAGATTAAAGTTGTTAATACGGGCTTGGGCTAACCCGCTAACAACCCAGTTCAACCCGGGTCAGCCCGGTCCAGCACGTACTGTAGCAAATAAAGCGAGTTGGGACGGGTTGGGCGAGAGGCAAGCTACAAACATAATTTTTTTTAAATGGGTGACCAAACCCGCTACAACCCGTTAAGCCCTTAACGAGTTTTAAACGGGCTACAACCCGGTTCAGCCCGTTAACTCGTAATATACTTTTTTTATATTAAAATCTGACCATTGCCAGCGGTCAAATACCACAAAAGACCGTTGGCCAACAGGTTTTTCTGCCCAACAGTCACTTTTTTTCTTCTTTATTTATATTTTAGCCTCCCACCCCTTATAATTTGTAAAATGGTCTTTTAAAAACTATAAATACCCCCTTTCTACTTCATTATTCCTCACAATTCAATTTATTTTCTCTCTAATTCTCTCTCAATTCTCTCTTGATAATATTTTCAATTACTTATTATTTCAAGCTCTCAACTTTCAAGTTTCATCAAATATTTAGTTTAGTCATTACAAAAGTATTATTATCATAAATTTCTAATTCAATTATTCAAGTGAAGTGTGGCATCAATTATCAAGTATCAAGTTATCAATTGAAGTTTGAGTTTCTACTTTCTATATCAAATTTAGTGCGGTATTCAGAATCCCGGTACACTCGTTGCCTCACTTTCTCTTTATTATTTAGATTATTATTTGAATTTTTTATTTTAAATTACATAATGGATTTACTTAGAGCGGCCAAAAAAGCTTGCACTACTAGTAGAGGAGGTAGTAAGAAAAATTCTGAAAGAATAAGAGGTGGTTCTTCTTCTAGTAGTTTTACTCATGTTTCTAAAAGTTCACCCGAAAACGTAAATGTAGATTATGAGTTACTTCAAGAAAATTATGGTAATTGATGATGATTTTGATGATATTTTAAATGATATTCCATCACCCAATAATCTTGAAACACCATCACTTACACCCGAGAATGCTAGTCAAACTCAAAATATTAGGGGTAGAAGTGCAAGTAAGCCTCCTTTGCCTATTAAAAAGAATCAAAGATTAAGAAGTAAGCGTTGGAATTTTTTTGATAGATATGTAAAATATAAAATATGTAAGGAAGTTTATAAACATGAGCCCGGTAAAAATGGGGGAATGGGTCAACTTCGTAGGCACATGGAAGAAATTCACCCTACTGACTGGGGAGTAGGTGATGATGGTAGGACAAAAACCTAACCCGGCCACTGGGGATATTGGGTACATACGATAGTCAAAAAGACCTAGAAGAATTAGCTAAAATGATTCTTTTAGGTTGTTTACCACTTAATTTTGCTTCTTCGCCATATCTTGTTACTTATATTCAAAGAATTTATAATACTATGTTTAAAGATATTCCTAGAAGTACTTGTAGATCTGATATCTTTAGGCTTTATGGACAATATTTGTAACGGCCCGACTCCTCGTCTTATGTATTACAGCTTCGTTTCTCCCTTATTGTGTTGCTTCATGTTTTAATATTAGTATTAGAGTCGATCATGTGTAATTGAATTGGTTTTGGTTGAAAATAAGGCGCATAACCTCTTAGAAGGAAGCTTGTTTTGAAAAAGTCAACCAGAAGTTGACTTGTGAGTTAGAGAGCTCGGATGTGATTTCTGATGATTCGGTTAGCTTCGGAAGGTAATACGTGACTTAGGAGTGCGATCGAAATCGAATTTGAAGGTCCGATGTAGAAATAGGCTTGAATTGGCGAAGTTAAAATTTTGGCGAATTCCGGTTGATAGGTGAGATTTTGATCCGAGGGTTGAAATGAAATTCTGAGAGTTGCAGTAGCTTCGTTAGGTGATTTTGGATATGTCTGCAAATTTTCAGGTCATTCGGACGCTATTTGGTTGGGGTTTTTATCGAATACGTATTTCGGATGTTTTTAAAGAACATAGACTTGAATCCGATAAAAATTGATGATTTTAGTGTTGGTTGATGTGTTGTGATGATTGGAACAAGTTTGAATGATGTTATGGGATATGTTAGCATGTTTGGTTGAGGCCCCGAGGGCCTCGGGTGAGTTTCGGGTGGTCAATCGGACCATTTTTGCGTTGAAAGTAGCAGTTTTTGTTGTATATTATTGCAGGTACCTTAGCCTTCGCGTTCGCGTAGAGTAGCTCGCGTTCGTGAAGGGATGGGTTCTGGATGCTACGCGTTTGCGAGGGTCAAGGCCGCGTTCACGAAGGGTCATCAGGCTGCTCATTGCGTTCGCGTATCGATCGCGTACAAGGAACCTTGTCTCAGGGGAAATTTCTCATCGCATTCGCATCAGGGACTCCACGTTCATGGAGGTAGAGGAAATAAGGCATCGCGTTCGTGACCTGTTTGTCGCGTTCGTGAAGAACAAAAGTCAGCTGGGCAGATTAGATTTTAAAATATATCCTTCGCGAGTCCAAGTTAATTTCCACTATTGTTGGGCATCCTTGAGAGCTTTTGGATGGGAATCGAAGAGGGTTTCGACTGGTAATTATTAGAGGTAAGATCTTTGAACTTAAAACTCATTTTATTGTTAAATCCACCTAAATATTTATGGAATTAAGCCAAAAGTAGAAGAACAAGGGCTTGAATTTTGGGATTTTTAAATTTGGATTTGATAGGTCATTTGAGCTCAAATTTGGGAGTTCTTGGTATGTACGGACTCGTGGCGAGGCGAGGAATCCGGAAATGTAGGTTTCGTAATTTTTTGAGAAGCGGACCTGGGGCTCGGGTTTTGCTAGTTTCGAGGTTCTTGCTATAATTAGATTGTTTTTGACTGGGTATTGTCTCATTTGCATATTGTGATGTATTCACTCCGTTTTTGGCTAGTTTCGATGCGCGTGGAGGCCGATTTGGGGGGTAAAGGCATCACGGGCTTGGGATTTTGCCGGTTCGAGGTGAGTAATACTTGGGAATGATATCCTGAGGGTTTGAAACCCCGAATTTGTGCATCTTAGTGCTGTATTGTGGTGACTTGCACGTTGGACCTGAGCGTGGGGTAGAGAACCGTTGAGGATCGTGACTCGGTCCATCCCGGTTGTTTGTTTTTACCGCGTATTTGCAAATGAATTGTTGTTATCATTATGACTTGAGCTCATTGCCATACTTGGGGCTTATTGCTGATTTTTTGAACTCTTTATGAACTAGCATCATTGTTTCCCTCACTATTTGAAATATTATTTGAACTCAGTCCATGTGATTTACACTGTTTTAAGAACTCAGCTATCTTTTTACTCAAACTTGGAGTTTTAACTGGTATTTGAACTATTATTTGAGCCGAGCATTATTGATTTACTTATGCCCGAGGGGCTTTTGACTATTTTTGGACTGATTGAGGCCGAGTTCCATATGAGAAGGCATAAAGAGTGATGTGAGGAGGCTTTCAGGCCTCGGGTGATATATGAGGAGGCTTTCAGGCCTCGAGTGATATGTGAGGAGGATTTCAGGCCTCGAGTGCTATGTGAAAAGGTTTTTAGGCCTCAACTGTTATGTGAGCATATGTATATACATGCATGGATCGGATTGCACGCCGTAGTGATATGTTATGTGGATTGGACTGCATGCTGCAGTATTATTGCGTTTGGGCTGTAGGAGCCCCTCCGGAGTTTGATCCCCCATAGTGAGCGCGGGTACCCAAATGGATGGGGTTGCGCGCCACAGCGGTCATATGCATTACATTGCATTCATGCATTCACTCCTGGATGTACTACGTGGCATGACATTTAGCACTCATATATCATTGGCATACATACTGTTACTTGCCTTGTTAACCAGATACCCTAGTGATATATGTTAAGGAGTGATGTGCCCAAGTGCCGATTTATGAGCTGACTTGCTCTATCTGATATAGCATTCATATGCTTGGCTGTTGAAAAAGAAAAATGGATATTTGTAAAAGAGATTTTTAACTGGTCTTGAGATTTTCTAAAGGATTTCACAGTATTACGATTTTTCTCAAAGGGTTGTACTGTATTTCTAGCATTTTGGTGTGCCCATACGTGTTTTCTTATCGCTTAGATATTCTTCTTTCTTATTACCACTGAGTTGGAAGTACTCACTTTACTCCCTGCACATTGCGTGCAGTTGCAGGTACTGATCACCCAGTAGTGGGTTATTAGCAAGACCGAAGGCCTTATTGTGGTAGATGAGCAAAGTTACCGCCAGCGTTCGCAATACCACACTCCACCTTTATATTCCAATTTTTATCTTGTAGATATATACCTTGTTGGCCCAATAGTAGTGTCCCTACTCATTAGATGCTTGTGATTTGTGACACCCCGGTCAGGTTGTATTGTGATGAAATTAATAGTTACATGTCAATAAGTTATATTTTCTATTCATTATGTTTAATAGCTGTTAAAAAGAGGATTCAGGGTTGTTGGATGGCCTTTTCTTTACGAAAGGTGCCATCACGACCGGGTACGGAATTTGGGTCGTGACAAGTTGGTATCCGATCCTAGATTACTAGGTCTCACGAGTCATGAGCAGGGTTAGTAGAGTCTCGCAGATTGGTACGGAGGCGTCTGTATTTATCTCGAGAGGTTGCAGAACCTTTAGGAAAACTTCTCATTCTTATCATGCGTACTTGATTTAGCTTGGGATATAACTCTTGAAATTCCTTCCACACGTTTGTATGTGCACGCGAGCGCTTAGTAGTATATGTACCTTGATGGCTTATGATTCCCCGATCGAGGGGCGAGAAGTAATCATTATGAGTATATTGGGCCAGTCTGGAGTACTTGAGGCCAGATCCTTGCCTATGGTTTGAGCATTAAGGTACTGATTGTGTGAGAAAGTGTTTTGAACCTATGTGTTTGGTAATGTCCTTATTAGCCGGGTTGGCGGTTGGATATCCATGCGATGAGTATGTCAGTACTGCGAGGTGTATCTATGTGATTTTGGTAGTGATAAAGAAGTCTGATGGATAATAGATGATTTGTTAAGTGTTTGTTTCCTATTGCGGTCTGTTGTGTATCCCTAGGTTATGGGCGCGTGAAGAATATTTTCATGTCTCTTAGTTGGAAAGTAAAGTAAATTTCATGTGGCGGTATGAGCTTAGACTCAGAAAGACTAATTGATTGTGTAACGCATTCGATGGTGGAAGACATGTTGAAGTATTGAAATGAGGCGAAGCGGGTGGGTTATCTCTTGCGGAGTATTTTTGAGCGGTGTGATCCTTATGTGTATGTTAAAATATCTCATGTGTAATTGAAGGGTATATGTTGTAATTTGAGGAATTGGACGTTTAAGAAAGTGGACTCAGTTGATGTGGAAATGAATGCGAGGTTGTAGAGAATGTCAGTGTTAGATGATTTGTGTAGTCACAAAACTTATAAATAATTTGAGTTGATCTCATTGTGGTATTATTAGAGTAAAAGTGCTATGAGTGGTTAAGAGTGCCTTGATATATGGCTTCGAGCCAAGTTGGGAAGGTTGATGTTGGCCAGCTGATTGCATGGTTATGTGCCATGTTGGTTCTGTTTCGAGGTATGATGGCGGATCTGTTCTGGTAACAGAAAATTAAGCCGAGTATGGCACGTGTGAAGGAAATTTTTTACAAAAGTTATATGGTGCTTTCGTAAATGTGAGAAAATACTAGGATGTTTCGAGTTGCTGTTGATAAGGAATGCTCAGTGTATAGGGAATAAAGATGGTTGCTTGTATCTGTATGAAATCATGTTCTCCGGTGTCAGAGTACTAATAAGGCACGAGTAGTTCTGTTCGTTAAGTCAGATAATTTAAAAATGAATGACTCTCGAGAATGGTATTATGGTGTTCAAGGTTTTGCATGTGACAATCAGGTGTCTTAAGTTTGTGTATGTGGTTAGAGACAGTGTTTTCATTAGAAGAGATCAAGACTTGTGATATGTCATGTTCATTATAGGATTTTATGTAGTATTTGGAAGGTAATAGTAACGAATTCAGATTCGCAGGAAATTATTCAAAGTAAAGTATTCTGGAATGTGGTATTTCTGGGAGACGTTTGAGAGGGTATTCGGTGGCCTATGGGTCTTAGACAACGTGGTTTTATGTGTGAGTCTCGTGTGGTAACCTGAATTGAGGTATTGTAGTGCTACAAAGGGAGAATTTCCAATAAAAGATTAATCAGGTAGGAAACTAGATAAATGGAATAGCTTAATAATAAACTGAATCGGTATGATAAGGATATGATTAATTTTTTGTATGTGTCCGAGGTAATGAGTCTTAGAGGTATTGTGCAGCAAGCCTCTTGTGTGTTGGCAGATTGCTTAGCTTGGTTTGGGTAGAAGGATTCAGTCTAGATAGTTTAGCTTGTGCAATAGAATTGGGAGAAAGAGTTCTTGATGTGTTTTACCGTGGTTTGAAGATGAGTATATTTCCTATAGGTATGGAAAGCATGAAGTGTGTAATAATTTTTCTCCTATATGGGATCATGAAAGTTCTTGACTAGTTGATTGCATCGATGTCTGCTGCGCAGAAGAGAGATAGGAGTCCTCATGTTATCCTAATGTGGTATGATTTATGTGTTATGATATGGAGAATTCAGATATGCGTGTTCAAGGTTATGGTTCAGTTCATAATATAATGGGAAGTCATTAAATTCTTGAGCAGCACGGGCAGCTGCATGTGATTTAAGAATAGATCTTCAGATGATTAAAGAACATGGTATTGCTATGCTAGTGATTTGGCGGGGGTATATGTTCAAAAAAGGGGCAAGGTAATGTAAACTGATAATATTGGTAGTATTGCAGTGTTCTCTTGTTGGATCAACGGTTGATAATTGAGTTGTTGATGGCGCAAGGAAATTTTTTAATATCTTTCGTGGTTTGAGGGGATACTTGATGTGTGTTATGTATTAGTACGGCGGAGTGTAGGACCGGGCATAGTGATTCATATGTTATATGTGTTGGAGACTAGAAGTTCTCGTGATCCGACCATGCAGTGGTTGTGGATCGTGTGTATCGACATCGTCTAGCGGTTGTTGGAAACTGGAGGTCCGAGTAGATATTTCTTTGCTTGGTATGTTAAGTTTGGATTATGATATTAGATTGCAGACTGGTTGTCCCAATGTCAGGTTGTCTAGGCTAATGTGTTATGGGCTATGTCGGAAAATGCCATAGGTTGCTTGGTATGGTGCATCGAAATATGTTCTAGCAGAGTAGTTTGTATCCAAAGACCAGCGGACGGTTGGCAAGTATTGCTTTGTTAATTGGGCCTTCGTGGCGGATGTCAGTGCAGAGGTTCTACCATTGATTCAGTTTTGGTATTGAGGGACTATTCGGATGTGTTTCTTGTGGCCGGGCATGAGGCTATATGTTTATTGTAAGGAGCAAATTAACTCGATGTGCATCTCCTTTTTTGAGATATATGTGTGGATCGGGTGGCACGCCGCCACGGGTATGTTATCTAGATCGGATTGCACGCCACAATAGTGTGATGTGAACAATAGTTTTCTATATGTTACTTTGTATGCCTTGCTTCTTGGTTTCTGAGGAAAGTCTGTATTGGGTGTTGCTCGGCGAATAGCGCATCGATTTGTCCTTTCAGGATTGAATAGTATATATTACTTGCTTCACCGTGGGTGTGATGGATTACTTGGTTTCAAACATCAATCTATGTATGGTTGTCCGTTTTGAGCATGGTGACTTGAGGTGCTTCATGGGTAATAGTGTTTTGATATAATCGCACGTTGTGGCAAGGCCACGTGAAGTTATGACCTTTCGAGGGGGATTCAGGTACTCTATTTCTATGATGTGAGACGGGATCTCAGTTTTGTGTTGTAATGGTGCTGCTAAGCTTGAGGTATAGCCTATTCATTTGAGTCATTGTCATGATTTGAGTATGTTCAGACTGCTTCTCATTATTGTGTGTACTACGCAAGTTGTGGCTTAGGCATATATTGAGGTTTCATATCACCAGAGTGGTGTGTTGGAGTCGAAATGATCATTAGAGTTATTAATGAGTACGAACCAATTTGATTTCAGCTTGTTAGAAAGGTAATATTGAGGTCTGGCTCGGAAGTCTGTTATAGTATTAGTCAAGAGGAAAATGGATTCATGAATGGTTGATCTAAGAGATGGGTTCAGTATATAGCACGTTTCAATTGCCTTTGGCAGTATATGAAAGTGTTAAAATAAGACTTTAGCTAATAAAAAGGTTTTTTTTCTATCGTTATTTGGTTATTGTGGGTAATTACTGTGAATAGAGGCCATCGTCTCGAGTGTTTGGGTTGTGTAGTATATCATATGATCTCACCTGGAGTGGCAAGTATGGGTTATTACAGTTGGTTCGAGTTTATTCTAAGCATAAACGTGGGGTTCTGATCTGGTGTATGATTTCGGGAAGTGCAATGTGGTTTATGGATTAGATGGACTTTGAAATTCCAGCTATATTGTGTTATCAGACCTATGTGAGATAGGGTGGCGTAGGATCACCCCGAGTATATGCTTGGTAAGGTCATTCAGCTATTGGATGTCTTCTAGTACAACTCTGGGTACGCTCAAGGACGAGCGTTTGTTTAAGTTGGGGAGGATGTGATGACCCGACCCGTCGTCTTATGTATTACAGCTTCGTTTCCCCCTTATTGTGTTGCTTCATGTTTCAATATCAGTATTAGAGTCGATCTGGTGTAATTGAATTGGTTTTGGTTGAAAATAAGGCATATAGCCTCTTAGAAGGAAGCTTATTTTGGAAAAGACAATCGGAAGTTGACTTGTGAGTTAGAGGGCTCGGATGTGATTTCCGATGATTCTGTTAGCTTCAGGAGGTGATTTGTGACTTAGGAGTGCGATCAGAATCGAATTTGGAGGTCTAGTATAGAAATAGGCTTGAATTGGCGAAGTTGGAATTTTGGCGAATTTCGGTTGATAGGTGAGATTTTGATCCGAGAGTTGGAATGGAATTTTGAGAGTTGTAGTAGCTTAATTAGGTGATTTTGGATATGTCTGTAAATTTTCAAGTCATTCGGATGTCGTTTGGTTGGGTTTTTGATCGAATGCATGTTTCGAAAGTTTTTAAAGAACTTAGGCTTAAATCCGATGAAAATTGATGATTTTAGTGTTGTGATGATTTGAACAAGTTTGAATGATGTTATGGGATATGTTAGCATATTTGGTTGAGGTCCTAAGGGCCTCGGGTGAGTTTCAGGTAGTCAATCGGACATACTTTGAAAGTAGCAGTTTTTGCTGTCATATTGTTATAGGTACTTTAGCCTTCGCGTTAGCGTAGAGTAGCTCGCGTTCGCGAAGGGCTGGGTTCTGGAAGCTACGCGTTCGCGAGGGTCAAGGCTACGTTCGCGAAGGGTCATCAGGTTGCTCATTGTGTTCGCGTATGTGTTCCGCGATCACGTACAAGGAACCTTGTCTCAGGGGAAATTTCTCATCGCGTTCGCATCAGGGACTCCGCGTTCGCGGAGGTAGAGGAAATAAGGCATCGCGTTCGCGGCCTCTTTGTCGCATTCACGTAGAACAAAAGTCACCTCGGCAGATTAGTTCTTAAAATATATCCTCCGCGAGTCCAAGTTAATTTCCACCAGGACATCCTTGAGAGCTTTTGGACGGGAATCGAAGAGGGTTTCGACTGGTAATTGTTGGGGGTAAGATTTTTGAACTTAAAATTTGTTTTATTGTGAAATCCACCTAGAAATTTATGGAATTAAGCCAAAAGTGGAAGAACTAGGGCTTGAGTTTTAGGATTTTTAAATTTGGATTTGATATTTCATTTGAGATCAGATTTGGGAGTTCTTGGTATGTACGAACTCGTGGTGAGACGAGGGATCCGGAACTGTATGTTTCATAATTTTTTGAGAAGCAAGCTCGGTGCTCGGATTTTGCTAGTTTCGAGGTTCTTGCTAGAATTCGATTGTCTTCGATTGGGTATTGTCTCATTTGTATATTGTGATGTATTCGCTCTGTTTTTGGTTAGTTTCGACGCGCGTGGAGGCTGATTTGAGGGGCAAAGGCATCGCGGGCTTGGAATTTTGTAGGTCCGAGGCTAGTAATACTTGGGAATAATATCCTGAGGGTTTGAAACCCCGGATTTGCACATCTTAATATTGTATTGTGGTGACTTGCACACTGGACCTGAGCATGGGGTAGAGCACCGTTGGGGATCGTGACTTGGTCCGTCCCGGTTGTTGGTTTTTATCGCGTATTTGCAAATGAATTGTTGTTATCATTATGAATTGGGCTCATTGCCATACTTGGTGCTTATTGCCGATTATTTAAACTCTTTATGAACTATCATCACTGTTTCCCTCACTATTTGAAATATTATTTGAACTCAGTCTATGTGATTTACATTATTTTATGAACTCAGCTATATTTTTACTCAAAGTTGGAGTTTTAACTGATATTTGAATTACTGTTCGAGATGAGCATTATTGTTTTAGTGATGCCCTTGACTATGTTTGGACTGATTGAGGCCGAGAGCCATATGAGAGGGCATGAAGAGTGATGTGAGGAGGCTTTTAGGCTTCGAGTGATATGTGAGGAAGCTTTCAGGCCTCGAGTGATATATGAGGAGGCTTTCAGGCCTCGAGTGCTATATGAGGAGGCTTTCAGGCCTCGAGTGTTATGTGAGCATATGCATATACACACATGGATTGGACTGCATGCCGCAGTGATATGTTATGTGGATCGAATCGCATGCCAAAGTATTATTGCGTTTGGATTGTAGGAGCCCCTCCGGAGTCTGAACCCCAACAGTGAGCGCGGGTACCCAAATGGATCGCGCTGCGTGCCACAACGGTTATATGCATCGCATTGCATTCATGCATTCACTCCTGATTGTACTACGTGGTATGACATTTAGCACTCATACATCATTGGCATACATACTGTTACTTGCCATGTTGACCAGATACCCTGGTGATTATTTAATTGTTACATGACATTGGATAGATGATAATTTTTGTATGCAAAAACGTATTATTGCTTTTAAGTATGATGAAGATCAAAGTCATACCTGCGCATTTATAAGTAATATTATCCATGAAGTTGCTTTATTTTATAATATTTCTAAAAAAAGATTTGTGTATGTCATTTGATAATGCTTCTAACAACAATTCTGCTATTACATTACCAAAATTACATCTACACCCACTACTTCCTGAAATATTTCATATTAGATATGTATGTCATATTTAAAACTTAATTGTGAAGAGTGGCATTGACTTATTTCACAATGAAATCTTTTAGTCAGGAGAGTCGTTGGTGTAATTCAAGGAAACAATAGAAGTGCTAGATTAAATGCATTTAAGGAAAAATGTGTACACTATGGACTAAACCAAAACTCATGCATGAAGAAATAATTGCTAGATGGAATTATACTTATTTATTCCTAAGATGTTATTATAAATTTAGAATGCCTATAACTGAAGTTGTTAATTCTCATTGTGTTGATCCTAACCGTTTGTTAACATCCAGAACTTGAGATGTCATTGAAGATGTTGTAAAGTTTTTACAAAATTTCTATGTTCAGTTTTTTGGAGCTTATTATCCTACATTGTAAATAGTTTAGTTCATATTGCTGAAATTTCTCTTTTACTACATAAGTTGAAGAGTGAAAGACAAATATACTGCTGTTGTTGCATAAATTCTAGATAAGTTTAAAATATATTTCTCACCAATTCCCCTTATTTTCCTAATTGTTGTTATTTTAAACCCTACTATCAAAATGATAAAGTGTTGCCAATTAATCAGTGTTTTATATACTTATATGGACATTGGAGCAACTGAAACTCCTGATAGTGAGACTTGTATTTCTAATCTGCACAAACATTTATAAATTTTGTATAATTATTATGCTAACATTGTTGATGCTTCTTCGGTTGTAGATGCAAATATTCCTTCAACTAATACTTCAACATCTGGAACAAATTTGGAAGATGATTATAATGTTCTAGATTATTTGATTTGGTCTACACTAGAAGAGCATCAACAAACCAATAGCCGGAATATTGATGAACTCCAATTCTACTTTCAAAAGTTACTGGAACCCCTCACAAAGGATTTTCTACCCCTGAGTTGGTGGAGGAGCAACTCAAATTAGTTTCCTGTTCTTTCGGCCATGGCTCGAGACTTTCTAAATGTGCCAATTTCAACAGTCGCATTAGAGAGCGCATTTAGCCAAGCAAGACAGCAGCTAGAAGATACCCGTCATTCATTGGGCAGCAACGCTTTGGAAGTTCTAGTGTGTTTCAGAGATTGGATTAGATTAGAACGGCGAAATCAAATACGTGACGAGGTAGAGGAAGACCAAAAAATTGGAGATATAATGGTTTATGGTACCAATTATAATATCGAAAACCAAGAACCTCACATTGACATGGAAGAGCTTTCAAAGATGATGCAGACATATGATTTACTATTTCTTTTGTTTTCTTAACAATTGTTGTAAACTTTTAATTTGCAAGTTCAAAAATTAAAAAAATCAAAAAAGAACTTGCAAATTAATTTGAAGTATTATATTAATCAATAAAAATATCAAAATTACTTAAATATTGTGATTTTTTGATATTGCATATTAGTCTTATTGAATAATTTCTATATAGACACTTACTTTCTATTTTCAAAATTAAAATTTATTAGTTTGTACTTTTCATTCTAACCCTTAAAAGTTCAATTCTAATCTTTAATTTTAACCCTTAAAAGTTTTAATAACATTAAAAAAGAAAAATATAACTTAATTTTCAAAAAAAACTATATATTGCCCAACCTGCCCGAGCCCGTTAAACCCGAACCCGTACGGACCCTATAGAACCCAAAAAATTCTATCCCGCCACCAACCCGTTAACCACAACCCGATAACAACCCACCCCAAACCCGTACGGGGTGACATTTTTTTGTCTAGCCCGTACGATTAACACCTTTAATTAAAATTATATGTAAATTATATTTAAGTTATATTTTATTATAATTATATATATATTTTATTTGAATATTGTATGAAAGTTGAAAAATAGTTGTATAATATATTATTAAATTTGTATTTAAGTCATAAATACTATCTTTTTGACATAAAGTTATTGATATGTATCAAAACTATTTTAATAGAGGAAATATGATTGCAATTTTGGAAATGAAGAAGAACATACCACTTAAAAAATATATACAAATCGTATACAAAAGGCATATTGTATAAAATCTATATTTAGGTTGTATGATATTATAACTGCACTTAACTATGTAAACATAACGTATGAAAGTATAGATACGTTGTAAATATGTTGTATATTTCACACCTCTTTTTTCTGCGGGAATAGAGAGTTCTTCCTATTAAAGTAACGATATTCAAAATAGGGTTATTTATTTAATCAGAATCGCCAATTGGAATAATCTATATGATGTCACAAGTCAACGATTTATTTTAAATCTCAAATCTAGAAAATTTGACTTTGTATTAAAGTCCACGAAATAAAAAGCAGGTAAGAAATTTTGTTTACCGAGGAGAAGCAGTGAGGCACTCCCGAGTTTCTTAGTTTTAGCACGATCACTTAACTATTAATAATTATCCTAATTATCTAATTTATTGTATATTTAAACCCTATTGTGCATTTCTTACTTTTAAACCGCTTTTAATTATTTTAATTATTTATTTTTAAGATTTATGGAATTTATTTAAATAAGTCGCAATGTCGCGTACTTTATTATTTTTGTACACATTGTGAATCGCGTCACGTGAAACACATCATCAATCCATAACATATTGATATTATTATTGTTTGAAGTTATAGTCGAGTCGCATGAAATGCACACTCGAATTGGGATTTATGTACCGCAACGATGCCACGAAAATCGTACCCATAGTTACGATGATTTATCTACGCGCCCAACGGAAACTACGTTGTTTGTGAATTATTTCCTAACTACCTTTGAAACTTTTTGTAAGCACGTAACATGGTAAAATAGCTGTTGGATATGGAATCAGGGTTCTTTTCATATGGATTTGATACGCGTGATTCGAACCAGAAGCTTAGAGACAATTTCAAATTAATGATTCATTGGAAAGTCATCTGAAAACAACGTACTTGAATTACTAAGAAATGGCAAGACGAAACATAAAAGCAATTAAGAATTTCCTATATATATTTTCCAAGTCTATGCTCTATCCATCAATATACTCAGAATGGATCTCTTTTGACCCTTAATGAACGTAGGGATGGGCCTCAGGTCCAGGACCAATTCAAAAAGTAATCACTGTTGAAAAGCATGTGATTAACTTAAACAATAACATACATAATGACATGAAGAATGATATTCATACTGAATTAACATAATCAAAACTTTTCAAAAAATTTAAACAATAAATTCACACTAAATTGCCTATATGTCAGCATTCCATGATTGAAATTTATACTCTTGAACAATAACTATCAAACAATGACATAATTGTTTTCATGATTGTTTATTATTTATTCATACTTTCAATATGGTTTTAGACATTAATCAACTAGATACTTCAAACCAAACACCACTTTTGACGTTGAACATAGAAGAAACACCCAGTATACACGTAAACGAATAAATAACTGAGATTTTATAACAACATGACATTCAACAATGATTATATTATCTGAAAAAACCACATACGCATACCTTAACAGCAGTAGTGTAGATTAGGATATCGAAAATAATAGCCAGAAAAGGGAAGATTGGAGCTCAGCAAGAGTAGTAATAGCAGATTTGACAACCTTTTTTATCACCAGAATAATGTCGACTAACTCAGAAAATGAAACAAATAACCAACAGTCTTGAACATATTTTATCTTTTATTAACATATTTTATTTTTTATTTTTCAGAAAAAGTTTTCTGCCAGTGTATGAGCGGTATATGGTCTCTTTTATAAAGAGTGAGATTGTGCTTTGTATAAGGGAGAGGGAATGTGAGAATATTTTGACAACTCTCTAAAAATCAGGGAATTTGCATCTTTTTTAACAAATTTTTGTATAACTGCCACTTTTTCATATGTTATCTCATTTTAGTATTGTTCTTAACCAAATTGGGACAGTTGTCCTTCGTCTAGAAACTTCTTATTTTCCACTCTTATTTATTTTGTATTTCATCTTTTTTCAGCTTAATTTTTTACCTAAATGCCAAATGTAAAGTAACATAACAGTCTAATTAAACAAAACAGTAATCCACTTAATCGCAATTAATCAGAGGACCTAAGAAACAACACAAAAAGGGAAAAAATTATGATTAACTAATCAAAAATCATGCAATCGAACTAATTAATATAGTGAACTAATTAATCATGCAAATGACCGATAAATTAAAAAAAAAATAGTGGCTAATCGTAAACAACTAATTTAAGTTAATAAGAAAAGAGATGATTACCTTAAAGAGTGTACAAATTTAAAACTTCGACTGGTTGGCCGGACTCGATTTTAAATGGGTTAAAACTAAACCGAAACGAACAAAAATACTATAAAATCAACAAGAATGTGAAACTGAATTTTTCTGACCATTTTTAGATCTAAAATCTGTGAAGTTTGGGTGGTTTGTTTGGAAATTGATAATGGATTAGGAATTAGGGTTTACGGAAGTATGGTAATTATAGGGTGTTAATTTGGATAGATTTAGAGCTTGGCCGACGGTCAGTGGGCTTGGGGGATTTAGGGCGTCTAGGGTTTGGGGAAGGGAGAAAATAAGGGGTATTTGAGGGTTAGGGGAAAATTTTGGCTATTTAAGGGTTTGGGTGGGTTTGGGTGGCAGTTCAGGACCGTTAGATGAGGGATAATTAAGGGTTGGGATTGAGAGGGTGAAAACGGCATCGTCTTGGATTTGAAGGGGTTGGATCGGACTTAAAGGTTAGGCCTGGACGGGTGGGTTAGGTGTTAGGCAACTGGGCCATAGGGGAATTCGCCCAGTCCGGTCTTGAATGCTAAAAAATGGCCTCTTTTTTCCTCCCTTCTTTCTTTTCTTGATTTTTCTTTGATTTTAAATCCTAACCAAATTAATTAAGCACCTAAATTAATTCTAATTTTTGGAATTAAACCTATTAGCTACTTTTAACATTTGAATAATTAAGTAATTTAAAACGAATAAAACAAAATTAATAATTTAAGACTAAAAAACCAAAAATATAAAACGACCATGGTATTTTTGTGATTTCCATTTAATAATGTAACTAATAAACACAATTAAATCCTAAAATTTAAATAATTCCTAAACTGATATGCAATGAAGATTTTGAACTTTTTGGTGTTTTCTTATAATTTTAAGATATTAAATATTCATCTAAATGCAAAAAATAATTAACAAGAAATTCCTATAAATTATATGAAAAATTAAAACAATTAGAAAATGTCATAACCCAGGGTCGTGATGGTGTCGTTGTTGTCAGGCAAGCCAACCAAAATACTTGATTAAGTTCTTGTTTTAATAATTTTGAAAACTATGATCTTGCTTCAATTTTACTAGTAAAAGAAAATCTTTACAATGTAAATAAAAGAATATTTGGAGATAAATACAAGATACCCAGTAATCATCGCAAAAATCCGGTGTCACAAGTGCATGAGCAATTACTAAAAAGAAAATAAAATACAGTAACTGTCTGGAATACAAAGTGGACAGAAATGAAAATACACTATAATATTCTAAAGGGGACTCTACTAACTGCGGGCCATCTTAACAAATGCAGTTGTAACGATCCGACCAGTCGTTTTGCTTTTAGAAAGCCATTCCCCCCAAATAAAACTTTTTGCACTTGATTTATAACCTGCGGGTTGGTTCAGGATTTGGAAGAGTTCGGGTTGAAATATGCTCATTCGATTCCTTAGAATTTTCTTAAAAGGCTAAGTTTGACTTTGTTCAATATTTTGAGCAAATGGATCCGGATTCATATTTTGACGGTCCCGGAGGGTCCATAGAAAAATATGAGACTAGGCAATATACCTGAAATTAAATTTTGAGGTCCATAGCCCGAAAAATGAATTTTTATTAGAAATTATTAGTCTGAAAATTTAAGGATTAAAAGAAACTAATTAACGATTGGTCACATGAGTATCGAGCTCGTATGTTGGTTCTGAATCCCGGTACAGGTCCAATATAATATTTAAGACTTTTCCGCAAAATATGGTGTCAATCCGAGTAGTTTAAGTGCGTTTTGGCTCGTTAGAGGGAAATTAAGAACTTGAAGTTCATAAGTTTAATTTATTTAGTTTTAGGGGTGATTCTTAGATCTAGTGTTGTTTCAGGTATTCTGAAGGTTCAACTAGGTCCATTTTATGATTTCAGACTTATCAGTATATTCGGGCAGGGCCCAGGAGCCCTGAGCATAAATCAGACGAGGCTCGAGTAAAGTTGAAAATATTAAGGAGTGCTGAAGCATATGCTTCTGTCATAACCGCACCTACGGTTGATCGACCGCTGATGCGGTCCGTCTATCACAGATGCATCCAAGGTAGGAGAGGTCAAACCGTAGATGCGGCTCCAAGACCGCAGAAGCAGTCGTAGTCCGTTTGGCCGATTCCACATATGCGCCTAGTTTCTAGTAGATGCGGTCCCCTGACCACATATGCGGAAGTCGCTGAAGTAGTGAGCTTCAATTAATACAGGTTCTAAGTCATTTTTGACACTTTTCACTTCTCATTGGCGATTTTGGGAGCTTTTGAGAGAAGACTTCTACTTAGCATCTTGAGGTATGCTTATCCCACCTATTCCTAGTTTAATACTTGTGTTTTAGGTAGATTAAACACTAGGATTAAGGGAAAATCAGGGGGTTAGAGAAAAACCTAAAGTTTTGGCAAAAGTTGAATTTAACCACGAAATATGTTATGAAATAAATTATAAATCATATATTATTAATCCTTAGGTTATAGAGAATAACTTCCTTTGAAAATTTTCGTAATCCGGGCACGTGGGCTCGGGGTCGGATTTTAGGAAGCTTGGAGTAAGGGTTGGGAAATTGCTTAAATAGCTAGAATACGATCTTGTGAGCTTATATTGATTAGTTCCTACTCATTTGACTAGTCTTGGATCGTTCAGCTTCGAATTGAGGGTTTAGGCTTGCTTTTGGTATTGAAAGTGTACTTTGCAGCGAGGTGAACTCATTTCTAACCTTATAAGAGAGAATTGTCCCCATATGTGTAATAATTGAATGATTTGCTACTAAATACGGGGGCTACGTAGGCACTAGGTGATGAAAGTCTATGCGTAGCCACTATTATGTAATTGTCTGGGTAGTCTAGGACCCGTATGCTATATTTGTGAATTGTCTATACTATCTTGCTAATGTTATCACTTAGGATATGCTAGAGAATTAGGAATGAACATAAACGAACATATGCATTGTCAATCTCTTGTATGAATTGATTTGAATATAAATGTGCATTCTTGTATTTGCTGTTGATAATTGATAGTTGTGGATCGGGCCAGTCTCCTTGGTAGAAATAAATGCATATATGGTTCGTGATAATAGGTGAATTTGACTATATTTATACCCTAAATAATCACACTTTAATGTTGTTTTGATAATATATATGATGACAAAATGCTCTTATTAGTGTTTCTAGTGTGTTATAGGTACACAAGAGTTGAGGAAGGCTAAAAGAGCAATTTTGGAGTCAAAAGAAGGTGAAAAAGGCCATGTGTGAAACAAATCAAGAAATTATGCTGGAACAGCCCTGAAAAATCTGAGGTACTGTTTGACCGCGGTTCCACTGCGATCGTGGTAGAATCGCAGTAGAACAAGCCTGCAGAAGATCTGAAGTTTCAAAAGGCATCACCCACCGTGTTCCACCGTGAACGCGGTGAAACCACGGTGGAACGCGGAAAATATAGGGGCTAAAGTGTAAAAACGGAAATCGTAATACCTAAAAACCCTATATATATATTGTTAGGATTCGCCCAAAGGAGGCAAGTTTTGTACTATTGACTACTTTTGCAAGAAAACTAGTAAGAGAGAATTCTCTTAACATCTCTCTTTCTTTTACTTTGAATTTTTTATTATGAAATCCTTTATTTCTTTTTCTTTCATAGTTATGAGTAGCTAAATCTTTATTTAAGGTTTTGATAGAACCTATTGATTGATGAACTTCTCGGTTATGTGAATACAAATTGTTAGTAAAATTTATATTTGTTCAACTTCATTCTTGTTGTAGTTAATTGATAGGATCATCTATTAGTTGTGCCTATTTAGTATGCATAACTTGGAAAAGAGTGCATATTTAGGTTATTATTGAACAACACCACACCTAAATAATGGAGGAATATATAATTGCGGGTGTAAAGGTGGGATTAGGAATAACGAAACCTTGGGTGAAATCTAAAGTGAACTGTGCTAATTAAATCTAGCTAGGGTAGCTCGGAAGAGTGCAATAGTAAATTATTGTAATTGCTCGGGAGAGAATTATGATAGAATTAGGGTTCATGATTGATAGAGAAGTATTGACAATTTGTATGAGCATAAACAGAAGGGATTCCATCAATAGGGGAAATCATCATCTTAGTCTTTCTCATTATTCATTACAACACATTCAATTATTTTCTTCAATTCTTTAGTTTATTACAAAAGTAGTTAGTAGAAACCACTTAGAAAGATATTTGAAAGTTTGGGAAGCTGATTCAGAAGTATTGTTGGGTTTTGAAGGTTGTAGTTGACGGGTTAACTCTCTGTGGGATTATTGTCCTTTTTATAAGGCATAGTTGGGTGTGATCAACTTTTGGCGATGTTGCCAGGGAGTTAACGGAATTATTAATTGCCGTTGACAGAACTGCAAGATTCTTGTGTAGTCAGATTCTCTCTACACACTTTAAATTGAAAATTTTGACGATTGTTGAATTGGGTGCTCAGGTGCATGCCTATGAAATCTGCAAGGATTGGAGAACTAATTGAAGGACTCTCAGACCCAGAGCAAACATTCTAGGCACGAAACAGGGCAAACAGACAACTTCAACAGTCTCAGCAACCACTGAAACTAGACTTTGACATGGTAGATAAAAACGATCCAAACCAGCAAGTTGGGTTGAATGTACAGGAAGAGGCGCAGGAGGCGCGTGAGGGTGCACTGTTTGACTGGGCACAACCAACTGCTGATAATTTGGCAACTGCCATTATTGTGCCAACCATTCAAGCAGAATCATTCCAGATCACTAACAACATGCTGCACTTGTTGCAAAACAAAGGACTATTTTCGGGGACTCAGGTTGAAGATCCACAGCAACACCTGAAGAATTTTCTTTCTATATGCAAGACGCAGAGGCAACCAAATGTGACACCGAAGGCAATTAGGCTATTGCTGTTTCCATTCTCAGTTACAGGGGCTGCATAGGTATGGCTCAACTCACTTCCCATTAACTCTATAGCAACATGGGATGATTTAGTCAAATAATTTCACAACAAGTTTCATCCACCTAACAAAACAGCTCAGCGAATTGATGAGATTGTGAGCTTCAAGCAAAATCCGATGGAGACATTACATGAGACTTGGTTAAGGGTATGCTAGTCATGTGTCCTCACCATGAGATTCCCGAATAGATGATGGGTCAAAGGTTCTACATGGGGCTCTCGGATAGCATGAAGAATATAGTAGATGCCTCAGCAGGTGGGGCTTTTCTGAGCAAGACCTGGAGAGAAGGCCAAAATTTGCTTGACAAGATGGCTCAGAACTCAGGGTGGACAACCAGGAATGCTCTTATCACTCCAGTGCTACACTCTGTACCTTTGAATCCTTCCAACACTATGGAGGAGAACATGGCCACTCTTTTGACATAGATGAGCATCCTGACGAAAAAGGTGGAAGAATCTGGGGTTAAGCAGCAGGTTCATATTGTAGATATTACTAATGGGGGTTTATGCACATCTTCCATTAGCCAACCCATAGGTAATCCATGGGCTGCAGACCAGGAACATCATCATCAGCATGAATACATGAACTATGTGGAAAATTATGGAGGGCAGCAACAGGGAAACCAGAATTGGGGTTAGCAGGCTCCACAGCAGTACAGCCCCTTCAGCCACACTATAATACAGCAGGTATGAGGTCACCAAACAAGATGGCTCCATATCCTAGACCTCAGAATTTCAACAATCAGCAGCAGGGGTATCATCCACCTCTACCACATCATGGGGGTAGACATGACGATCGGTTCGCAAGGTTGGAAGCTATGATGTAGCAGGTAATTGAGTCACAAGCCAAAACCAATGAGAGGATAGATGCACATGACGCAACTATCAAGAATATAGAGGTGCAGGTGGGCCAGATTGAAATGACACTTAACAATCGTCCTTAAGGGACACCGCTTGCAGACACACAAACAAACCCAAAAGATCAAATCTCAAAGCAGCTGATGGTAGTTTACCTGAGAAGTGGTAGAGATCTTGATGCTGAGCAGGACAACGCTAGAGACAATTTGCAGGCTGAGACATTTAATCCAGTACCCATTGAACTGGATGAGTCATCGGATTGACAGAAGTTACAGTCCAGCCAGTAGCTGAAAATAATGATGTGCAATAGGGAAAGGAGAAAGCAGCTGAACCGTTAGAATAGCCGGTTGTGGAACAGTTAGTAGAGAAAGAAAAATCCCAAATGATTGGGAAGAAGCGGCCTCCAGCCCCATTTCCCCAAAGGTTGGCCAAGCACCAGAAAGAGGAGAAATACAAGAAGTTCTTTGAAATGCTCAAGCAAATCCAGGTAAACATCCCCTTAATTGAAGATTTGAAAGAGATGCCCGGGTATGCTAAAATGATGAAAGACTTGATGTCGCGGAAATTTGATTTCCAAGACTTAGCCACAGTGACTCTTACATAGACATGTAGTGCAGTGGTATCTAAACCCATAACTGTGGAAGTTATCTGACCTAGGTAGCTTCACTATTCCTTGCACTATAGGAAACTTTGCCTTTGCTAAGGCATTGTGTGATTTGGAGATAGCATAAATCTTATGCCCTTGGTGATCTATAAGAGGCTAGGCATCGGGAGAGCCAGACCTACTTCTACGTTACTACAACTTGCCGACAGGACGGTAAAACGTCCATTCGGGATATTAGATGATGTGCTTATTCAGGTGGGGAAGTTTGTATTTCCTGGAGAAGTTTGTGATTCTGGACTGCAAGGTGGATGAGGAGATTCATATAATCTTAGGAAGACCATTCCTAGCCACGGGGCGAGCATTGATTGATTGTGAGACTAGGGGGCTCAAGATGAGGCTAAATGATGAGGAGATCATATTCAATGTACAAAAATCTATGAGGCGCCCTAGTGAGTTCGCAAATTGCTCTCTTATTGATGCAGTAGATGTGATAGTAGAGACGGACGACGTAGCGTTGATAGATGAAGATCCACTTCAGGCATGCCTAATGAACTTAGAGGAAGTAAATAGTGAAAGTCTAGCGGAGTAGGTATTAGCACTGGAAGGCAAGGGGTTTTGGGATAGAGAGTTAGAGTTTGAACCTCTACACTTTGAAAAGAGAAAGACCCCTCCAGCAAAACCATCCATTGAGGAACCACCAAAGCCGGAACTTAAGCCATTACCAGCTCATTTCAGGTATGAATTTCTGGGCCCTAACTCCACTTTACCTGTTATTATCTCATCTGGTTTGCTAGATGTGCAGGCTCAACAACTTATACAGGTACTCAAGGAATGTAAAACTACCATAGGTTGGACCATGACAAACATAAAAGGGACGAGACCCGCTTATTGCATGCACAAGATTCTTCTGGAAGAGGGACACAAACCTTCCAGGGAACACCAAAGAAGGCTGAACCCGAATATGAAGGAAGTGGTGAAGAAGGAAGTGATAAAGTGGCTAGACACGAGAATTATTTTCCTAATCTCTGATAGTAGTTGGGTTAGCCCAGTTCAATATGAGCCAAAGAAGGGTGGCATGATGGTTGTGAAAAATGAAAACAATGAATTAATCTCAACAAGAGCCATCACCGGCTAGAGGATTTGCATGGACTACCGAAAACTGAATTTAGCCACCCGTAAGGGCCACTTCCCACTTCCCTTCATTGACCAGATGCTCGACAGGTTGGCAGGGAGGTCACATTTTTGCTTTTTGGATGGGTATTCGGGGTACAATCAGATCTCAATTGCCCGAATTAGGATTATGATACTTGATTGCTGACTAGTCGTCATTGGGTCAGGTTGTCTAGACTAATGTGATATGGACTATGATGGAATGGCACAAATTGCGTAGCAGAGTGCATTAGAGTATGCTCTATGTAAGGCCCCGTAAAATTTTTGTGCATAAAACCTAGTAGTTGTGGTGTCATGGTCCGAATAATGTGTTAGGAATGCGTAGAATTCTTCGCGGCGAGCTTGCTCGCCGCGGTTCGAACCCTTGGTAGTGATTTAAGTTTCAAAAATGTAGAGAATTAATTTTTCCGAAAAAGTGTCAAATATGCGGTCAAGAATGCGACCGCAGAATCAACATGCGGACCGCATTCTGACCGCAAATCGTTCCAGAGAGTTTCTCAAAAATTCGTCAAATGTGCGGTCGATATGCGATCGCATGTCAAATCTGCGGTGCATTTTGCGACCGCAGATCAAACATGCGGACCGCATTTTGGCCGCATTCCTTAACAGAACCTGCATAACTTTGAGTCCATTTTGCGGTCACTTTGCGGACCGCATGTGGATTCTGCGGTCGCATAGTGACCGCATATTCGACCCCGGCCCAGATTTTGTAACATTTTGACCCGATCTCTTCTTTAATATAACACACTTCTTCTTCATTTTATCATATTATCTTACCAAAAATTAGAGAGAGAAGAGAGGGTTTTTAGAGAGAGAAGTTCTTCATCTTCAAGGATTGTTTCAACCACTTAATTCCAAGGGATCCTAGGGCAAGGATTCAACTTCCCCAATCTTTTCAAGGTAAAAACCCTAACTATTTTCTTGATTTTCAGTTTTAATTGGGTAAAGAGAGGTTTTCATATAATAGCTTTTAAAAGTAGAATTTTTACACTCATGCATGATTATTGAACTTGATTTCTAGTAAAAAGAAGTGAGTAGAAGTAAAAGTCTTCAAGAACAAGGTTGGCAAGAGTAGGATATCTTGGGTAATCATAAAGTAGGAAGAAAACTCATCACCAGGTATGTATGGCTAATTTTGATTCTTGTAAAATCGCCCATATGTGTGAAATTGTTTGGCATGTGTTAATTTGAGAGATTTTATGTAATTTTTCGATATCATTGTTGGGTATACAATTGATGATTGAACTACATGTGGTATGGTTTGAAATATGAATTGAAAGATGGCAAAGGAATTGAAATTGGTAAAGAATTGGGAATAACCATTGTGATGGCATATTTGGCTTATTGTGGAAAGACTTTGAAACACCTTAATTGTGGTGAATTGTTGAACATGATTATGTGGGCATTTTCGATTTTGGAATACTTGTAACATGGTTGTGATATTGAATTGAGAAGAAATTGAGAACATGAACCAATGTGTAAGTTGCTTATTTGAACTTGTTGAAATTGTGTGTAGTACCTTATCTGCTGTTTGAAATTGTTGTGTTTTAACCTGTAAGGCGGGGTCGTGTTGCGCGCCGCAACGTGGTGAAATAAGGTGTGGGTTGGGGTGATAAGGGTGGCCGAGGTAATAAGGGTGGTCAGGGGCAATAAGGATGGAAAGCGATCGAAATCGCTATTGAAAATTGATACAAAATCAATAATGTGAAATTGTGAAAGGAGACAACAGGAGAGTTTGCAACCTGGGGGGCACTGATTGCCCCTATGTTTGACTACTTGCAATTTATGTGGTTGATTGGTTGTTGTTCTATTTGTGGACTTTAAACGTGCTTGTGTTGAGGCTTATCTGAAATGAGTAAAAGGTTGGAAACATGGTTAGTTAGCTTAAATTGACTTCTTGATGTAATCTATTGGCCGTCTTAACACGGTGATTCTTGTTTAATGGCTTGAGTTTACTTGGGACAAAGTTTGTCCATACATACCAGTACAATTCAAGTGTACCTGACGTCCCTTTTGCCGGGGACGCTACATTCGTGTTATGATTGTAGGTGGATCGGTAGCAGGCACTTCAGCTCATCGGCAGTAGTATCCTTCTCCTTCCACTGCCCGTTTTGGTGAGCCCCTTTCTTCCTCGGGGCCTTGTGTGGTTCTTGCCACTTCGGTTTAGATTTTCATTTTGGTTTGTAAGGTATAGCCGGAGCCTTATTACCGGCAAGTATTGTATTTCCCTTTTGTATCCTAGAGGCTCTGTAGACATGTAAACTGTGGGACTCCAGTCTTATGTATATATATTGTGTTATGTCGGGCGTTGTAAAAATTGAAACCTTGTTAATGAATCACTCGTATCGTTTTATTAGTTTAATGCAAAATCAATTATGATTTGTAATATATTTGGTTAATGAGAAATAGTCAACACAGGGGTAACGCGTGGGAATGAAAGGCACCCAGGTCCGCTTGACTGGGGCAACCCGGTCAGGCGCCGGTCATGTTCCTCGATTTGGGGCGTGACAAACTTGGTATCAGAGCTTAAGGTTTTAAAGTGTCCTAGGATGTCTCGGAGCCGTGTCTAGTAGTGCCCTTCTTATAGGTGTGTTGTCGACCACATCATATAAGTAGGGGGCTACACGGGCATTTAGGAATTTACCTATTTCTTTGTTAATCTATGTCGTGCGGTAAAGTGCAATGTGGAAATATCTGTGTCTAATTCGTGCCTTGTTCCCAAATTTTCAGAATATGGCACCTAAGAAGAAGGCTAGACTCGGCCTTAGGGCCAATGCCGGCCCAAGTGCAGCTGTTAATCATGTACCCGATGCCGTGGGAGAGAATGACCCACCGGTCCCGAATTTGCCTGGCCCATCTGTTCAAAACCCAAGTGTCCCTATTCCACAGCTGCGGCAGAGGATGCCACCATTCCTCCTGCCAGTGTTCCTGACTCAGATACAGTTCCCGCTTCGGGCTCTGGTATCTCTAATGAAGAACTTAGGGGAGCCATCCATATGTTAACACAGCTAGTGGCCGCCCAGGCCCAGAGATCCCATGATGCCCCTGCATCCTCCAGCGGACAGGGAGATTCCTTTGGCTCCAGAGTCCATCAATTCTTGCGATTGGCCCCTCCAGAATTTTCAGGTACCGATCCAGAGGCTGACCCACAGGACTTTCTTGATGATATATACAAGACCCTCAGAGTGATGAAGGCTAGAGATATAAAGGGGGTAGAGTTGGCCTCTTACAGGCTGAAGGGAGCGGCACGTTCATGGTTCGAGAGGTGGGAGGATTCCCTTGAGGAGGTGAGCCCTCCGGCCAGATGGGATGAGTTCGTAGATGCATTTACGGACCACTTCTTGCCTCTCGAGGTGATGGCAGCCCATGCCACGGAGTTCGAGGTCCTCAAACAGGGCAGTATGAGTGTTTGGGAGTATCACACGGAGTTCGTAAGGTTGTCCAAGTATGCTCCTCATTTAGTGTCGACCACGGATGCCCGGGTTCGACGGGTTTGTTCAGGGCCTTAGCCCTTTGGTGGTGAACGAGGCCGCCACAGCAGCTTTGCACTCGTACATAAACTATGGGAGGATTGTGGGGTTTGCTCGGTGCCACGCAGGCCGAGAAATCGAAGATTCGTGCGTAAAGAGAAAGTAGCGAGCAGGGCCCTGGTCAACGGGTCGTTCGTGGAGATCACTTCCGGGAAGCGGGTCATCGTGGCCATCCCGGCCATATGCTCGCTCCTCCGCGAGTGCACCGCCATCCGTGCACGATCATCAGCAGGCAGTTACTCGAGACCCGGTTCGGACAGCAGGAGGTCTCGTCAGTCTGGTCGTCCTGGGGTGAGGTCCCAGCAGCAGGGAGACCTACATGCCCCAAGTGTGGGAGATTTCACACAGAGACTTGCTACCTCGACCTTCCAGTGTGCTTTGGGTGCGGGGTGAGAGGTCACATTCAGCGGGATCGCCGTGCACCCCGTCGTGGTATAGGTAGGGATCCGCTCGCTCATCCGGTTCTTCGACTGCTACATCATCGGCGCGTACTCCAGCAGCACAGCAGGGCGTGGCGCAGCTAGGGGCGGAGCTCCGTGGTAGGGGTGGACCCAGCCGATTCTATGCATCGAGTGACCGCCGAATGCCGAGGCTTCCCGCATGTTGTTACGGTATCATGTCCGTTCGCACTATCGATTGCTATGCCCTTATCGATCCAGGGTCCTCCTTGTCTTATGTTACTCTATTCATTGCTTCAAGTTTTGGGATAGAACCCGAACAGCCTCATGAGCCGTTCTCTGTGTCGACACCTATCGGTGATTCTATTACGGCCTCACGAGTCTATAGGAATTGTGTTGTTACGGTGGGTGGTCGTGATACCACGACCGATCTTATTGAGCTTGGGATGGTAGATTTTGATGTAATTATGGGGACGGATTGGCTCTATTCGTGCTTTGCCAAACTTGACTGTCGAACGAGAGTTATGAGGCTCGAGTTCCCTAACGAGCCAGTCATTGAATGGAGAGGAAATGGTGTGGTGCCAAGGGGTAGGTTTATTTCCTACCTTAAGGCTTCGAAGATGATTAAGAAGGGTGTATCTATCACCTGGTTCGGGTAACGGACACCACCTCAGAGGTGCCTACCCTCGAGTCCGTGCCAATTGTGAATGAATTTCCTGAAGTGTTTCCAGATGAGCTTCCAAGCATCCCGCCGGACAGGGAGATTGATTTCGGAATTGATGTATTGCCAGATACTCAGCCAATATCCATTCCACCATACAGAATGGTGCCAGCAGAGTTAAGGGAGTTAAAGGAGCAGCTGAGGGATTTATTAGAGAAAGGGTTCATACGACCGAGTGTGTCGCCGTGGGGTGCTCCGGTTCTCTTTGTCCGAAAGAAGGATGGGTCACTTCGAATGTGTATTGATTATCGGCAGCTCAACAAAGTCACCATCAAGAATAAATATCCTTTGCCTCGAGTGGATGATCTGTTTGACCAATTGCAAGGAGCGAAGTTCTTCTCAAAGATTGATTTACGGTCCGGGTACCACCAGTTAAAAATCAGGGAGCAGGATATTCCTAAGACCGCCTTCAGAACTCGTTATGGTCACTTCGAGTTTTTGGTTATGTCTTTTGGGCTAACCAACGCCCCAACAACTTTCATGGACCTTATGAATCGGGTTTTCAAGCCATTCCTAGATTCCTTTGTGATTGTATTCATTGACGATATTCTCATCTACTCTCGGAGCAGGGAAGATCATGCCGTTCACCTCAGAGCAGCATTGCAGACCCTTCTTCAGCATCAATTGTATGCCAAGTTCTCAAAATGTGAGTTTTGGTTGGAGTCCGTAGCTTTTCTAGGGCATGTTATTTCCAGTAAGGGAATTATGGTGGATCCTCAGAAGATTGCGGCAGTGAAAGATTGGCCTAGACCCACGACCCCGACAGAGATTCGCAGCTTTTTGGGTCTGGCAGGGTACTATCGGAGGTTTGTAGAGGGATTCTCAACCCTCGCCTCCCCATTGACTAAATTGACGCAGAAAGCAGTTAAGTTCCAGCGGTCCGATGCTTGTGAGAAAAGTTTCCAAGAATTGAAGTCAAGATTGACCTCGGCACCAGTATTGGCCTTGCCATAAGGCACGGAGGGATTTGTAGTCTATTGTGATGCCTCCAGAGTCGGTTTGGGATGTGTATTGATGCAGCACGGAAAGGTTATAGCATATGCTTCCAAGCAACTCAAGAACCATGAGAAGAATTATCCGACGCATGATTTGGAACTTGCAGCTGTTGTGTTTGCCTTGAAAATATGGCGACACTATCTTTATGGGGTTCATGTAGATGTGTTTTCGGACCACAAGAGCCTCCAGTATTTGTTCAAGCAGAAAGAGCTGAATCTGAGACAGCGGCGGTGGTTAGAACTGCTCAAGGACTATGATATGAACATATTGTACCATCCAGGGAAAGCAAATGTGGTAGCCGACGCTCTTAGTTGAAAATCCATGGGTAGTTTGGCTCATTTGGGTGTGGATCAGAGACCCCTGGCTCGAGAGGTCTACCAATTAGCCAACTTGGGGGTTCGTATTTCGGCGTCAGACGGGGGGGATATCTTGGTGCATAATGGAGCAGAATCATCATTGGTCGCGGAAATCAAGGAAAAACAGTTCATGGATCCAGCATTGGTTCGGGTGAAGGAAGCAGTCATGAATGACAAGACCTCAGCATTTGTACTCAGCATCGAAGATGGTGTATTGCGGTGTCAAGATAGGCTATGTGTTCCGGATGTGGACGAGCTTCGGGAAAGAGTGATGGCAGAGGCTCATACTTCCGGGTATTCTGTGCACCCTGGTTCAACGAAAATGTATCACGATCTCAAGGAGATTTATTGGTGGAACGGTATGAAAAGGGATGTGGCAGGCTTTGTAGCTAAATGTCCGAACTGTCAACAAGTGAAGGCCGAGCATCAACGGCCTGGTGGATTAACTCAAGCTTATAGAAATACCAAGGTGGAAATGGGAGATGATCAATATGGATTTCGTGGTGGGGTTACCTCGCACTCAGCGTAAGTTCGATTCAATATGGGTGATAGTAGATCGACTCACCAAATCAGCTCACTTCCTGCCTGTCAAGTCCACTGATACCGCGGAGCAATATGCAAGATTGTACATCAAGGAGATAGTAAGGCTTCATGGCACTCCACTTTCTATCATCTCAGATCGCGGGGCTCAGTTCACAGCTAACTTTTGGAAGAAGTTTCAGCAAGGTTTGGGAACTCAGGTGAATCTCAGCACAGCTTTCCATCCACAGACCGATGGACAGGCCGAGCGGACCATTCAGACGCTCGAAGATATGTTGCGGGCTTGTGTCTTAGATTTTAAAGGTAATTGGGATGAACACTTTCCACTGATAGAATTTGCTTACAATAACAGCTATCATGCTAGCATTCAAATGGCCCCGTTTGAGGCATTGTACGGGAGAAGATGTAGATCGCCAATCGGGTGGTTTGAGGTAGGTGAAGCGGAATTGCTAGGGCCGGATATGGTGTACGAAGCTATGGAAAAGGTCAAGGTTATTCAGGAGAGAATGAAAACAGCACAGAGTCGTCAAAAGTCCTATGCAGACGTTCGTCGAACGGATTTGGAGTTTCAAGTCGATGATTGGGTGTTCTTGAGGGTATCTCCTATGAAGGGAGTCATGCGATTCGGAAAGAAAGGGAAATTGAGTCCTAGGTATGTCGGGCCATATCGGATCGTTCAAAGGATTGGTCAAGTTGCTTATAGGCTAGAGTTGCCTCCCGAGATGTCATCAGTGCATCCGGTATTCCATGTGTCCATGTTGAAGAAAGTGATTGGAGATCCATCCACCATCATGCCAGTCGAAGCTATAGAGGTTAATGAAAATTTGTCATATGAAGAAGTTCCAGTTGCCATTTTTGATAGGCAAGTCCGTAAGTTGAGAAATAAGGAAGTCGCCTCTGTTAAAGTATTGTGGCGAAGTCAACAAGTCGAGGAGGCCACATGGGAAGCGGAAAAAGAGATGAAGGAAAAGTACCCCCATTTGTTCGATCAAGCCTAGAAGAAATTAGGTGACCCTCCTACTCCTAGTAACTGTCATCTTGCCTAAGTTGTTTCCCTCTTAGTATTAGTAAAGTCCCCTTCATTTTGTAATGAGTTAATTGTGTTGTTACCTTGGGTCACTTGAACCGTTCTTGAAAAATGAAAGCCTTATAAAGATTTACGTGTTTAATAAACTACTAATAGTAAGTATAGATTGGTAATGGTTTGTTAAGTGCACATGGTGTGTTAAATTGGTTAAGTAAGGTAAGAATTCATTGACGTGACTAGTTTATGTGCAATTGTAATAATGTGATGGAATATGTGCATTCGTTGAGGTAAGAAAGTGTATACCAGTTGTGGAAGGTGTTGTAGTTGTATATTGTTGTTTGGTAATGTGTTTCGGGGGCCCTCTGTCAGGTGGATATGTCCATAATACAAAGGAAACTCTGGCGAAATTTTTCTAAAATATAAGAGTTAGTCAAAATTTTGATAGCTCGCATATCATGTCTTTCAAAACTCATTTATTTCAAAATCCTCATTCGAGGACGAATGATCTTAAGGGGGGAGGATGTAAGGCCCCGTAAAATTTTTGTGCATAAAACCTAGTAGTTGTGGTGTCATGGTCCGAATAATGTGTTAGGAATGCGTAGAATTCTTCGCGGCGAGCTTGCTCGCCGCGGTTCGGACCCTTGGTAGTGATTTAAGTTTCCAAAATGTAGAGAATTAATTTTTCCGAAAAGTGTCCAATATGCGGTCAAGAATGCGATCGCAAACCTGACATGCGGACCACATTCTTGCCGCAAAACGTTCCAGAGAGTTTCCCAAAAATCGTGTCAAAAGTGCGGTCGATATGCGATCGCATGTCAAATCTGCGGTGCACTTTGCGACCGCAGATCAAGCATGCGGACCGCATTCTGGCCGCATTCCTTAACAGAACCTGTGTAAAATTTGGGGCAATTTTGCGGTCACTATGCGGACCGCATGTTGATTCTGCGGTCGCATAGTGCACCGCATAATTGACCCCGGCCCAGATTTTGTAACATTTTGACCCGATCTCTTCTTTAATATAACACACTTCTTCTTCATTTTATCATATTATCTTACCAAAAATTAGAGAGAGAAGAGAGGGTTTTTAGAGAGAGAAGTTCTTCATCTTCAAGGATTGTTTCAACCACTTAATTCCAAGGGATCCTAGGGCAAGGATTCAACTTCCCCAATCTTTTCAAGGTAAAAACCCTAACTATTTTCTTGATTTTCAGTTTTAATTGGGTAAAGAGAGGTTTTCATATAATAGCTTTTAAAAGTAGAATTTTTACACTCATGCATGATTATTGAACTTGATTTCTAGTAAAAAGAAGTGAGTAGAAGTAAAAGTCTTCAAGAACAAGGTTGGCAAGAGTAGGATATCTTGGGTAATCATAAAGTAGGAAGAAAACTCATCACCAGGTATGTATGGCTAATTTTGATTCTTGTAAAATCGCCCATATGTGTGAAATTGTTTGGCATGTGTTAATTTGAGAGATTTTATGTAATTTTTCGATATCATTGTTGGGTATACAATTGATGATTGAACTACATGTGGTATGGTTTGAAATATGAATTGAAAGATGGCAAAGGAATTGAAATTGGTAAAGAATTGGGAATAACCATTGTGATGGCATATTTGGCTTATTGTGGAAAGACTTTGAAACACCTTAATTGTGGTGAATTGTTGAACATGATTATGTGGGCATTTTCGATTTTGGAATACTTGTAACATGGTTGTGATATTGAATTGAGAAGAAATTGAGAACATGAACCAATGTGTAAGTTGCTTATTTGAACTTGTTGAAATTGTGTGTAGTACCTTATCTGCTGTTTGAAATTGTTGTGTTTTCAACTGTAAGGCGGGGTCGTGTTGCGCGCCGCAACGTGGTGAAATAAGGTGTGGGTTGGGGTGATAAGGGTGGCCGAGGTAATAAGGGTGGTCAGGGGCAATAAGGATGGAAGCGATCGAAATCGCTATTGAAAATTGATACATAAATCAATAATGTGAAATTGTGAAAGGAGACAGCAGGAGAGTTTGCAACCTGGGGGGCACTGATTGCCCCTATGTTTGACTACTTGCAATTTATGTGGTTGATTGGTTGTTGTTCTATTTGTGGACTTTAAACGTGCTTGTGTTGAGGCTTATCTGAAATGAGTAAAAGGTTGGAAACATGGTTAGTTAGCTTAATTGACTTCTTGATGTAATCTATTGGCTGTCTTAACACGGTGATTCTTGTTTAATGGCTTGAGTTTACTTGGGACAAAGTTTGTCCATACATACCAGTACAATTCAAGTGTACTGACGTCCCTTTTGCCGGGGGCGCTACATTCGTGTTATGATTGTAGGTGGATCAGTAGCAGGCACTTCAGCTCATCGGCAGTAGTATCTTTCATCCTCCACTGCCCGTTTTGGTGAGCCCCTTTCTTCCTCGGGGCCTTGTGTGGTTCTTGCCACTTCGGTTTAGATTTTCATTTTGGTTTGTAAGGTATAGCCGGAGCCTTGTTACCGGCAAGTATTGTATTTCCCTTTTTGTATCCTAGAGGCTCTGTAGACATGTAAACTGTGGGACTCCAGTCTTATGTATATATATTGTGTTATGTCGGGCGTTGTAAAAATTGAAACCTTGTTAATGAATCACTCGTATCGTTTTATTAGTTTAATGCAAAATCAATTATGATTTGTAATATATTTGGTTAATGAGAAATAGTCAACACAGGGGTAACGCGTGGGAATGAAAGGCACCTAGGTCCGCTTGACTGGGGCAACCCGGTCAGGCGCCGGTCATGTTCCTTGATTTGGGGCGTGACAGAAAGTATATATGTAAATAAACTGAAATAAGAAGAGAAGCCATGTCCTGCGAACGCCAGCAGCTACCTTGTCAATCTGACAAGGGTGCTGAAATGGTGCATTGAGACCAACTTGGTGCTAAATTGGGAAAAGTGCCATTTTATGGTACAAGAAGGAATAGTCTTGGGGCACCGGGTTTCGAGCAAGGGTATTGAGGTGGACCGAGCCAAAGTTGACGTCATTGCAAAGCTGCCTCCACCAACGTCTGTCAAAGCCATTAGAAGCTTTCTTGGACATGCCGGTTTTTACCGGAGATTCATTAAAGACTTCTCCAAAATTGGCAATCCTCTCTATAAGTTACTTGAAAAAGATCACCCTTTTGTATTTTCTGATGATTGCAGGACAACATTTGAGGAGCTGAAAAAGAGGCTGGTCACAACTCCAATCATTATTGCCCCCAACTGGGAGCAACTATTTGAGCTCATGTGCGATGCAAGTGACTATACAGTGGGGGCAGTGTGGGGCAAGCGGAAGGAAAAGCTGATGCATCCAATCTACTATGCTAGTAGAACACTGAGTGGAGCACAACTAAATTACACTGTGACGGAGAAGGAAATGTTGGAGGTAGTGTTTGCATACGACAATTTTAGGTCTTATCTCATAGGATCCAAGGTAATAGTATACACTAACCATCACTACTGAAAAATTTAATTGAAAAGAAAGACTCGAAGCCGCACCTAATTCGTTGGGTAATGCTTCTACAAGGGTTCGATCTTGAAATCCGTGACTATAAGGGCATTGAGAATCAAGTCGCTGACCACTTATCATGACTTGAAGGAGATGAAACTATTAAAGAAAGTGGAGAAATTTTGGAAACCTTTCCAGACGAGCAGCTGCTCGCTATCACTCTTCTTGAAGCGCCATGGTATGCAGACTATACAAACTACCTGGCCAGTGGTATTGTTCCTTACGACCTGTCATCGGTCCAGAGGAAAAGATTTCTTTCATGAAAGCCAACTGTACTATTAGGATGATCCCTATTTGTTTAGAATATTCCTTTATAACATGATCCGGAGATGTGTCCCCGAGATCGCACAATCTTCTGTCTTGCAGGCTTGTCATGCTTCAGCATATGGTGGCCATTTCGGAGGAGTTCGAACAGCAACCAAGATACTTGAGGCTGGATTCTACTGGCCAACGATATTTAATGATGCACACTTGTGGGTGAAAGGGTGTAATGAATTTCAACGCACCGGGAATATCTCCCGGCGTCACGAGATGCCCATGAACCCAATCCAACAGGTGGAAGTATTTGATGTCTGGGGGATAGATTTCTTGGGTCCCTTCGTCAGCTCTTATGGCAAGAAGTGCATTCTTTTTGCTGTAGACTATGTGTCCAAATGGGTGGAAGCTGTAGCATTACCCACCAATGGTGCTAAGGTGGTGGTATGATTTCTCAAGAAAAACATTTTCACACGCTTTGGGACACCGAGGGCAATTATTAGCGACGGGGGCAGTCATTTCTGTAATCGGGCATTTGAAAAATTGTTGGCAAAATACGATGTGAAGCACAAGGTGGCTACTCCATATCACCCGCAGACCAGTGGGCAAGTTGAGGTATCCAACAGGGAAATAAAGAGTGTATTGACATAAATAGTAAACGCCACAAGGACCGACTAGTCAAGAAAGCTCGTTGATGCATTATGGGCATATAAGACAACTTTTAAGACACCAATCGGCATGTCACCATACAAATTGGTGTTTGGGGAAGCTTGTCACCTGCCCGTTGAACTGGAGCATAAAGCATGGTGGGCACTCAAGCAATTAAATCTCAGCTGGGATGAAGCGAGCAAAACAAGAGTCACAGAATTACATGAGCTGGAAGAGTTCCGGTATATGGCTTTTGAGAGCACAAGATTATATAAGGAGAGGATGAAGCGGATGCATGACCAAAACATCATAGAGCGCAACTTCAAAATCGAGCACAAGGTACTACTCTATAACTCAAGATTACGGTTATTCCCGGGCAAATTGAAATCAAGATGGTCTGGCCCATTCCGGGTGGTTGAAGTGTTACCGTCTTGCATTGTGGAAATACAATCTGAAAGTGGCTCTCGCACTTTCAGAGTCAATGGACAGCGGTTGAAATCATACGTTGGCATGGATGAAGCCAAAGAGACGGTTGAATTGCATTTGGATGATCCTCAAAGGTTGAGCGAGCCTTAAAATACGCTAAGTTGAGTCGTGCCGCGACGTTAAATCAGGCGCTACGTGGGAGGCAAACCAAAAAATTGTTGTAATTGTAAAATATTATAGTTAGTCTATATATAAAAAAATTCAAAAAATAAACGTTGCTGCCAGGCTTAAGATTCAGAGACAGCCTTCCACCGTGGTTCCACCGCGATCGCGATGAAACCGCGGTGAGAAGGCCCCTCTGAACCTGACCCACCGCGGTTGGACCGCGATCGTGGTCAAATCACGGTGGGTAAACCTCTCTGATTCCCATTGCTCGTGATTCCACCGCGAACGCAGTGAAACCGTGGTGGGACGGGCCCAGGTAAGTCCGAAATTTTTTGTATTTTTTTTTAAATTTTTCCCCCTTTTTTCTTTTGATAACCCTAACCTAAACAAACCCTCCTCATTTCCTATACTCTCCAGCCGCCTCCCAACTCCCCCTCTCTCTCTAAATTCTATTTTTTCCTCCTTCTCTCTACCATAATATTCCTCCATTCTCTTCTTCTTCCTCCCTCACCCTCCCCCAACATCCATTGCCACTATTCCCCTTCTTCTCCTTCTACTTTCAAGTAAGTTTTTTTTTTCTTTTTCTTTTTTCTTCTTTCTTAATTTTTGCTAGTTAAAGTAGTATATTATATTTAAATTGTAGTTTTTGCCATAACCCTACCTAGGCTTAGTGTAAAATATGTTAATATGGCCCATTAGTATAGCACTATTGTTGTATAATTGATTTTTGGGATTTTGGATAATTAACTTGGTTGGGTCTCCACTATTATGTAATTGTGCTTTTTTTATGGTGGTTTGGAGACCCAATTTAGTTTATTGCTTGATTGGTATGGTTTTGGGCCATGGTTTGGCCAATTATGTTGTTATGTATGGTGTTGCAAATTTTTAGGAGATGTGAAGCTTAGGTTTGGTTAGTTGTTGTTGTAAAAATTTGGAGATGGTGTAATTATGTGTGAGGTGATGTTGAGATGATAAAAGAAGTAAGTGTGGGGTTCATCAGGTTAGAGTTGGTGAAATTGTTGGGAATATATGGTCAAATTAGGGGTCATGGTATGATGGCACTAAAAGAAGTACATTTGTAGTAACGGATGGTGAAGTCTAAGTAACCATTCGACACACTAATGTAATGAAATTTTTATATGCTTCTTATGTGCAGGAATATGGCACTAAAGCGATCAAGGCATGCTGCGAGCTCGTCTAGGCGTCCTGCCTACGATGAGTCTCGTTTTGAGTGTGAAGAGGCAGAAAATGACTTTCATTCCAAGGCTACCAAGGCATGGCTGCATGAGATCTCTATTGACAGGATGGCTCTTCGGGCAGAAAAGACCGACATGTATGAAGAAATTCAACGCAGGGACATGGAATTCTTATTCCAGAAACCTGCTCTCGTCAACAAAATGCTTGTCATGGAGTTCTACGCAAATGCAACCTACGGCATGGCTAGGGAGGTGTTCATGCGAGATAAGCATGTTTTGGGCCAAGGTGCCTAGTGTTAGGCAATATTTGAGACTGCCTGCCTATAGTAGTGACGTGGATTACTACCACGACAAGCCTGGTGTCACTTGGGACATCATGATAGAGGCCCTATGCGTAGGTGGACGTCCTTTCTGGATCAAGGACCAAATTACTCTTAATTCCACCTGTTTCACGCATCTTGCCAAGTGTTGGTTTACGGTTTTCTATAACCGTTTTCTCCCTTCCAGCAACACCACTAATGTTAACTTTAATAGGGCAGTATTGACTTGGTGCTTTGTCACTCAGCGGCAGTTTGACGCTGCCCGACTAATTTGTGATGAAATGATTCTATTTCCCCTCTAGTCCAAGGGATTCTATTTCCCCTCTTTGGTCACTACTCTTTTCCTCTCTCACTACACACCCGTATTACCTACTAATGGTGAGCTTCCACAAAAAGCTCCGTTTAAAGCTTCTCGTATTCGGGTGGGTAGAGGCAACAACCCCATTGACATTGATGATGATGACGACCCTGTCCTAGTTGTCTAGTCCCGAAGGTCCACTGACTCTGCAAGTACATCTAGGCGAGCTCACTATAGAGCTGGTCTATCCCGGTCCCAGTCAACCAGACCTATGCTTAGGTCTTTAGAGGAAGAAGTTGCAGATTTACACACTTATGTGGACAGCCTGCACACGCGTATGGACGCGATGTCACAGAGGCATTCTAGGTCTGAAAGCCGTTTCATGGCATGGTTCAGAGCATTGGGTCGAGCATGCAATGTCGACCCCGCCACCATCTCCGACTCAGATTGAGTCTCAGGTAAGTTTTCTAACCCTACTGTACTTTACATTGACTTGTATGATATGAGGACATGCCATGATTTTAAGTGTGGGGTGGGAGACTTACTCTGTATTGTATGTTGTACATTGTAGATTTAGTTGTATAGTATATTAGCTGAATTGGCCCGATGATGGACATTTGGCGACGGGTATCTTAAGGGTCTAAGTCGGAATAAAAAGTCAAAAATTTAAAAAAAAAATCCAAAAATATGAGTAGAAGACTCTTCCTGATGACGGACTACTTGGACAGTACTCTTGAGGAAAGTAGTCCATGTAGAAATTTTTATTTCTTTTCTTTTCTTTTTCTAGGTAATGTATCACCTCCCCTTAGTTTTTCTTTTGGCCACGGTTCTTTTCCAAGGGTTTTTATTGAACCGGGTTAGGTAGATTTTTCTTTTTTAGGATTAGTGGGTGAAGGTTAATATGTAACCCCAAGTATGCACACTAGCAAAACTAAAATGAACTTGAGAGTGTGTTATCTGAGCTTGACTGTAGATTCTAGGATATGCCTTAAATTACACAATACAGCTTGCTTGAACATTGATATGACTTTGTAGATGAACCTAATTCTGAATGAGTTGCATGCTAAGTGTGTGTGAGTTTTTACCTGCATTATATGTTTATACATGATACCTAGAACTTGCCCTGTGTGTGCAATGCGAAATAGAAGTTGTTTAGTTATAGAGATGATAGAGGCATTTCTTTATGTAACCCCATAAATCAAAAACTATGAATTCACTTGTACATAATATCTTAGTTAACCCCTTTGAGCCTTAAGCATGTTCTTTGATAACCCTATAATGTTCAAAATCTATGTTATACATTGTTGTACCTCACCTCCTAGAAGCACTCGAATTGTAATGAATATGCAAAAGTGAAAGTGTGGGGTGAGGGGAAATTGAAAAAGGAAAATCAAGAATGAAGGGTAGAAAATGGTGAACTGGCAATGTACAGTAAATGCTTTACAATCAATAAAAAAAAAGAGATGTATATATGTAAATAAGAAAGCCAGTTGCACCAAAAGAAAAAGGGGATTAAAAGTGAATAAAAGGTGAAAGAATGGTTAGGGTGAGCATAATGAAAAGCTTAAAGGGAAGTTCGTGTAAAACAAATGCTTAGGGAGGTTAGCCACTATAACCAAAAGTATCCTACCCGTCCCATAGCCTACATTACAATCCTTAAAGACCTCTTGATCTTTGATTAAATAACTCGATTAGTGGAGTATTACACTAGGGAAAAGCCTATGATGTGTCTGTGTACATATAAATGCTATTTGCTGAGAGTGAGTTTAATTTTTTTTCTATATATATAAGTTCCATGTTATAAATTGCTTATGTGTGGGAACTTCTCTCAGTATGATTGTGTGAGGGCATGTAACTCAGGAAGAAAAGGGTAAGTTTGCAAGTCTGTGATAATAATTAAAGTAAGCAATGATGTGTTGGCATTTGAGTTTACAATTGAGTAAGGATTGTGCATTACTTAGGTTAATCATGAATGATAGCTTGTGTGACATATTTTGGGGGAGACATTGATAAAATAGGCCTAAAAGTGTGATTAAAGTTGCTCGAGGACGAGCAAAGGTTTAAGTGTGGGGTATTGATAATAGGTGAATTTGACTATATTTATACCCTAAATAATCACACTTTAATGTTCTTTTGATAATATATATGATGACAAAATGCTCTTATTAGGGTTTTTAGTGTGTTATCGGTACACAAGAGTGGAGGAAGGCTAAAAGAGCAATTTTGGAGTCAAAAGAAGGTGAAAAAGGCCATGTGTGAAACAAATTAAGAAATTGTGCTGGAACAGCCCTGAAGAATCCGAGGCACTGTTTGACCGCGGTTCCACCGCGATCGCGGTAGAATAGGCCTGCGGAAGTTTTGAAGATTTAGAAGGAATCACCCACCGCGGTTCCACCGAGACCGCGGTAGGACGCGGAAAATTTAGGGGCTGAAGTGTAAAAATGGAAATTGTAATACCTAAACCCTATATATATTGTTAGGATTCGCCCAAAGGAGGCAAGTTTTGTACTATTGACTACTTTTGCAAGAAAACTAGTAAGAGAGAATTCTCTTAACATCTCTCTTTCTTTTACTTTAAATTTTTTATTATGAAATCCTTTATTTCTTTTGCTTTCATAGTTATGAGTAGCTAAATCTTTATCAAAGGTTTTGATGGAACCTATTAATTGATGAACTTCTCGGTTATGTGAATACAAATTGTTAGTTAAATTTCTATTTGTTCAACTTCGTTCTTGTTGTAGTTAATTGATAGGATCCTCAATTAGTTGTGCCTATTTAGTATGCATAACTTGGAAAAGAGAGCATATTTATGTTATTGTTGAACAACACCACACTTAGATTATTGGAGGAATATATAATTACGGGTGTAAAGGTGGGATAGAATAACGAAACCTTAGGTGCAATCTAAAGTGAACTGTGCTAATTAAAGCTAGCTAGGGTAGTTCGAAAGAGTGCAATAGTAAATTATTGTAATTGTTCGGGAGAGAATTATGGTAGAATTAGGGTTCATGATTGATAGAGAAGTATTGACAATTTGTATGAGCATAAACAGAAGGGATTCCATCAATAGGAAAAATCATCACCTTAGTCTTTCTCATTATTCATTACAACACATTCAGTTATTTTCTTCAATTCTTTAGTTTATTGCAAAAGTAGTTAGTAGAAACCACTCACAAAGATATTTGAAAGTTTGGGAAGCTGATTCAGGAAGTATTATTGGATTTTGAAGGTTGTAGTTGATATGTTAACTCTCTGTGGGATTCGGATCCGGACTTATAAACCGGGTTATATTTGCAGCGACCGCATTGTCCTTTTTATAAGGCATAGTTGGGCGTGATCACTGTGTCACTTTTGTTTCAACCACCCTCCCCCTTCTTCTTCTCACAGAGCGAGCCGTCGACCTCGCATAATGTGCGCATGATATATAAGTAAAATCTTATTCACGACTTGTTCTGCTAAATACTTGAAATGTAAATAGGTAACAGTGAAATTGTTAAGAAGGTGAGTTATTACCTCTTGCTATAAACTGTTGATTATTTGGGACTCCCATGCTTAGCAGAACACTTTATTTTATTATTTGATCCAATTAAGTGTCAAGTCGACCTCTCGCTGTCACACCTCCCTTTTTACTACCCCACATAAGCATAAATATAAATACGCTCGTAGGGTATACCCCGACGCTCAAATATCCGAAATGGATAAAATAACGTAAGGGAAGGAGTTTTTCCAATTAAAGGACAATCGGTTCGGGATTTTATTGAGATTTAATCAGAGTCGCCACTTGGAAATGATAATGGTGTCCCAAGTCACCGGTTAATCCCGAATCCGAGGAATTTGACTCTTAAAAAATGTTTGCGAAGCAAAGATCCGAATAAGGAATTTTGTTAACCCGGGAGAAGGTGTTAGGCATTCCCGGGTTCCGTGGTTTTAGCACAGTCGCTCAATTGTCGTTTCCGACTCTTGTTTGACTTAATCACAGATTTTAACAACATATATAGTGCTTTTTACATTAAGTATTATTTTTAGAGAATTTGCGGCATCGCGAAAACACGCCTCGAGTCATACCGCAACCAGTACGCCTATGAATTTCGGTGTATTTCAGCTTTGCCGAGATTTGGATTTGAGTCGCACCAAGTGCACACTCGTTCAATGGAAGGTATATTAAAATCGTGCCCTAAATGATGTCTATCGGCTTTTAACTTTTGGGAGAGGCTATGGAATTTGCTATTAGCCTCTCCGGATCCACTATGTTATCTTATTACTAAATGGGGGCCCCGGCGTTCGTTATTCGGGCGAGGCTCGTTCCAATTTTCATTAAAGGATTCAAATCTAGTATTTGGCTATGTTTTCTATATTTGTTTTTTCCTTAATCGTATTTCTAATATTAAACATTCCGGGCCCGTAATTTTTGTTGTTTATTGGGCCTGGACTCTTTTCACTAAACATATGCTTGAACTGCCCTGGTCTTCGAGACCCAGGCTGCTGTTGGATTTCTGCTCGCAGGCCCAGTTGGCATTATATAGAGATTCAGGCCCATAACACGTATTGGGCCCAAACTAAATAAAATTGGAAACAATTGAGGCAAAAGAACAAAGATACACATTTGAAATAGAAGGCACTTTTATTTATTCAGTAAAGGAAATCAATATCATACATCAGCTATAAACTAATTATTTATTACCATAAATCAGAACTAACATACTACTTCTTCTTCTTACACTTGCGTTTTGAAGTTAATACCTAATCTGAGAAGGCGACGTAATTACATAATGAACTTAAAGAATCATTAAACTAATTCACTATGGATCTGAATTAACTGATTAACTATTCACGTATAATCACATTACCAGTTTCATTATATACTAAGCATTTTTTTTTTGCATTACAAATATGTGGTTCTAGTTAAATTGTTTCAATACCCGTAAATGAATAACTCAGAGACCTATTTATGATTATGTTACTGATTTCAATGTGACTTGTTTTATTACCAGATTACTAGCCTAAAACATGATTAAAGCACTATCTAATCTAACATTTCCTATTTTTAAGCTTATCTATGTGTGAATGACATATGATACGTGATTAAGACTTATGAATCTACTGTGAGTGAGTGACCAACCGATTTTTGAAATTATTATTAACTAACCCATGTTTTAAGATCTATTACCTAATTAAGCTAGGTGATGCACTATTGCTACTATACTACTAGCCATTACAATATCTTCTTGTTTCTGTTTTTCAGTTATATATATACTACAATGGATAAGTCACAAATTGAAAACAAAATCAAACTATAACTACTCAGCAACACATAGTCAAATCTGGAGCTTTATTTCAGCAACTCGGCATTACAGCTTTAATGAAAAGGGTGGTGTACCTGGTATTGAAAAGAAGGGGAAGATGAAAATCAACACGTCGGTGAAAGTACAACAACAACAACAATAACAACCAACAGTAGCTTCAACACCTCAATCCCGAAAATCCCAGGAATACGGAGAAAAACAAAAACAAACCAGTAAAAAATAGAAAAGAAAAATATTTTCCAGATTTTCTCTTTGTTTTGGCTTTCTAGCTTTGAACTCTTTTCACTTCTCAAAAGAAACTCTCAAAAATTGCATTTTTTCCGTGTATACTTCTGTATCCAGAGTGTATATCGAGTGTATACCACAGCAGGGAATTTTTTTATTTTTTTTTCTCTTCCTATTTTTCCTCTCTTTTTTCCACCCCTTTTTCATAAATCTTCTCTTCTATTTATAGGCAAGAATTTCGAAAATTTTCAGATTTTTTATTAAAAAGAAAATATTTTTTTAATTTAAAGAAAACCCACTAATCCATGTTTTCCTCTCCTTGTTTTCTTCCTTGATTTCCTTGCCCCCCACTACTTTATGTCATGTAATTATGATTATTTTTTGCTAAAAAAATCTGAAATTTTCTTCTTGGGCCAAGGGGTTTTGGGTTGGGTAAGGGTTCTTAGGATTGGGCTTGTAACTTAATTTGCAAGATGGCCCAATCCAAATTTTTTCCATTTTGTTCTTCTCCATTATTCAACTTCCTAATTAATAAAGCCCAATATACTAAGATTAATTTATAAAAACTAAAATTATCTTGAAATACTAATATCATAATAATAATTGTCACCTAATTTTAAATGGTAATTAAAATACAATCACACAATTTGGACATTAAAGGCTAAAATGCAAAAAATGCCTATTTTTGTGATTTTCATTTTTGTAAGATAAAATTAATTACTCCTAATTGTAGAATTAAATCCTAAATGCAAATGCGATATATATATATATATATATATATATATATATATATATATATATATATATATATATATATATATATATATATATATATATATATATATAAATGTGATGTCATTATTTTTTAAAAATGACACTAAATTCACAACAATTGCAAACAACACAAAACTCTTTTATTTTGAATTTTTGGGAGTAATTCTCATATAGGGCAAAAATCACGTGCTCACAGCTGCCCCTCTTTGCGCGTAAACACGAAGAGTTTCTGTGCAAAGACAAGTGAGCGGATACGAGCGATTTTTGCCCGTTTGAGCACTCCGTGAGAAGCATTTTTTTTATTTATTTTTTTTTTCAAAATTTTGACCGAACCTTTGCTTCAAGAGGTTTCCTACATATCCCTGGCTAAAAGGGAATCAGGTCAATGTAGTTCGGAAAATTTTGGTAGCTGGGACTACCAATGAAACTGCGATTTTTTGCTGTTACTGTTGCTGCTGTTGCGGTTACTGCTTGCTGACCTCCTTATTACACCGGGGGGGTAAAATGTAAAATGAAGAAGCTATTCTAAGCTATGATCCTACAATTACAATTGTTCCTAATCTAGCTTTTGCTCTTCTTCCCTTTCCGGTGATGCAGAATCTTCCTTTTTTGTTGATTTTCTTGTTTTTTCTTGATGACTCTCTTTTTTGTTGATTTTCTTGTTTTTTTCTTGATCTCGAGCCGAACCTTGCTCAAAACAAAACAACAAACTACCTCTTTTTTTTCTTTTTCTCGCCCCAGTGTGGGCTTTTAAATATATAAACCATGATGATGCGTAAAATATTCCCGTATTCGAAGCGTGGGCGCCTAACGTAAATTTAAACGTGCAATGCGATGCGTAAAGTATTCCCGTATTTGAAGGTGGGCGCCTAACGTAAATTTAAACGTGCAATGCGAATGCGTAAAATATTCCCGTATTTGAAGCGCGGGCGCCTAACGTAAATTTAAACGTGCAATGCGATGCGTAAAATATTCCCGTATTTGAAGGCGGGCGCCTAACGTAAAATTAAACGTGCAATGCGAATGCGTAAAATATTCCCGTATTTGAAGGCGGGCGCCTAACGTAAATTAAACGTGCAATGCGAATGCGTAAAATATTCCCGTATTCGAAGGGCGGGCGCCTACCGAATTTAAACGTGCAATGCGAATGCGAAAATATTTCCGTATTTGAGCGTGGGCGCCAACGTAAATTAAACGTGCAATGCGAATGCGAAAAATATTCCCGTATTTGAAGGTGGGCGCCTAACAGAAATTAAACGTGCAATGCGAATGCGAAAATATTCCCGTATTGAAGGTGGGCGCCAACGTAATTTAAACGTGCAATGTGAACGCGTAAAATATTCCCGTATTTGAAGGCGGGCGCCTAACGTAAATGAAACGTGCAATGCGATGCGTAAAATATTCCCGTATTCGAAGCGTGGGCACCTAACGAATTTAAACGTGCAATGCGATGCAAAAAAATATTCCCGTATTCGAAGGTGGGCACCTAACGGAAATTAAACGTGCAATGCGATGCGAAAAATATTCCCGTATTCGAAGGTGGGCACCTAACAAAAATTAAACGTGCAATGCGATGCGGAAAATATTCCCGTATTTGAAGGTGGGCACCTAACAGAATTTAAACGTGCAATGCGATGCAGAAAGTATTCCCGTATTCGAAGGCGGGCACCTAACGGAATTTAAACGTGCAATGCGATGCGAAAAATATTCCCGTATTCGAAGGTGGGCACCTAACGGAATTTAAACGTGCAATGTGATGCAGAAAAGCATTCCCGTATTTGAAGGTGGGTGCCTAACGAAATTAAACGTGCAATGCGAATGCGGAAAATATTCCCGTATTAGAAGGCGGGCGCCTAACGTAATTTAAACATGCAATGCGAATGCGAAAATATTCCCATATTTGAAGCGTGGGCGCCTAACGTAATTTAAACGTGCAATGCGATGCGGAAAATATTCCCGTATTTGAAGCGTGGGCGCCTAACGTAAATTAAACGTGCAATGCGATGCGTAAAACATTCCCGTATTTGAAGGTGGGCGCCTAACGTAAATTAAACGTGCAATGCGATGCGAAAATATTCCCGTATTTGAAGGTGGGCGCCTAACGGAATTTAAACGTGCAATGCGAAATGCGGAAAATATTCCCGTATTAGAAGGTGGGCGCCTAACGTAAATGAAACGTGCAATGCGATGCGAAAATATTCCCGTATTCGAAGCGTGGGCGCCTAACCGAATTTAAACGTGCAACGCGAATGCGAAAATATTCCCGTATTTGAAGCGTGGGCGCCTAACGAATTTAAACGTGCAATGCGATGCGTAAAATATTCCCGTATTTGAAGGTGGGCGCCTACCGTAAATTAAACGTGCAATGCGATGCGTAAAACATTCCCGTATTTGAAGGCGGGCGCCTAACGTAAATTAAACGTGCAACGCGATGCGTAAAAGTATTCCCGTATTCGAAGGCGGGCACCTAACGAATTTAAACGTGCAATGCGATGCGAAAAATATTCCCGTATTTGAAGCGCGGGCGCCTAACGTAAATTTAAACGTGCAATGCGGATGCGAAAAAATATTCCCGTATTTGAAGGCGGGCGCCTAACGTAAATTTAAACGTGCAATGCGAATGCGAAAATATTCCCGTATTTGAAGGTGGGCGCCTAACGTAAATTTAAACGTGCAATGCGAATGCGTAAAATATTCCCGTATTTGAAGGTGGGCGCCTAACGAATTTAAACGTGCAATGCGAATGCGAAAAATATTCCCGTATTTGAGGCGGGCGCCTAACGGAATTTAAACGTGCAATGCGATGCGTAAAATATTCCCGTATTTGAAGGCGGGCGCCTAACAAAAATTAAACGTGCTATGCGAATGCAGAAAATATTCCCGTATTTGAAGGTGGGCGCCTAACAGTAAATTTAAACGTGCAATGCGAATGCAGAAAATATTCCCGTATTTGAAGGTGGGCGCCTAACAGTAATTTAAACGTGCAATGCGAATGCAGAAAATATTCCCGTATTTGAAGGTGGGCGCCAACAGAGAATTTAAACGTGCAATGCGAATGCGAAAATATTCCCGTATTTGAAGGTGGGCGCCTAACAGCAGAATTTAAACGTGCAATGCGAATGCGAAAAATATTCCCGTATTTGAAGGTGGGCGCCTAACGTAAATTTAAACGTGCAATGCGAATGCGTAAAATATTCCCGTATTTGAAGCGGGGCGCCTAACAGAAATTAAACGTGCAATGCGAATGCGAAAATATTCCCGTATTTGAAGGTGGGCGCCTAACGTAAATTTAAACGTGCAATGCGGATGCGAAAAATATTCCCGTATTTGAAGGTGGGCGCCTAACAGAATTTAAACGTGCAATGCGAATGCGAAAAATATTCCCGTATTTGAAGGTGGGCGCCTAACAGAATTTAAACGTGCAATGCGAATGCAGAAAATATTCCCGTATTTGAAGGTGGGCGCCTAACGGAATTTAAACGTGCAATGCGAATGCAGAAAATATTCCCGTATTTGAAGGTGGGTGCCTAACAGAATTTAAACATGCAATGCGAATGGTGAAAATATTCCCGTATTTGAAGGTGGGCGCCTGACAGAATTGAAACATGCAATGCGATGCAGAAAAGTATTCCCGTATTAGAAGGTGGGCGCCTAACAGAAATGAAACGTGCAATGCAGAAAAGTATTCCCTCAGCCTGAGGACTGGGAGTGGATTTTAAAAGATGTTACCTTCCTCTTTTGGTATTTTCTTTTACCAACTTATCTCTCGCCTGTGAATTTCTCCACTTATTCGGCAGACTTTCTCTTTTTGGTATTTTAAATTTTCCACATTGGTCACATTCACTTTAAAGTGATTAGTGACAATTTGTTCCTGCATGAAACAAAATTTATTAGATATAAGCTGCTGGCAACTGGCATCTGCCGTCCCCACTTCTTATTGCTTCCTTTGTTTTTGCTTTCTCATGTTGCATGGTTTTTGACTTCTCGTCCCTTGCAGACTCTTTTTTTGTATTTTTCTCATTTCTCCATTTTTGTTTTGTTTTCTTTTCCTTTGGCCATGTTTGCCAAGCTTCTTTATTTCTTTCCCCAATCTTCCATCCTTTCTGATCCAGTGTTATTTCAACTTCCGTTATCAGGAGCTGGTAGTTAGCTCTCAAAAAGGGTAAACAATGAAATGCAGAAAAAATGAAAGAAAGGTAAGGGTATTTTGGAGAGATGACAGAACTTATCTGGGTATTTGCTGGCTGATTCCGCTGACCATGCCATGTATTTAAACTCCGACCCAGTTCGTTCCAATCATTATTCTGACTCTGGATTGCCTTTGACCCAAAACCGATACTCTTTTTTGTTGCTTTTCTCTTTTCTGATAGTCTTCACGATCGCCTTACGGTGCCTCGAAAGGTTTTCACCAATAAGACTCTCTCATTTATTCTCTCAACCTCACAATCGTCTCACAGTGCCGATTAAGATTTTCACTGATGAGACTCTCTCATTTTATTTCTCTCAACCTCACAATCGTCTCACAATGCCGGCTAAGGTTTTCACCGATGAGACTCTCTCATTTTTTTATATTTTCTTTTTTCATTTTTTCCTTTTGTATTTTGTTTTCTGTACCACGGGTATTATCCGACGCTTCGCTCCTCCTTCGTTGTATTTGTTATCATTTCAAAATTGATCAGAAGGTCTTTCTTTGGACCGTAACGTGGCTTTTGGGTGGGTTAAGAAAGAAAGATATAAAGGCTCAAAATTTCAACGAGGGTTAAAAATATTTACCACTCTCGGAATTATTAAACATAACTTCTGCCCCAGTTTCAATATGTGGGGAATTTTTGGATTTTTTCTTTATTGTGACTGAACCTCAGAGAGGCTGCCTACGTACCCTTTCGGGATCAAGTCATACGTAGTTCATCCAACTTCATTAGTTAGATGGATTTCTTTTGACTTTTTCCCGATTTCTTTGTCTTTTTCTCTCTTTTTTTTTCATTTTTTCTTCATTTTTTTCATTTTTCTCTTTTTTTTTCATTTCATTTTTTTTTCATTTTGGCAATTTCGATCTTATTGCGCTAAAGCGATTCCGAGAGAGGGATATGAAAGAATATATTCATTAAGGCTCAAAGGGGTTATCAATGGATAAAGTGTTTGGATAGAGAATAAAATGCCTTCGTCATTTCAATTCCAAAATCACAACAAAATACAAAACACATAATTGAAAAGGAATCATACATAGTATCTTTTGACCGCATCCGAATTGATAGCAGTCTCTACGCACTTTCCTTCAACATCTGTTAAATATAATGCTCCATTGGACAACACCCGTGATACCACAAACGGTCCCTGCTAATTTGGCGCAAATTTTCCCTTTGCCTTGGCCCAATGTGGTAAAGTAACCCATCGCAACCCAAATGAGCCTATGCCCATTGGAAGCTGTTGGCTCTATCGGTCCAATAACATTTATGCCCCCGTTTCAAATCAAAGAAAAATCTGTTAGTTTAATGCGGTGGTTGGTTGTGGCCTTGAACTTTGATGGCGACTGCTTTCCACTTGAATGCCTTGCCTATTCACCGACTATCCATTTTCACTTCTTCTTTGTTCAAAATCCACCTCTCTTTAGGTATGTATATTGTCCCTTTCTTGACGGATACCACAAACTTCGATCTCGATTCCTTTGATGACTCCACTTGGCAACCTTTGGTCTTTCTCTTGTCAGAAGATATACCCCCTCTCTATTTGCTATATTTTCGCTGAGTTGGCACCTTGCCGACCCTTGTGTCTTGCATGATCCTCATTGCACATGTTGCTCTTGTGGGCTTAAATTACCGGCCTTGTCATTCCCTGACCTACGACAATTGTCGTGTTGGCTAAATCCCATCTTGTGCAATTGGAAAACTTGGTGGCAAATTTTGGAATCATTTCTATACTTGTTATGACCTCACTGACTCGATAAGAGGGAGGGTAAAACAAGGTATGAAGAATAGAAAGAAAAGAAAACATAATTCCTAACAAGAAACCTACAGAAGAATGACCTATCGGATTTTGAATACCGACTCTAGCGACCTTATCATGCACTTCAGCCTTCTTTGTGTAGCAAATCTGATGTTCAACTCTTGTTGCAAGTTCTGCCGTGAAACCGGTCTTCAACACTTCATTTGATCCTTAGTTGACTTGTAGTGCCCATCGGGTTTTCACCATCAAGCCTCTCTCATTTGCTTTTTCTTTTCTCTCGACTTACCGTCGCCTTACGGTGCCCATGAGGGTTTTCACCGATAAGACTCTCTCATTCGATTTCTCTCATCGTGGAGTCTCGTGGTGGTTGTTATCATCTTGAATTCTTCATTCTCCTTTGTTCGGACTCGAGTGTTGCCCCTGATGTGATTGACCTTTGTTCGCTTGACTCGGCATTTCTTGAAGATTGATCGGAAGGTCTTCCTTTGGACTATAATGTAGGCTTTTGGTTGGGATAAAGGCTCAAAATATTTCATCGTAGGATAAAATTACAACTTTTCGGAATCTTTATTCTTTCAACAACCATAACTTCTGCCCCAGTTTTCTTCTTGGGGATTTTTTTTAGATTTTCGGATTTTTCATTTATTGTGACTGAACCTCAGTGAGGCTGCCTACGTACCCTTTCGGGATCAAGTCAGACGTAGTTCAGATCATAAGATCGCTTCCTTGTTGCGATTTGACTTCTCCCGATTTTTTTTCTTTTCTTTTCCTTTTTCTTTTCTTTTCTCCTCTTTTTCTCTTTTTTTCTTTTCTGTATTTTTTTGTTTCTCGCTTAATCCTCAATTTTTGTTGTTGATTCCGAAAGAGGGATATGAAAGAAAATATAATAAGGCTCGAAGGGATAACAATGGACGAAGTGTTTGGATAGCCGAATAAAATGCCTTCGTCATTCCAATCTTCAAAGCCTACCAAGTACAAACTATCTTTCGACCAAATCACATAGTTGCCTTCTGTTTTTGACGATTCTCAATGCCATTGGGCAACAATTCCGATACCACAGATGGTTCCTTTAGTCTTGGGGGTACTTTTGCCTTTGGCTTTAAACCGATGAAGCATGATGCATTTCCAAGGCATTTCTTTATGTTACGCTTTCCCCAATGTTCACTTGATTCCAGTTTCACAGTATTCCAATATGTTTTTATTTTTTCGAGTATCATTACATCTTCAATATTGTTTCATTGACTTTTAAAAACCAGGCTTAGAATTATGTGCATGTCATGTTACTAAAGTCAGTATGAGAAGAAATACAAAGTGATCAGAAATGGAATGACTAGGAATGATGGGAAACAGAGAGTTGTATTAAACTGATGGGTTGAAACAACAAGACGAACAACAAATCGAACAGACTAGACTAGAATTACAAACCTAGAAAGCACTAAACAAATTTATTACTAAACAAAGCAAAGTGGAAAGATAGAAGGGTTTTGACTCTCAAGACAACGTCCGGATTACAACCTTGACCCGGGCAAAAGAGATGACACCAAAATATACCACCAAAACTCCAAGAGGCGGAGCGCCTTCCCAATTGACAAGCATGGCATCCTAGCCACTGAATTCTGCATTAAGATCGCTTTCTATTTCAATGTTCTCGGCTTCCAAAGAAAAATCTCCTCACCCTCGTCATCGGGCATCGTCCCCACAAAATGCGCAACGTCACATGCAGGTAGAGGATTCTGTGTAATGTTTGGGGTTTCGGGAGTCTGTACTTCAATTATCCTCTCATCGATAAGATCTTGAATGGCATTCTTCAATTGCCAACACTTTTCAGTATCGTGGCCCAATGTTCCCGAACAGTATTCACATCTGACAGAAGAATCAAGATTTTTCGGGGGTGGGTTTGGAACTTTTGGTGCAATCGGTCTTAACATCCCCAACTCTTTCAACCTATGATAAAGGCTGGTATATGATTCTCCGAGAGGGGTGAATGTTTTTTTTGCTTTGTTTCTCCAATCAGCGTCCGGCCTGGGTCTATTTTGGTTTTTTCCGGTATGTTTGTGGGGGTCGGTAGGCTTTTTGTGGAATTGGGTACATGGAAGGTGAAGTACGATTTTGGGTGCCCCGGGAGAGTAGTGGGGTTGGGGATGGAAGTAGTGTTGGGAAAGCATAGCTGGGGGACGAGTAATCGAGCTACTCGAGTGGCTAGAAAGGCTGCGATAGGCAGGTATATTTGGCATCGGGTTCAGTGTAAGGACCGGGTCCATGAAACTAGGTGGTGGCGGGGGTGGTGCTTTTCCATCCTTCCATGCCCGATACATTCCAACCACATGTTGTCTTAATATTTTGACTTCTTCTTCTAACATGTGGTTCCGTTCAACCAGCTGTTGGCGGGAACCGGTACCAACCCACTCAGTCTTGAGATTCTCTGCCATTTCTTGCATGTTTTTCATCCGTTGTTCTAATCTCTTCAATCTTTGGGCCATTTCTTCCTGCACATTCTTTCGGGTAAGCTTCTCAACGTTTGCAGGAAGGTCAAACGAGTACGAGTGGTACTCGGGAGAGTGGTACTGCTCTTGCTGTATAGCAGATTGTGACTCATGAGAAGGCTGTCCTTGGCCATTGACCCATACTTGACGCATTTGGGTCATTTGTTGGTTCAATGCTCTGTTTTCTTCAACCACGGTAGACCCTTGTTGAATTTTCTGACCCTGAGTTTCTTGAGCACCCGTAACAGCTTCGATGCCGGTTATCATTTTCCTTGGATCTTGCTTTCCAATTTACCACAACCAACCACCTTGACTTTCTGGATTAACAAAACGAAACCACCGGGTTAGCGTTAAGGTATTCCAATTTTCTTTTCTTTTTCTTTTTGTGGTGTTTTTTTTTTCTTTTTCACTTTTTTTTTCTTTTTTGGTTATGGACATGGTCGAATCCTACGTGGATTGCCTACGTATCATGACCCCGCATGAATCAGACCGAGCGTAGTTCTTGCAAATTAATGCAAGAAATAAAGAGATGTTTATTTGATTTTTTTTTGTTTTTTTTTTTTTTTTTTGAAGGAAAATTATAGAAGCCGATTCCAACTACAAACTTACACCTTGTGCCGGAGATTTCTATAAGAATATATATTTTTGGTGTCCATTATGACTATTTCCTACAAAATTGGCCATATAATGGCTTATTTGACAAAATGACTATTTTTGCAATATTTATAAAAGAAAGATAAACTTGAAATTTTTTTTTTTTTATCATGTGGTTCATGGGGCATCGTTCGGCATCACCATAAACCAACATAAGACTATTTTTCATAAATTGGCCATGTAATGGCTTATTTAGACAAACTGGCTCTTTTTGCAAAATTTTATTTAAGAAAAATACAAATTCAAAATTCTTCATCCTGGGACCTATGGGGCATCGTTCAGCACCGACACAGGCCAACACAAGACTGAGGAAGTTAAAATGCCAAATGTGGCTATTTATGCAAACACGGGCCATGTAATGGCTTATTTGATAAATTGAATATTTTTGAAAAGTTGAGCAATGACTCAAACTTAATTTTGCGGATACAGCCTTTCAACATTTCTGCGAGGGAACATTTCAAGGGTATGCCCGCAAATTATTTAAAATGACTCAAAGTGGCTATTCTTGCAAAAACGACCTTCCGTTGTCTTTTTGAGGGACATTCGGCATATTTTGAGCAAGAATAGCATCACCCGACTTATTTATAACAAAATAAAAAAAATTTGACATTTTTTTTTGGTTATTTTTGCAAAAAGGGTATGAACCCGGACTTGATTTTGCGGCTAGGGCCTTGCAACATTTCCACAAGGAATATTTCAAGGTTGTGCCCGTAAATTATTAAAAAATGATTCAAAGTGGCTATTTTTGCAAAAACCAGCCTTCCGGCGTCCTTTCGGAACATTCGGCTATTTTCAAAAACAACGTCACTTCGATTTTATTGACAAAATTAAACACACATTTTTTTTGTTTTTTTTTTAGGGGTGGTTGGACCCGATGAGGGTTGCCTACGTATCCCACCTAATGGCGAGAATCAAACCTGCGTAGTTCGGTCAGATTAATCGACCAATTTATTTCAACAACAAAACCATTTTTTCAATTTTTTTTTTTTTGATACCCATTTTCACTAACTCTTATTTCTCTCTTTTTTTTTCAATAATTTTTCTACCCTTGGGATTTTTGCCGGTCCGCATAATGATCAAGGACAATTAAAAATGCAACACATAATATGCTCGGTCTTAATTACCGGGTCACCTGTCCTAGACGGACCCAACCCCTATGTTGAGTCCCCTAAGTCAGATATGATGCAAATAAACGTCCTAGACCTAGGTTCAATATCCTGAAGTTTTCATATGGTGCTAGACCGTGTACCCGAGCGGACAACTCGGATCGAGGAGGGGGCTACGTACCGGTGACCCGCGGAGTCAATCGGCTTTGTAACTTGTCCGGCCTCTTTTTCTTATTTTTGGTATTGACACTAACAGAAAGGGGAGTCTCAACCAGTAAGCACATCCCCGGAGATAAGAAGAGAAGGGTTTTCGGCACAATTTTATATATACAATTCACGCAATATCAAAGCGGCAAACATGTAGCACATTAATAAAAACATATAATGAAATCAGATATAAGCAAAAACAGCAATTTAACTTAGCTCGAATTCTTAAACCCTGAACCGAAGTTCTAGGTTACTTATCCCCAGCAGAGTCGCCAGAGCTGTCACACCTCCCTTTTTACTACCCCACATAAGCATAAATATAAATACGCTCGTAGGGTATACCCCGACGCTCAAATATCCGAAATGGATAAAATAACGTAAGGGAAGGAGTTTTTCCAATTAAAGGACAATCGGTTCGGGATTTTATTGAGATTTAATCAGAGTCGCCACTTGGGAAAGATAATGGTGTCCCAAGTCACCGGTTAATCCCGAATCCGAGGAATTTGACTCTTAAAAAATGTCTGCGAAGCAAAGATCCGGATAAGGAACTCTGTTAACCCGGGAGAAGGTGTTAGGCATTCCCGGGTTCCGTGGTTTTAGCACGGTCGCTCAATTATCGTTCTCGACTTTTGTTTGACTTAATCACAGATTTTAACAACATATAGTGCTTTTTACATTAAGTATTATTTTTAGAGAATTTGCGGCATCGCGAAAACACGCCTCGAGTCATACCGCAACCAGTACGCCTATGAATTTCGGTGTATTTCAGCTTTGCCGAGATTTGGATTTGAGTCGCACCAAGTGCACACTCGTTCAATGGAAGGTATATTAAAATCGTGCCCTAAATGATGTCTATCAGCTTTTAACTTTTGGGAGAGGCTATGGAATTTGCTATTAGCCTCTCCGGATCCACTATGTTATCTTATTACTAAATGGGGGCCCCGGCGTTCGTTATTCGGGCGAGGCTCGTTCCAATTTTCATTAAAGGATTCAAATCTAGTATTTGGCTATGTTTTCTATATTTGTTTTTTCCTTAATCGTATTTCTAATATTAAACATTCCGGGCCCGTAATTTTTGTTGTTTATTGGGCCTGGACTCTTTTCACTAAACATATGCTTGAACTGCCCTGGTCTTCGAGACCCAGGCTGTTGTTGGATTTCTGCTCGCAGGCCCAGTTGGCATTATATAGAGATTCAGGCCCATAACACGTATTGGGCCCAAACTAAATAAAATTGGAAACAATTGAGGCAAAAGAACAAAGATACACATTTGAAATAAAAGGCACTTTTATTTATTCAGTAAAGGAAATCAATATCATACATCAGCTATAAACTAATTATTTATTACCATAAATCAGAACTAACATACTACTTCTTCTTCTTACACTTGCGTTTTGAAGTTAATACCTAATCTGAGAAGGCGACGTAATTACATAATGAACTTAAAGAATCATTAAACTAATTCACTATGGATCTGAATTAACTGATTAACTATTCACGTATAATCACATTACCAGTTTCATTATATACTAAGCATTTTTTTTTTGCATTACAAATATGTGGTTCTAGTTAAATTGTTTCAATACCCGTAAATGAATAACTCAGAGACCTATTTATGATTATGTTACTGATTTCCATGTGACTTGTTTTATTACCATATTACTAGCCTAAAACATGATTAAAGCACTATCTAATCTAACATTTCCTATTTTTAAGCTTATCTATGTGTGAATGACATATGATACGTGATTAAGACTTATGAATCTACTGTGAGTGAGTGACCAACCGATTTTTGAAATTATTATTAACTAACCCATGTTTTAAGATCTATTACCTAATTAAGCTAGGTGATGCACTATTGCTACTATACTACTAGCCATTACAATATCTTCCTGTTTCTGTTTTTCAGTTATATATATACTACAATGGATAAGTCACAAATTGAAAACAAAATCAAACTATAACTACTCAGCAACACATAGTCAAATCTGGAGCTTTATTTCAGCAACTCGGCATTACAGCTTTAATGAAAAGGGTGGTGTACCTGGTATTGAAAAGAAGGGGAAGATGCAAATCAACAAGGCGGTGAAAATACAGCAACAACAACAGTAACAACCAGCAGTAGCTTCAACACCTCAATCCCGAAAATCCCAGGAATACGGAGAAAAACAAAAACAAACCAGTAAAAAATAGAAAAGAAAAATATTTTCCAGATTTTCTCTTTGTTTTGGCTTTCTAGCTTTGAACTCTTTTCACTTCTCAAAAGAACCTCTCAAAAATTGCATTTTTTCCGTGTATACTTCTGTATCCAGAGTGTATATCGAGTGTATACTACAGCAGAGAATTTTTTTATTTTTTCTTCTCTTCCTATTTTTCCTCTCTTTTTTCCACCCCTTTTTCATAAATCTTCTCTTCTATTTATAGGCAAGAATTTCGAAAATTTTCAGATTTTTTATTAAAAAGAAAATATTTTTTTAATTTAAAGAAAACCCACTAATCCATGTTTTCCTCTCCTTGTTTTCTTCCTTGATTTCCTTGCCCCCCACTACTTTATGTCATGTAATTATGATTATTTTTTGCTAAAAAATCTGAAATTTTCTTCTTGGGCCAAGGGGTTTTGGGTTGGGTAAGGGTTCTTAGGATTGGGCTTGTAACTTAATTTGCAAGATGGCCCAATCCAAATTTTTTCCATTTTGTTCTTTCTCCATTATTCAACTTCCTAATTAATAAAGCCCAATATACTAAGATTAATTTATAAAAACTAAAATTATCTTGAAATACTAATATCATAATAATAATTGTCACCTAATTTTAAATGGTAATTAAAATACAATCACACAATTTGGACATTAAAGGCTAAAATGCAAAAAATGCCTATTTTTGTGATTTTCATTTTTGTAAGATAAAATTAATTACTCCTAATTGTAGAATTAAATCCTAAATGCAAATGCGATATATATATATATATATATATATATATATATATATATATATATATATATATATATATATATATATATATATATATATATATATATATATATTGTCATTATTTTTTAAAAATGACATTAAATTCACTCCCATGCTTAGCAGAACACTTTATTTTATTATTTGATCCAATTAAGTGTCAAGTCGACCTCTCGCCTCTACTTCTTCAAGATTAGACGGGATACGTACTTGGTACATATTGTTTATGTACTCATACTACACTTCTGTACTTAATTGTATAGGATCTAAGGCAGGTACATCTCGCAATCAGTTTGGTGCGCGCCCCTGATTCATAGTGTGAGCACGTGATTTTTGTCCTATATAAGAATTACTTCCAAAAATTCAAAATAAAAGAGTTTTGTGTTGTTTGCAATATTTGTGGATTTTATGTTTTTTTTTCTTATTATTTGCGTTTGTGTGTCCATGTTTATTTATTTAAATAAATAAAAATACAAAAATATATTGCATTTGTATACAAAATTCAAGTTTACAATTAAGAGTAATTAAGTTTGTTTTATGCAAATGAAAAATCACAAAATAATATACTTTTTATATTTTTACCATTTAATGTCCAATTGTGTGATTTTATTTTTAATTTGGTATGTTAATTATGTGTGATAATTATTATTGAGATTCAATTAGTATTTTTTTAAGATAATTTTGGTTTTATAATTTAATCTAGGATTTTTGGTTTTGAAATTAGAAAATAAAAGAAGAGAGCAAAAAAACAAAAGGCAAGGAGATATTCCGATTGGGCCAATTTCAATTAATTCACCTAAGCCCAAATCAAAGTTTACCCAACCCATCCAAAATCACCCCTTAAACCCGACCCGGTTCATCCATCCATAACCAAACAACCCCCCTTTCGATCTCCCTTCCTCATTTCCTAAATCCCTAGCCGCAATACACCAAGGCCCCACCCCCTTCAATTTCGTCTTTTTCATCCTACCCACACTCTCTTTAGCTCCAACAATCAAGCCATAGCCCACCATTTCACCGTTCAACCCAGCCGCTTCACTACCACGACGTCCACCTCCAGCCTTCCAACGTTCACCCCTGAACCGTAGGCCAAGCAACCTGAACAACCCCTTCTATTAAGACCTAAGAGGAACCCGTCGTTTTGCTTCTTCTCTCCAATAGAGAACCAGCGAATGCCCCTACCATCTCCCTCCATGGGTTGAGATTTAGTCAAGAAAATTAGCGGCAAAACACCAAGAAATGACATTTTCGTTCTTCATATTCTTTTACATTTCTGAAGTTCCGGTGGCTATGTGGTCTGTGTTCGGGTTTATTTTTTTTTCGATTTTTATTCGGGTTTCAGATATGAAATTTTGATTCGAAGTGCTATAAATGTCATTGGGTGCCCTATTAGTTTGAAATGTGTAATAATTTTACCTTTGTCTCTTTGAAGATTTCATTACTCGTTTCCTTCTTTTTCTGTTTTATTTCGTTGTTTACATGATGATTCGATGCTACTATCGTAGTTTTAATTGAAATATGTGGTTGATATGTTATTGTTGTTGGTTGAATTTGGAGATGAACGATAAAAGTTCCACTGTCCTAAATTTGTGTTGGATTTAGTTTTAGTCATATTTGTGATAAATTTGATATAATACGTATAAATTCCCTGTTCTTTCTTAGTGGTTTCGGTGTATTCCACATATGAGTTGGTTGCATCCAATTAAGTGCATAGGATAGTGGATGGTGGGGTAGAAATTTTATTGTTGAATTAATTAAAAGAGCACTAGTTGAATGGAGAATTCAGCACTTACTATTAGTTGTTTATTTAACACATGAATCTTTATAAGGCTTTCATTTATCAAGAAAGGTTTAAGTGACCCAAGGTAACAACATATATAACCCCTTGCAAAATGAAGGAAACTTTACTAACACTAAGAGGGAAACAACTTGGACAAGACGATAGTTATTAGAAGTAGAAGGGTCGCCTAATTTCTTCTAAGCTTGATCAAACAAATGGGGATAGGAGTTGCTTCTGTAAATCCAAAACCTTCTATCAAACATTTGCTGAGCATTAAACGGAACTGACTCCAACAACAACAACAACAACAACCCAAGTATAATCCCACTAGTGGGGTCAGGGGAGAGTAGGGGTAGGGTATAGAGGCTGTTTCCAATAAACCCTCGGCAACTCACCACATAGCTCTTTCCTTCATTTCTTTTTCTGCTTCCCATGTGGCCCCCTCAACTTGTTGACTTCACCACAACACTTTGACAGAGGCGACTTCCTTATTTCTCAACTTACGAACTTGCCTATCAAGGATGGCAACCTGAACTTCTTCATATGACAAATCTTCATTAACCTCAATAGCCTCGACTGGCATGATGGTGGATGGATCCCCAATCACTTTCTTCAATATGGACACATGGAACACCGGTGCACTGATGACATCTCAGGAGGCAACTCCAGCCTATAAGCAACTTGACCAATCCTTTGAACGATCCGATATGGCCCGACATACCTAGGACTCAATTTCCTTTCTTTCCGAATCGCATGACTCCCTTCATAGGAGATACCCTCAAGAACACCCAATCATCGACTTGAAACTCCAAATCCCTTCGGCGAACGTCTACATAGGATTTTTGGCGACTCTGTACAGTTTTCATCCTTTCCTCAATAACCTTAACTTTTTCCATAGCTTGGTACACCATATCTGGCCCTAGCAATTCCGCTTCACCTACCTCAAACCATCCAATTGGCGACCTACACCTTCTCCCGTACAATGCCTCAAACGGGGCCATCTGAATGCTAGCATGAAAGCTGTTATTATAAGCGAATTCTATCAGTGGTAAGTGTTCATCCCAATTACCTTTGAAATCCAAGACACAAGCCGCAACATATCTTCACGCGTCTGAATAGTCCGCTCGACTTGACCGTCGGTCTGCAGATGGAAGGCTGTGCTGAGATTCACCTGAGTTCCCAAACCTTGCTAAAACTTCTTCCAAAAATTAGCTGTGAACTGAGCCCCGCGATCCGAGATAATAGAAAGTGGAGTGCCATGAAGCCTTACTATCTCCTTGATGTACAACTTAGCATATTGCTCTGCAGTATCAGTGGACTTGACTGGCAGGAAGTGAGCTGATTTGGTGAGTCAATCCACTACCACCCATATTGAGTCGAACTTACGCTGAGTGCGAGGTAACCCACCACGAAATCCATATTGATCATTTCCCATTTCCACCTTGGTATTTCTATAAGCTGGGTTAATCTACCAGGCCGTTGATGCTCGGCCTTCACTTGCTGACAGTTCGGGCATTTAGATAAAAAGCTCGCCACATCCCTCTTCATACCGTTCCACCAATAAATCTCCTTGAGATCATGATACATTTTCGTGGAACCAGGGTGCATAGAATATCTGGAAATATGAGTCTCTGCCATTACTCTCTCCCTAAGTTCGTCCACGTTCGGGACATATAGCCTACCTTGGCACCGCAACACACCATCCTCGCTATTGAGTACAAATGCTGAGGTCTTATCATTCATAACTGCTTCCTTCACCTGAACCAATGATGGATCCATAAACTGCTTTTCCTTGATTTCTGCCACCAATGATGATTCTGGTCCATTATGCACCAAAACATCCCCCTCGTCTGACGCCGAGATACGAACCCCCAAACTGGCTAATTGGTAAACCTCTCGAGCCAGGGGTCTCTGATCCATACCCAAATGAGCCAAAATACCCATGGATTTTCGACTAAGAGCGTCGGCTACCACATTTGCCTTCCCTGGATGGTACAATATGTCCATATCATAGTTCTTGAGTAGTTCTAACCACCGCCGATGTCTCAGATTCAGCTCCTTCTGCTTGAACAAATATTGGAGGCTCTTATGGTCTGAAAACACATCTACATGAACTCCATAAAGATAGTGCCGCCATATTTTCAAAGCAAACACAACTACTGCAAGCTCCAAATCATGCGTCGGATAATTCTTCTCATGATTCTTGAGTTGCCTGGAAGCATAAGCTATGACCTTTCCGCGCTGCATCAATACACATCCCAAAATGACTCTGGAGGCATCACAATAAACCACAAATCCCTTTGTGCCTTCCGGCAAGGCCAGTACTGGTGCCGAGGTCAATCTTGACTTCAATTCTTGGAAACTTTTCTCACATGCTTCGGACCACTGAAACTTAACATCCTTTTGCGTCAATTTAGTCAATGGGGAGGCGAGGTTTGAAAATCCCTTCACAAACCTCTGATAGTACCCTGCCAAACCCAAGAAGCTACGAATCTCTGTCAGGGTCGTGGGTTTTGGGCCAATCTTTCACTGCTACAATCTTCTGAGGATCCACCTAAATCCCTTCACTGGAAATAACATGCCCCGGGAAGGCTACGGACTCCAACCAAAATTCGCATTTTGAGAACTTGGCATACAATTGGTGCTGATGAAGGGTCTGCAATGCTGCTCTAAGGTGAATGGCATGATCCTCCCTGCTTCGAGAGTAGATGAGGATGTCGTCAATGAATACTATTACAAATGAATCTAGGAATGGCTTGAAAACCCGATTCATAAGGTCCATGAAAGTTGCTAGGGCATTGGTTAGCCCAAAAGACATGACCAAAAACTCGAAGTGACCATAACGGGTTCTGAAGGCGGTCTTAGGAATATCCTGCTCTCTAATCTTCAACTGGTGGTACCCGGACCGTAGATCAATTTTAGAGAAGAACTTTGCCTCTTGTAATTGGTCAAACAGATCATCCAGCCGAGGCAAAGGATATTTATTCTTGATGGTGACTTTGTTGAGCTGCCGATAATCAATACACATTCGAAGTGACCCATCCTTCTTCCTGACAAAAAGAACCGGAGCACCCCACGGCGACACACTCGGTCGTATGAACCCTTTCTCTAATAAATCCCTCGGCTGCTCCTTTAACTCCATTAACTCTGCTGGCGCCATTCTGTAAGGTGGAATAGATATTGGCTGAGTATCTGGCAATACGTCGATCCCAAAATCAATTTCCCTATCTGGCGGGATCCCTGGGAGTTCATCCGGAAACACTTCACGAAATGCATTTACAATTGGCACAGACTCGAGGGTAGGCACATCTGAGGTGGTGTCCGTTACCCAGACCAAGTGATAGATGCACCCCTTCTTGATCATTTTTTAAGCCTTAAGGTAGGAAATAAACCTACCCCTTGGCACCACACCATTCCCTATCCATTCAGTAACTGGCTCATTAGGGAACTCGAGCCTCATGACTCTCGTCCGATAGTCAAGCCTGGCAAAGCACAAATAAAGCTAATCCATCCCCATTATTACATCAAAATCCACCATCCCAAGCTTAATTGGCCGTGGTAACACGACCACTCATCGTAACAACACAATTCCTATAGACTTGTGAGGCTGTAATAGAATCACCAACCGGAGTCGATACAGAGAATGGCTCATGAAGTTGTTCGGGTTCTACCCCAAAACGTGAAGCAATGAATGGGGTAACATAAATCAAGGAAGACCCCGGATCAATGAGGACATAGCAATTAATATTCTGAACAGACAAGATACCTGTGGCAACATCTGGAGAAGCCTCAGCACGCTGGCGGCCACTCAAAGCATAGAACCGACTAGGTCCACACCTACCGCGAGCTCCACCCCTAGTTGCACTACGCCCTGCTGGAGCTGGAGGACGCAGTGACGATGTAGCAACCAAAGAACTAGATGACTGAGCAGATCCCCTACCCATACCCTGACTGGGTGCACGGCAGTCCCGCTGGACGTGACCTCTCACCCCGCACTCGGAGCATATCGAAATATCGAAATAGCACGTCTCTGTATGGAATCTCCCACATTTAGGGTATGTAGGTCTCCCTTTGCTGCTGGGACCTCACTTCTGGACGACCAGAGTGGCGGGACCTCCTACTGTCTAAACCTGGTCTCAAATATCCGCTCTGGTGATAACTGTGCACAGATTGTGGTGCACTCACTGAGGACTGAGCATATGACTGGGATGGCCCTGATGACCCTCTCCCTGGTACGCTTCAAGTTGAATCAATTCCCCACGATAAGAAAATAAATATGGGAAGTTTATCCTAAATTCCCTGTAGCCTCTCGAAGATAGGTGTGGAAGTCATCATACCGATCTGCAAGACTCTACTAGACACTTGCTCATGACTCGTAGAACTTATGAACCTAGAGCTCTGATACCAACTTGTCACGACCCAAAATCCAACTAGTTGTGATGGCATCTGTCACGACCCAAACCGAAGGACCGCGATGGGCACCCGGTGCCTTACTCAACTGAATACCAACATAACATATCTTTCTTACCATACTATCATTAGTAAATAAGCCAGAAAACTCGTCATGAAATAACATAAATAGAACATAAGGGGATACTCAACATATAAGGACCCAACATGATATGCAAACTTATATATATGACATACGGGCCTGTAAGGCCAACATGACCCTTTGTAAACTTAAAACATAGGCTGACAAGGCCATACAAGTATCCATACACCTGACATCTGTCTACAAGCCTCTAAGAGTACATAAATGCCATAAAGGTCGGGACAGAGTCCCGCCATACCATACAATACACGTCTAAATAATACTAACCAGACGAGCAACTCCGAAGCAAATGGAGTGCATCAACATCTCCCGCTGAGTTGATAGCCTACTTGGAGGGCTCTCAACCTGTCTATCAGGACCTGCGGGCATGAAACGCAGCATCCCCAGGCAAAAGGGACGTCAGTACGAATAATGTACCGAGTATGTAAGGCAAGAAAGCATAAACAAGAACAATAATGTAAAGAGAGATGGAGGAAATACAACCTGGAACATCTGAGTGCCTCTGGGGGCTACTGACATGAAATGCATAATACATATATATACATATACCTTTAAAAACATTTGCCTTTGGGGGCATCATCATCATCATCATATCGTACCCGGCCTCAAAGAGGACTCGGTAAAAACGTACCCGGCCACGTGGAGCTCGGTAAACCCAACTGATCAGTGGTTGCACAATAGGTGCCGTACCCGGCCGACTATAGCGCGGCTCGGTAGAGTAAAATAGATACATATATATAATGCATGCTCGACTCATGGAATCACGTTCTAAACCTTTCTGAGTGACGTAAGAACATTATGGACATACAATATGAACTTCACTAGGACTTATGGATCATACATACTTTCTTAGAATAACTTTGTATGGAAAGAACAACATGGACAACCTTAGTTGCTAGGAGTAGATTCATTATGAAATAGCATATTCATTTCATATTAGATCATGCCAAAAGAAAGAAGGAAATGCCTTAACATACCAGTTTCTCCGAAATTCTTGAACGAAACCTATGCTTGAAGCTTGGATTCTTTGAAATTGAAACGAAATTATTTTCTGCTTCTAACGTTTCCTTGATGCAACATACTGCATGAATTTCAGGCTCTGCTGAAAGCAACGTTACAAGAGGAGGAGCCATCTTCTTATAAAAAATTATCCATTTTAACATATATATGATCATTATAATTGCAAAAGAATACCTTGATTTCATGTGAAAGGATTGTTGGACGCCTTTTTGTACAATAGGTTTATGTCCCTCAACCTTTAAAACTAAGAAAGAAGCTTCTAACGTTATAAATTTAGAAAGACTTCCATGTTGCCCCTTTCTGAAAGTGACTAAATGTCACTTTTGTATCCTTTAATTTGTTCCAAGACTTGGATAAGTATCAAATTTATGGATAATAATCATTTCCTAGGTTGCCACGCAGGTTAAATAGTTGCTTGGTCATTTCATGCGTTGTCACATGTATTTTGGAGTATAATTAATTAAACTTTATTCCCTTATTAGTTAATCCGGTAATATCCTATTACCCGGTAATTAATTAATTACCCGCATAATTTAAAAATTATTACAAATTACTTAAAATTCTATTTATTTTCAAAATACTTCATATATACCTTATGTATTACACTGGCGTGGTCATATGATACCTTGTATGGTACTAGTTTATAATTATTTTATATTATCGCTTGACCTGTATTTTATCCCAAATTAGCCACTTTCCACGGAACTCCTTCTCTTTAATTCGTGTACCCTTTCATCCTTCACAGGACGTAATTATCTCATGTTATAAATAGTGTAATACATATAATTTCAAAATAAATCTTATTCTCGAATTTACATCGATTAATCTTACGACGAATCTTTAACGTACGATGACGCTTTAATGTACAATAATGCGAAAATATTTCATTTTCGGACTTTCGTTACTTTACTTATGGCGTACTTTCACGCACGAAAATCTGGGGTGTAACATCATTCCCCCCTTGGGAACATTCGTCCTCGAATGTTGTCTAGTGCACTCTATCATTTTCGTAACTTATGTCTTCTGAATACTTTGTACTCTTCTTTCCATCATGGAACCTATTCTATGTGTAAATCCAAATGCTAGTGCATTCCTCCCTTAGGCCTCTCTTACACACCACGACTTGTGGTTAGAATTCATTCAATCTTGTAACTGTTGTTACCTTTTGTCATGCAACCTGTACGACTTCTTCTTACTATGTGCACCTATGGGACTCTTTCCTTTAGCTTTTAGCCAATAGCCTTTCCTTAGTTTGGGAACATATACAGAACTTTGACAAGATGTCCCTTTTTGTATCTATAAGTGTACTAAAGTTCTTTGCTCGATACTTTGTAGAACTTGCGAATATGGCCATATCTCATTTCATAGATATGTTTGCCCAATCATATGACTTTACTGCATTAAGATGGGTTATACTATGCCATAATTTTTTTGCTTCAATCTACCTTTACTGACGTATGCTTACCAATCTCCCAGTTACTTTTGTTGTCTATCCTTTAGGTATAAATCTCAGTCTTCCAATGCTCCTTCATTACCGTTCGTCTTAAGAATGGCGGCTAATCTCATCTCATACTTTGTGACTTTTGTCCATCTATTGTTGATCCACCTCAATGTTGATCTATAATCTTTCATTGATAACTTCAAACTTCTTATGTAATACTTTGCCACTAGGGCTTACGTTACATCAAAGAATATTTGAAGTAATTTTCTTCATCCACTTAGCGGTGATACTATATTTCAATAATCGTATTCTATAGAAAGATATGCCATTGACTATGCCGTTATCATTCTTGGATATTGAATCCCCGTACTTCTAGCCTTCAATTTGAAGTAAGGACTATTCATAGTTCTCTACATTTGAGTATCTTGTACGTTGTTCACCTTTATCTTACTTATCTTAAATTTTGCATCGTATCTTCTATCTCTTTCCTGACCTCCCTTTCACCTAGGTATAATTCACGTCCATACTTGAAGCTTTATTATAATACTCGTACCTCTGGGACATACACAATCCGGTGGGAGCTTCGTATTGACTTCTTATGCGGTTGGCACTTCTTTTAATTGGCTTCCTTGTAGATCTATTATAGATTATGGTTATTGAGTTATTTTTCTTGAACATCTGATATTATGAGTGATTCTATCATGTTTTGAATCACAACTTCTATAAATTTTTTTTTGGTCCAATAATCAAATTCCTGATTTACTTAAGTGATGTAATTCTTTAGTTTTCTCTTCCTTCTGATAAGCCTTTACATAGGCTTAAGCTATCTTCTGATCTATGACTCATGGTATCACTTATTACATTAGCCTTTCATGGGCGTTATGGAATATCCATGATACAATCTTCTAAAAATTCAATCCTTTGACTATGCCCTGGTCTTAATTATTTCTTTTAACTTATACCGGAGTCTTCTATGGATGTATGATTGTTAACAAATATACTGCTTGGATAATGCTTTAGAATCTTTGAGTGCATCCATAACATATTAACTCTGGATCATTGGTCGAATAATTCTTTAGCTTTCTTTCAACGTAAGCTATTACTTTTCCTGGTCTTTTTGCCACCTCGTTACGTCCATACCTAGTTTATCTTAGTGCCTACACTTGCCAGAGTTTTTATACAACTCATATGATTTCAAATATTACTTCTAACTCTTATTTCCCATTCATTAGCCACGTAGGTGCCATTTTCCTTTGGAATTCTTATAATGTTGTTGCGATATTGTTGTTACACGACCATTTCCTCTTTAGGTCGTTGTGCTTAGGTTGGAGCCTTCATTCTTATCTCCTTAGCTAGTCCGTCACTGCAGTACTTAGGGAGGATCCTCTGGTTCTTGTAAAGATGGAACTTATTATATCGTATACTCAACGGACCTTATGATGTCCCGTCTTGCATATACTTATCTGTAGTTACTTATCTTCGTGCCCTTGTGCTTGTAGGGTTGCTTCTGAACTGATATTTTGATTGCCTTCCCAGTGTCACTTTCTTTTATTCCCGTAACACTCGTACGGTACCTTTAACTACATGGAATCCCGTTTAAACACATCTCAAGTATTATATTAACATAACTACAGGGCTAAATTATCCATATTAGGGTTTACTACATTTATCTTGCATGATTTGCTGATTTGTCTGTAACTTCTTATCTAGTCGTGACTAGGCTCTTTCGGAATCAACTACAAACTACTCGTTGGTCGATTCTCATATCAATATTTTGCGAAATCTTTCTTGGGTCGTTTCCTTTGTCTTAACTTATGTCTCGCACTGACTCATTTTCTATCAATAACAACTCGGGCAGGGACCTTTACTTACTTTAATTGATGTCGTATTTGCATAATGTTCTGGAATTGTAGCATATACGTAGGAGCTGAATAAGTTTAATCTCATTCATTTTTTTTTTGTTTACCACATTCTTCGTTTATTACTCCATATTCCCCCCTTTTGGGAGTACTAAGAATTGGAACTTTGATGACCTGCCTATATATGTTTCCCTCTTCATCTTTAGCGTCATTTCACATTGTTAATGACCTTTATTCTCCTTGAAGAAATCCTTCTGTACCATGGATAAAAAAAATTTCCTCACTCACGATAGTAACATTAGTGTAACCGGCACATAGTCCCGTAAGCTTAACTTTGTTCACATTGCTTGGTTTAGGGAAGCGTCTTCCTAAATAACCATTATCTGAATTTCTCATGAATCTTCTTCTGTTATCCGTCCTATTATTTCCGAAACGCGATATAAAATTCTCATGATGCTGACTATTATCAAATCACTCAGCCCCTAATTCATATTTAGTTTTCCTGATTCACCAGTCTATATTAATTTCTATTACTCTGGGGTCTAACTTTTCCTCTTGGTAATCGCGCTAGAGTTGTGGACTTATTTCTCGAAATGAGGAAATGACTGTATGGCCCTTTTTTTGTCCAAGGCCTGTCATCTTTCGTCTTTTTCTTCATTTGACTATAGCTTTTGTAACACTCTACCGTTATCATCCATGTATCACATCTTACTCATAATTCTTCCTTATCTCTCTTCTCATTACTCTACTAATATTTTTGCCTATCACTTTCTTTTGAAAACTTCAATATGACATTCTTTCACTTTTAGATTTCCTTTGCTCCATCCAGTGGCTCTTCAAGTTGCTTAATGTTCTCGCTTTACTAGGGACACGAGCAACACTAAGGTAATATTTATCCCTTCAAGGATTATAGTGCATATCTTTGTGGTACTCATATATGGCTGCACTATTTTAAAGTGTAACATCTGGGTGTCTCACAAGGAAATCTATTAGCACATTTAAAATGTCCTTCACAACTGTCAACTGACACAAATAATTCATCCATCATATCTTCTTATACTGCTCCTATTAACCCCCATAAGGCTTATCTGAAATGGGTACGACCAATTGTATATACCTCTATTACTATTGAATATAACTCAAAAAGCTTATATTTTCTCTGTTCGAATTATAAAAATTGTTAACCTTCATTAATTGGCGCCTCACACTCTTTATCATCTTACTTCTTTTACTTGTTAAAACTTGTATTTATCTTCTTAATATCCCATTGTCCTTCACCATAAAGATGGATAAGCATTCTTGTCTTAAGGCTTCTTATGAGGAAGCTTACACCTTTCAATATACTCATGATCTGCTAAAGACCTTATATTTACATGTCGTAGGCATCATACAAAAATCCAATTCCTCTAACTCAACTTTTCCACAATAATCTCTCTTTCAAACTTTCTTTCTGGATATGGGCATTGTTTATTTAGAAAGAGATTTAGGAATTTGAATTTCTATGACTGAGCTCTATAACACGATCTAGAGTAAGAAGAAATAGTGACAATCCTAAATGCCCCGTAGCCTCCTGCTTATAAGTGTGGTGCACGACACACCCATAAACAAGACTCTACTAGACACGGCTTATAGACCCCCTAGGACAGAACTGCTCTGATACCACTTTTGTCACAACCCAAACCGAAGGACCGCGACGGGCACCCGGTGCCTTACTCAACTGAATACCAACATAACATATCTTTCTTACCATACTATCATTAGTAAATAAGCCAGAAAACTCGTCATGAAATAACATAAATAGAACATAAGGGGATACTCAACATATAAGGACCCAACATGATATGCAAACTTATATATATGACATACGGGCCTGTAAGGCCAACATGACCCTTTGTAAACTCAAAACATAGGCCGACAAGGCCATACAAGTATCCATACACCCGTCATCTGTCTACAAGCCTCTAAGAGTACATAAATGCCATAAAGGTTAGGACAAAGTCCCACTATACCAAACAATACACGTCTAAATAATACTAACCAAACGAGCAACTCCGAAGCAAATGGAGCGCACCAACATCTTCCGCTGAGCTAATAGCCTACTTGGAGGGCTCTCGACCTGTCTATCAGGACCAGCGGGCATGAAACGCAACGTCCCCAGGCAAAAGGGACGTCGGTACGAATAATGTACCGAGTATGTAAGGCAAGAAAGCATAAACAAGAACAGTAATGTAAAGAGAAATGGAGGAAATACAACCTGGAACATCTGAGTGCCTCTGGGGGCTACTGATATGAATTGCATAATACATATATATACATAAACTTTTAAAATCATTTTCCTCTGTGGGCATCATCATCATCATCATCATATCGTACCCGACCTCAAAGAGGACTCGGTAAAAATGTACCCGGCCACGTGGAGCTCGGTAAACCCAACTGATCAGTGGTTGCACAATAGGTGCCATACCCGGCCGACTATAGCGCGGCTCGGTAGAGTAAAATAGATACATATATATAATGCATGCTCGACTCATGGAATCACGTTCTAAACCTTTCTGAGTGACGTAAGAACATTATGGACATACAATATGAACTTCACTAGGACTTATGGATCATACATACTTTCTTAGAATAACTTTGTATGGAAAGAACAACATGGACAACCTTAGTTGCTAGGAGTAGATTCATTATGAAATAGCATATTCATTTCATATTAGATCATGCCAAAAGAAAGAAGGAAATGCCTTAACATACCAGTTTCTCCGAAATTCTTGAACGAAACCTATGCTTGAAGCTTGGATTCTTTGAAATTGAAACGAAATTATTTTCTGCTTCTAACGTTTCCTTGATGCAACATACTGCATGAATTTCAGGCTCTGCTGAAAGCAACGTTACAAGAGGAGGAGCCATCTTCTTATAAAAAATTATCCATTTTAACATATATATGATCATTATAATTGCAAAAGAATACCTTGATTTCATGTGAAAGGATTGTTGGACGCCTTTTTGTACAATAGGTTTATGTCCCTCAACCTTTAAAACTAAGAAAGAAGCTTCTAACGTTATAAATTTAGAAAGACTTCCATGTTGCCCCTTTCTAAACGTCACTTTTGTATCCTTTAATTTGTTCCAAGACTTGGATAAGTATCAAATTTATGGATAATAATCATTTCCTAGGTTGCCACGCAGGTTAAATAGTTGCTTGGTCATTTCATGCGTTGTCACATGTATTTTGGAGTATAATTAATTAAACTTTATTCCCTTATTAGTTAATCCGGTAATATCCTATTACCCGGTAATTAATCAATTACCCGCATAATTTAAAAATTATTACAAATTACTTAAAACTCTATTTATTTTCAAAATACTTCATATATACTTTATGTATTACATTGCCGTGGTCATATGATACCTTGTATGGTACTAGTTTATAATTATTTTATATTATCGCTTGACCCGTATTTTATCCCAAATTCGGCCACTTTCAACGGAATCCTTCTCTTTAATTCGTGTACCCTTTCATCCTTCACAGGACTTAATTATCTCTTGTTATAAATAGCGTAATACTTATAATCCCAAAATAAATCTTATTCTCGAATTTACATCGATTAATCTTACAACAAAGCTTTAACGTACGACGACGCTTTAATGTACAATAATGCGAAATGTAATATCTCATTTTTGGACTTTCGTTACTTTACTTATGGCGTACTTTCATGCAAGCATACTTGGACAGTCTCACGAATTCCATATGGTACTCCCAAACACTCATACTGCCCTGTTTGAGGACCACGAACTCAGTGGCACAAATTGCCATTATTTCGGCAGGCAAGAAGTGGTCCATGAAAGCATCTACAAACTCCTCTCATCTAGCCGGAGGGCTCCCCTCCTCATGGGAATCCTCCCACATTTCAAACCACAAACGTGCCGCTCCCTTCAGCCTGTATGAAGCCAACTCTACCCCCTCTATATTTGTAGCCTTCATCACTCTGAGGGTCTTATATATCTCATCAAGAAAGTCTTCCGGATCGGTCTCTAGGTCCGTGCCTGAGAATTTTGGAGGGGCCAACCGCAGGAACTGGTGGACTCTAGAGCCGGAGGAATCTCCCTGTCCGCTGGAGGACGTAGGGGCATCATGGGATCTCTTGGCCTGGGCGGCCACTAACTGTGTTAACATATGAATGCCTCCCCTAAGATCCTCATTAGAGATACCAGAACCAGAAGCTGGAACTGTATCATAGTTAGGAACACTGGCAGGAGGGATGGTCGCATCCTCTGCCGCAACTGGAATAGGGACACTTGGGTTTTGAATAGATGGTCCAGGCAAGTTCAGGACTGGTGGGTCATTCTCGCCCACGGCATCGGGTACATGATTTGCAGCTACACTTGGGCCGGCATTGGCCCCAAGGTCGAGTCTAGCCTTCTTCTTAGGCACCATATTTTGAAAATTTTGGAACAAGGCGCGAATTAGACATAAATACTTCTACTATGCACTTTACCGCACGATATAGAATAACAAAGAAATGGGTAAATTCCTAAATGTTCATGCAGCCCCCAACTTATAGACGTGGTAGACAACACACCGATAAGAAGGGCGCTACTAGACATGGCTCCGAGACATCTTAAGACACTTTAAAACCATGGGCTCTGATACCAAGTTTGTCACGCCCCAAATCAAGGGACATGACCGGCGCCTGACCGGATAGCCCTAGTCAAGCGGACCTAGGTGCCTTTCTATCCCACGCGTTACCCATATGTTGATTATTTCTCATAAACCAAATATTTTACCGATTATAACTGATTTCACAATGTACAAACATAACCATACGAGTGATTCATTAACAAGTTTACAGTTTTTACAACGCCCAACATAATATATACATGAGCCTCGAATCCCACAGTTTACATGTCTACGGAACCTCTAGGATACAAAGGACGATACAATACTTGCCGGTAACAAGGCTCCGGCTATACCTTACACAAAATCAAAATAAAGTCTAAACAAGAGTGGCATGAGCCACGCAGGGCCCCCAAAGGAAAGGGGCTCACCAAAACGCGCAGTGGAAGATGAAGGATGCTACTGCCGATGAGCTGAAGTACCTGCTACTGATCCACCTACAATCATAACACAAATGTAGCATCCACGGCAAAAGGGACGTCAGTACACTTCAATTGTACTGGTATGTATGGAAAAACTTTGTCCCAAGTAAACTCAAGCCATCAACAAGTAATCACGATGATAAGACAACTAATTTACACCAAGAATTAATTAAGCCAGCCAACCATGTTTTCCACATTTTCCTCATTCCAAATAATTCTCAACCAAAAGCACGTTTTAAGATCAACAAGGAGAAAAACAACCAATCAATCACGTAAAACACAAGTAGTCAAACAAAGGGGTAATCAGTGCCCCACATGTTGCAAACTCTCCTGCTGTCTCCTTTCACAATTTCATATCACAATTTTATATCAATTTCATTAGCGATTTCGATCGCTTTCCATCCTTATTACCTCGGCCACCCTTATCACCCCAACCCACGCCTTATTTTTTCGTGTTGCGGCGCGCAACCGAATCCCACCGTACAATTTCAAACACAACAATCACAAACAGCAAACAAGAACACTTACAAAAGATCACAACAAGTGCAAATAAGCAACTTACAAATTGGTTCATGTTCTCAAACACTTTTCAAACTAATATCACAGCCAAGTTACAATATTTTCATATTCGAGAGTACCCATACAAGTATGTTCAATAATTTACCACAATTCAAGTGTTTCAATTCTTTCCAAAATAAACCATGTATGCCATCACAACAATTGTTCTCAGTTCTTTACCAATTTCAGTTCCCTTTTTATCTTCCGATTCATATTCCATACCACACCACACATAGTTCAACATCAATTAGATACCCAACAACAACATCAAAAAATTACACACAATCTCTCAAATTAACGCATACCAAACAAATTGCACACATATGGGCGATTTTACAAGAATCAAAATTAGCCATACATACCTAGTGTCGGGTTTTCTTCGTTTAACCTCTTACTTTATGCTTACCCAAGTTATCCTATTTTTCCAACCTCGTTCTCGCAGATTCTTACTCCTACTCACTTCTTCTTACTAAAATTCAAGTTCAAATAACATGCATGAGTGTTAAATTCTATTTTCAAAAGCTATTGTATGCAATCCTTTCCTTACCCATTTTAAAAACTAAAAATCAAAGAAAATGGTTAGGGTTTTTACCTTGTAAAGATTGGGGAAGATGAATCTTTGCCCTAAGATCTTCCGGACCAAATGATTGAAACAATCTTTGAAGGTAATTAGATTTATCTCTCTAGAACCCCTCTTTCCTCTTTCTAGTTTTGGTAAGAAAATGTATGAAAAATGAAGGTTGAGGGTGTTTTATTAAAGAAGGGGTCGGGTCAAATTTTATAAAATTTCTGGGCCGAGTCAATTCATCGTAGAATCAACATGCGGTCCGCTGAATTGCCTCAAAAATTGTACATGTTTTGTTTTGATATGCGACCAAAATGCAGTCCGCATTCGTGATCTGCGGTCGCAGAATGCACCACAGATTTGACGCTCAAGAATTATTCAAGAAATTATGCGGTAGGTCTGCGGTCCGCATTTCCATTCTGCGATCGCATATTTGACCGCATTTTCAACATAATTTTTGGAAAACATTTTGTTAAGCTTTGCGGTAGGAAGGCGGTCGCATTCCTGACCGCAGAATCGACTTTGTTTGGAAAAACTTATTCTTTTAACTTTTGAAATTTAAATCACTAAAATCACTACCAAGGGTGCATTATTCGGACCATGACACCACAGCTACTACGTTTTTAAGCACAAAAATTTTACGGGGCCTTACATCATCTTTCCCCTTCTTCCCAAATCTCATAACCCCTTTCATAGGCAAAACTTTTAGAAACACCCATTCATCAACTTGAAACTCTAGGTCTCTATGCCTCACGTTCGAATAGGACTTTTAGCAGCTCAGAGTTATCTTCAAATGCTCATGAATCAACTTAAATTTCTCTATAGTATGGTAGACCAAATTTGGTCCCAACAACTCCTCTTCACCAATTTTGAACTAACCAATTAGTGATCTACACCTTCGCCCATATAGAGTCTCTCACACTGCTATCTTGATACTAGAATGGTAGGTGTTATTATTAGCAAGGTTAATTAGAGGTATGTGATCATCCCAATTACTTTTAACATCAAGGACATATCCTCAACTGTTTGAATAATGCACTATGCCTGGCCATCTTTCTGAGGATGAAAAACTTGTGCCTAATCCTTTTTTAAAGAAATTTTAAAAGATCATTTTAAACTGAGCACCACAGTCCCAAATGAAGGACCACGGAGTCCCGTGCAATTGGACGATTTCCTGAATGTATAACTTGGTATAATCTTCTATTGAATCTATAGTCTTTACTGGCAAGAAATGGGCTGACTTGGTAAGTTGATTTATGATAATCCAATCTAATCATGCTTTAAAATGAGTAAGATAATCCCGTTTGAAATTTCATATTGACCATCTCCACTCAAAATATGTGTATTCTGTGATAAAATACTAGGCTTTATGCCGCTCGAATTTTAATTGTTGACAATTCTGACAATTGGCCACAAAGTCTGCAACGTTTTTTTCATGTCATTCAACCAATAATTCTCCTTGGTCATGATGCATATTTGGGGAACCTAGATGGAAATAATAACAGGAATTATAGGCATCTAGCATGCTCTTCCCTCTTTAAGTACATCTATGACTAGAACACACAATCTGTCTTGGTACTTCAAAGTACCATCATCTCCCCCTTATTCAAAAGCCATTGTCTTATACCTGTGAATCTTCTCTTTCAACTACAACATGTAGGGACCATCAAATTGTTTCTCCTTCTCATCGGCTAGTAAGGGGGAACAAGTTCTGTTCTAGACAATAACTCCATCATCTTCGAAGTACAAAGTTGAATTCCTATCTTGGTTGGTGAACTTCTTTCACCGGAGTTGTCTTATCTACCTCTATTATGAGTTATACTTCCCACACTTTATCTTCTTAAGCATTTCCTGAAAACACTTATAGAATTGTTGTGAACTAAGTCTTGACATGTACTAAAAATTTTAGAATCCCGTGCAATGGAACTATCCTCTTGGAACATAAATAAGCATGATTTTATAGCTTTTCTGTGATCACTTTATCATCAATAACTAAGCTCGGTGACCATTCTACTCACTTTGTGTTTCTTACACATGCTAGACATATTCCTTGTGGTAATTATATAATATTCCCTCATTACCGAACTGATTTTCTTTTTTATATCCCATGCTAACTATTCGAATTTTAAATCTATAACTGGACTTACTGAATTTCACATCACTCCTTAGACCAAAGGTCTTATACTTACGGATCCTTCTCCTTTTTTTTGGGATCCAAAAAAACTTTCCTTATTTTTTGTAATTCTTTGCGCTCTACACTCATGACGACTCATCTTCCAACTTACTTTTAAGCTAGGAAAAACTAAATTATTTACATAATGGAAAGTTAATTTATTCACAACTATCATACACAATCTTAATAATTTAACTCTGCTCACACTTTCAGTCTTGGAGAAACCAGATTTTGATAATTCCTAAAGGCTATACTTCTATAGCTTGCTATCTCACTGCTAGCTGATTTTTTCCCACTACCACTGTAATTCGGGTTTAACTTAAACTTTTCGAGTTCTGACATGCGTTCGGTGTTTCAATTTGTTACCCACTCACTATTGTTAACTCTACTAAGTAGATCAAATTGTACCTCTACTAGCTCTGCTGAAAGTGCTGATTGATTATATCTACTCAAACATACTAACTATTCTTTTATAGTTACATGCTATCATCGTGTGTTCACGTTCTGCTTTGAATAACTAAAATGAAGCATTAGGCTATTTCTAACTTCTCTCAATATCTGACCATATTCTATGGTCGCATACTATCTTTTTTCTTCTAAACTATATGCATAGATCCCACTTAGGGAATTCATCAGTCTTAAACAAAATTAGAATATCTAACCCCAACTATATAATACAAAATCAAATCATACTATGAACATCAGCGGTAATCACTTAGTCACAAAACCAAGAGGGAATTGCCATGTCTTTTATCTTACATCAATAGTTGCTTCTTATAGTAGCTTACTAGCGTGGTATGATAATAGGTGAATTTTACTATATTCATGCCTTAAATAATCACTTTCTCAAGTTGTTTTGAAAATATATACAACAACAACAACGGCCCAGTGTGATCCCACAAATGGGGTCTGGGGAGGGTAATATGTATGCAGGCCTTACCCCTACCCCGAGGGATAGAGAGGCTGTTTCCAGGAGACCCTCAACTCAAAAAGAAACAAAAGACGATATATTAATAGTATCGATAAACTCATAATCAAATGACATAAAATAGTAAAAATAACAGCAAAAGGAAATACATGTCATATGAAAAACATGGAATATACCATAATATCCGGCAAATAAAGCCTTGTATCTGTAGTGGACCCGTAGCATCCTAGGCCTAAAATCCTAAGACTAACTCATAACTGGCTAGTCTCACTGTAGTGCCCTATAAAAATATTCATAACTTCCCCTAACCTACAACCTTAATGCTCGATCTACACAACTCCATGTCAAGGGCCATGTCCTCAGTAATCCTAAGTCGCGTCATGTCTTGCCTGATAACCTCTCCCCAATCCTAATTCGTGTTATGTCTTGTTTTGATAATATATATGATGACAAAATGCTCTTATTAGTGCTTTTTATGAATTGTAGGTACAAAATGGTTAAGATAGGCTAAGGAGCAATTTTGAAGTAAAAAGAAGAAGAAAAAGGCCTTGTTGTTGTTGCCATTGAACACATGCCTGCACAGCCCTGAAGATTTAGAGAACATGTTTGGCCGTAGTTCTACCGCGACCGCGGCAGAACCGCGGTGGATGTATGCTGCTGAAGTTTGAAGATTCAGAGGGGTAGTTTGGTCGCGGTTCTACCGCGACCGTGGCAGAACCGCGGCGGGAGGCGTAAACTTAAGAGGCCAAAGTGTAAAAATGGGATTTTTAAAACATAAAACCTATATAAGACCTTAGGATTCACCCAAAGGAGGCATGCATTATATTTTTGAGTACTTTTGCAAAGAAACCTAGTGTGAGATAATTCGCCAAACATATTTCTTATTTTCCTTTGAATTTTCATCATGAATTCTATTCTAGCTTTTGTTTTCATAGTTATGAGTAGCTAAATTCATATCTAAGGTTTTGATGGAACCTATTGGTTGATGAACTTCTAATTTATGTGAACATAAATTGTTAGTTGATCTCTATTTGTTCAACTTCGTTCTTGTTGTATTTAATTGACAGGATCCTCAATTAGTTGTGCCTATTTAGTATGCATAACTTGGAAATGAAAGCATATATAAGTTATTGTTGAACAACACCACTCCTAGATTATTAGAGGAATCTATAATTGCGGGTTTAAAGGTGAGATTAGGAATAATGAAGTCGTGGGTGTAATCTAAAGTGAATTGTGATAATTAAAGCAAGCTAGTGTAACTCGGAAGAGTGCAATAGTAGATTACTTTGATTACTGGAGAGAGATTTACGGTAGGTTTAGTATTCATGATTGATAGAGAGATATCGATAAATTTACATGAGCATAAATAGAAGGGATTCCATCAATAGGGAAAAATATTACCTTAGTCGTTCTCAATATCGTTTACAACATATTTAGTTATTTTGTTATTTAATTCTTTGCAAAAGTAGTTGTTTAGAAGAAATCAAGGGATATTTGAATATTTGGGAAGCTGATTCTGAAGATTATTAGTTTTGAATATAGTAGTTGGTAGGTTAACTCTCTGAGAATTCGACCCCGTGTGAAATACTTGGGTTATATTTCCTGCGACCGCATTGTCCTTTTTGTAAGGCATAGTTGGGCGTGAGAAAATTTTGGCACCGTTGTCGGGGAGTTAACGGAATTATCAATTGCCATTGACAGAAATACAAGATTCTTATTGTAGTCAGTTTTCTCTCTAGCCAACTTTTGATTGAAAAGTTTGACGGTTGTTGACTTGGTTGCTCAGGTGCATGCCTAGAAAATCTACAAGGACTGGAGTATTACTTGAAGGACTCTTAGACCCAGAGCAAACATTTCGGGCATTAAACCGTGCAAACAAACAAATTCAACAATCCCAACAAAAACTAAAATTCAAAATTGACATGGGAGACATGAATAATCCCAATGGAAACGGTATGAATCAGCAAGCTGGGTTAAATGCTAGGGAAGAGCCACCTCCTATGCTTGAGGGTGCACTCTATGATTGGGCACAACCAACTGCTAACAACTTGGCTACTTCCATTGTTGTGCCCGCAATACAAGCTGAATCGTTCCAGATCACAAATAATATGCTACACTTGTTGCAAAACAAGGGACTTTTTTCTGGGACACAAGTAGAAGACCCTCAGCAACACCTGAAAAATTTCCTCTCTATATGCAAAACGCAAAGGCAACCCAATGTGACACCGGAAGCAATCAGGCTATTGTTGTTTCCTTTCTTAGTGACAGGAGATGCACAGGTATGGCTTAACTCACTCCCTATCAACTCTATAGAAACTTGGGATGAGTTAGTCAAACAATTCCACAACAAGTTCCACCCGCCCAACAAAACAGCTCAACAAATTGATGAGATCGTGAGCTTCAAGCAAAAATCAATGGAGACTTTACATGAGACATGGGGCAGGTTTAAGGGAACGTTGGTCATGTGCCCTCACCACGGTGTTCCAGAACAGATGTTGGGACAAAGGTTTTATATGGGGTTGTCTGATAGCATGAAGAATATAGTTGATGCCTCAGCAGGTGGGGCATTTCTGAGCAAGACCGGGAGAGAAGGCCAGAATTTGCTGAACAATATGGCACAAAATTCAGGGTGAACAACCAGGAATGCACCTATCACTCCGATGGTACACTCGGTGCCTCTGGACCCTTCCAATACTATGGTGGAAAACATGGCGACTCTCTTGATACAAATGAGCATCCTCACCAAAAAGGTGGAGGAATCAGGAGTTAAGCAGCGGAAGCATATTGTAGATACTACCAAGGAGGGATTATTCACATCTTGCATTACCCAACCAATAGGTAATCCATCGACTACAGAACATGAACATCATCATCAGCATGAAGACATGAACTACGTGGCTAACTATGGCGGTCAGCGACAAGTAAATCAGAATTGGGGCCAGCAGGCTCCACAACAGTACATGCCACCTCATCCACAATACAATGCAGGAAATATAGGGAGGTATGAGACCACCCAATAATATGGCACCATATCCTAGACCACAAGCTTTCAACAATCAGCAGCAAGGGTATCATCCACCCCAACAACAGTATGGGGGTAGACAAGAAGATGGATTCACAAGACTAGAAGCTATGATGCAGCATGTTATTGGGTCCAATGCCAAGATTAATGAAAGAGTGGATGCACATGATGCCACCATTAAAAATATTGAGGTTCAAGTGGGCCAGATTGCTATGACATTAAACAACTATCCCCAAGGGACATTACCTGCAGATACTTAAACCAGCCCAAAAGATCAAGTCCCAAAGCAGTTGATGGCGGTGAGTCTTAGAAATGGTAGAGATATTGATGCTGAACAAGAGAGAACTAGAGGTAATTTGCAAGCTGAGACACTTATTCTAGTACTTATTGAACTGGATGAGTCTACGAGATTGACAGAAGTTACAGTCCAGCCAGCACCTGAAACAAATGATGTGCAGCAAGAGACTGAGAATGTAGCTGAGCCGGTGGAAGAGCCAATCATCGAACAAGTAGTTGAGAAAGAAAAGTCCTAAGTGATTGGAAAGAAGGGGTCTCCTGTCATATTCCCACAAAGGCTGGCCAAGCACCAAAAGGAAGAGCAATACAAGAAGTTCTTTGAAATGCTTAAGCAAATCCAGGTAAACATTCCTTTGATTGAAGCTTTGAAAGAGATGCCTGGGTATGCTAAAATGATGAAAGACTTGATATCGCGGAAGTTTGACTTTCAAGACTGGCCATAGTGACACTTACTCAAACCTGTAGTGCAGTGGTATCCAGAACCATAGCTGAAAAGTTATCTGATCCAGGTAGCTTCACTATTCCTTGCACTATAGGGAACTTCGCCTTTACTAAGGCATTGTGTGATTTGGGGGCTAGTTTCAATCTTATGCCCTTGGTGATTTATAAGAGGATGGGCATTGGGAGAGCTATACCCACTTTGATGTTACTACAGGTAGCTGACAGGACAGTGAAACGTCCGTTTGGGATCTTATATGATGTGCTTATTTAGGTGGGAAAGTTTGTGTTCCCCGCTGATTTTGTGATCTTAGACTGCAAAGTGGAAGAGAGATTCCTATAATCTTAGGAAGATCATTCTTGGACACTGGGAGAACGTTGATTGATTGTGAAACTGGGGAGCTCAAGATGAGGCTAAATGATGAAGAAATCATATTTAATGTGCAGAAATCTATGAGGCACCCTAGTGAGTTCGCAAGTTGCTCCGATATCGATGTAGTAGATGTTATAGCAGAGACAAATGATGATGTGCTGACGGTTGAGGATCCCCTAGCAGCATGTTTAATGAACTTAGAGGAAATAAATGTGGGAAAATTTGGCGGAATGGGTGTTAGCACTGGAAGGTAGGGGGTCTTGGGATAGAAATCTTGAGTTTGAACCACTACATCTAAAAATGAGAGAGACTCCTCCAGCAAAACCATCCATTGAGGAACCACCCAAGCTGGAACTCAAACCATTACCAGCTCACCTCAGGTATGAATTTCTAGGTCCTAACTCCACTTTACCTGTTATTATCTCATCTGGTTTGCTAGATGTGCAGGCTCAACAGCTTATACAGGTACTCAAGAAGTGCAAAACTGCCATAGGTTGGACCATGGCAGACATTAAGGGGATCAGCCTCGCTTATTGCATGCATAATATTCTACTGGAAGAGGGGCACAAACCTTCCAAGGAACATCAAAGGAGGCTAAATCCAAACATGAAGGAAGTGGTGAAGAAGGATGTAATAAAGTGGTTGGATACGGGAATTATTTTCCCAATTTTCGATAGCAGCTGGGTTAGCCCAGTTCAGTGTGTACCAAAAGTGGCATGATGGTGGCAAAAAATGAGAATAATTGGCTAATTTCAACAAGAACCGTCACAGGCTAGAAGATTTGCATTGGATTACATGTAGTTGAATCTTGCCACCCATAAAGACCACTTCCTACTTTTCTTCATTGATCAAATACGTGATAGGTTGGCGGGGAGGTCACACTTTTGTTTCTTAGATGGGTACTCAGGGTACAACCAGATCTCCATTGCCCCTGAGGATAGAGAAAAGACCTCCTTCACATGCTCATACGACATTTATGCCTTCCGGAGGATGCCATTTGTCCTATGCAATGCACCATTCATATTCTAACGGTGCATGATGGCCATATTCACTGACATGGTAGAAGAATGGAGGTGTTCATGGATGACTTCTCAGTGGTGGAGAATTCATTTGAGGAATGCCTAGCAAATCTAACGTGTGTGCTGAAATGGTGCATCGAGACTAACTTGGTTCTGAATTAGGAGAAGTGCCATTTCATGGTACAAGAGGGAATAGTCTTAGGGCACCGGGTGTCAAGCAACGGAATAGGGGTTGATCGAGCAAAAGTTGATGTCATCGCAAAGTTGCCTCCACCAACTTCATTAAAAGCCATTAGAAGCTTTCTTGGACATATCAGTTTCTATCATAGGTTCATTAAAGACTTCTCCAAAATCGCCAATCCCCCTCTGTAAGTTATTAGAAAAAGATCACTCTTTTGTATTTTCTGATGATTGCAGGATAGCTTTTGAAGAGTTGAAGAAAAGGCTGGTCACAGCACCAATCATCGTTGCACCCAACTAGGAGCAACCATTTAAGCTAATGTGTGATGCTAGTGACTATACGGTGGGGGCAGTACTGGGCCAGCGGAAGGACAAGTTGATGCATCCAATCTACTATGCTAGTAGAACACTGATCAGAGCCCGTCTAAATTACACAGTGACAGAGAAGGAGATGCTTGCTGTAGTGTTTGCTTTTGACCAGTTCAGGTCCTATCTGATAGGATCTAAGGTAATCGTATACACTGACCATGTAACACTTAGATATCTAATTGAAAAGAAGGATTCTAAGTCGTGCCTGATTCATTGGTTATTGCTACTGCAAGAGTTCGATATCAAAATCGTGACCGCAAGGGCACTGAAAATCAAGTCGCCGATCATTTATCACGACTTGAAGGAGCTGAAAATATTATAGAAATTGAAGAAATTCTGGAAACCTTTCCAGACGAGCAGTTGCTCGCGACCACTCTTTTTGAAGCGCCATGGTATGCAGATTATGCTAATTACCTGTCCAGTGGTATCGGTCCAAAAGAAAAGATTCTTTCGTGAAAGCCAATCGTACTATTGAGATGAGCCCTATTTGTTTATAATTTGTCTTGATAACATGATCCGGAGATGCATCCCCGAGATTGAACAATCTTTTGTCTTGCAAGCTTGTCACGTTTCGGCATATGGTGGTCATTTTTGAGGAATCAGGATAGTAGCTAAGGTGCTAGAGGCCGGATTTTTCTGGCCAACAGTGTTTAAAGATGCTCACTTTTGGGTAAAAGGGTGTTATGACTTTCAACGCACCGGAAACATCTCCCAGCGTTACGAGATGCCCATGAACCCAATCCACGAGGTGGAAGTATTTGATCTGTGTAAAAATTGCAGAAAATCTGCCAATTTTCTAAGTGTGAGCACGTGATTTTTGCCTCGCACGAATTACTCCTAAAAAATTCAAAATAAAATACTTCTGTGTTGTATGCAATTTTTTGTGGATTTTATGTTAATTTTCTCTTATTGTTTGCGTTTGCGTGTCCGTGTTTAAATAAAAAAAAAAAATACAAAAATATACTGCGTTTGTACATGAAATTCAAGTGTGCAATTAAGAGTAATTAAATTTGTTTTATGAAAATGAAAAATGACAAAAAATATATACCTTTTGCATGTTTTTTACCATTTAAGGCCCAATTGTGTAATTTTATCTTAATTTGTTATTTTTATAACGTGTGATAATTTTATTAAGCATCAATTTGTTATTGGTGAATTAATTAGGATTATTTTTATAATTTTTTGCATTAGGATTTCGGTTTACATTTTTATTAATTTAGAAAAAAAAATGAAGAAAAACAAAATCAAATAAAGAGTTAAAAATCCGGATTGGGCCAATTGAAGACCAGGCCCAATGTAATTACCCAATCCCTTACCCGATCCGCCCAACCCCAAGTGGCCCCGTTGATCTGGACCGTTGGATTTTATTATCCAACGGCCCAAATTAAGTCGGGCGTTTAATTATACCCAAAACCCATTTACCCGTTTCCATTCGGCCAAACGACGGCGTTTAGGTTTAATGGGATGATCTGGACCGTTGGTTCCCACCATCCAACGGCCCAGATCAAGCAATCCATTTTCAATACACCAAACACCCCCAAAACCCCTTGTATCGATTCACTTCTCGTTCACCCGTTCAGCCTCTCAAACGCCCTAGCCGCCCGCCGCCGTGCGCCGCCTGCCGGAAATCGCCTCACGGCGGTTCCGGTAGGCCAACGGCCACCAAATTAACACCAACCCTTCTCCTCAACTCCCTCTCTTCGAATCCGGCCTCCGTTAGTCTCGAATCCATTTCAAGCGTGTCGAATATTGAATCAAAGGTCGCCGGAATTTGAAAACCATGCCAAACCTCACCAAAATCACACCATAGCTTCCCCTCACCTCCCTCATACCCCCACCGGCTTTAGTTTTGTTCGAATCAAGCCCTAACCCCTTAACCCCCAAATCGAGCCCTCAAGAACCCTAGAATTGAGAAACTAGGGATTTCATTCGAATTGAAAGAAATTGAAGTTAATAAACTTTAATTGGAATGTTTTCGTTTGAAAACATTTCAATTAAAGTCTATTTGACTTCAAATGCGCAACCTCGACTCCTTTCGAACCCGAGTCGGCCGAGTTCCAATTCTTTGTTTCAAGGTATTTCTGTTCTTGTTTAATTGTATTTGTCGTTTCAATTTAATTGTTTCTAGTTTTCGTTTTTTTTGTTGTTTTATTCTTCCGCCAATTCTCTGTTTTCTTCATCTCTTTGGGACCTTTTTATTTGGTCGATTCTTGTTGTTTCTTTGATTGAAAAATGAATGATATGCTTAGTGTGATTAAGGTCGTCATGCTAATTAGTTCGTATTTGTTGGTCTCCTGTTATGTCAAAAACCATGAATCACGGATTTGTTTGGCGTTTGCTTGTTCTTGATTGTATATGCTGGGATCAATTAAGTAAATGTCGTCGCTTAGTGATCGTTGTTATTGTTTCTATGATATTTGTGAGCACGTGATTTTTGCCCTATATGAGAATTACTCCAAAAAATTCAAAATAAAAGAGTTTTGTGTTTGTTTGCAATATTTGTGAATTTTGTGTTATTTTTCTTGAATTGTTTGCATTTTATCTGTGCATATTTATTTGTTTAAATAAATAAAAAATATGAAAATATGTTGCATTTGTATATAAAATTCAAGTTTATACTTAGGAATAATTAAGTTTATTTATAAAATCACAAAAATATGTATGTTTGCATTTTTAGCATTTAATGTCCAATTTGTGCGATTTTCATTTTAATTAACGTCTAATTTTATGTGATAATTATTATTTTGAGTTAATTAGTATTTCTAAGATAATTTTGGTTTTATAATTTAATCTTAACATTTTTTTTTAATTTATTTCATAATAAATAATTTTTTTTTTAATAGAGAAGATAAATTCGGAATTGGGCCTCTTCTTTAATTCTAAACTTAGGCCCAAACCTATTCTACCCAACCCAAAACCATATAACCCAAACCCAAGACCCATAACCCATGACCCAAACCCATAACCCATCTACTACACTACTATACACTATTCAAACAAACCCTAAACCTAAAACACACATAACACAAAAGCCTCCACCCTAACTATTCTCTCTTCTTCTCTTCTCTTTCTTTCTTCTCCCTCACCTTGCCTCCATGGCTGCCGCCTCTTTCCCCACGACCACCATGGCTGCCACCCATCGCCGGCTACCTTTCCAGCACCAACGAACCAGCCCTCCCACCATGAACGACCACCTCCAACACCCCTCCCCGTCACCCCTCGCGGCAGCAACCGAGCAGCAGTCTCACCATGGCTGCTGCCTCATTTTTTGGCCAAGAAAAATGGCGATGGCTGCATCCGTTATCGTCCAGCGACGGCCAGCTCCATTGGCGACGAGCTCCAGTCATGGCATGGCTGTCAAGCTCCGACCATGGCAGCCATGCTTTTCTTCTTCATCTTCCTTTCTTTTTGGTTTTTCCGGCGAGGGTGGATATATACATATATATATATATATATATACACGTGTATATAGTTGTACACATATGTTATATATGTATATATATGTGTATATATAGTATATATGTATATAAATATACATATATGTATGAATAAAGTAATAAAAACCCTAATTATGCATGTGTATATACTATGTATATGTTGTGTATATACGTGTATACATGGGTATATTAAATATATATGACTATATGTATATATGTATATTTTATTTTTTTTTTATTTTTCAGGCAGAATATATTTCTCGTTATTTTTATTATTTATTTTTTTTATTTTTTCGGACAATATATATATTTTCTTGGTTTTTCGTGTATATATATATATATATATATATATATATATATATATATATATATATATATATATATATATATATATATATATATATATTTCGTTTTTTTTATTGTTGTTGTTATTTTATTTTTCGGACAGATTCTTTTGTTATTTATTTTTTATTATTTTTTCGGATGATTATGTATATATATATAGGAATTTCATTTTTCTATGTATATTATGTATATATGTATACATATAGACCGGTTCTATATATATAAATATATATATGTATATTTTCGGATTTATATAGTATATATTTGATTTTATTTCTTACTTGTTGTTCATCATGTTCTTGATTATTTCTTCATTTTTCATACTTTAATCATGTGTTTTGTTAAGTTGTTAATATAGAAATGTTATAGTTCAATCATTTTGCATCCTAAATCTTGGTTGTGATATTGGTAAATTTAATTTGCATTTTAGATGATTATTGAGTTTAGTAGATTAAATTTGTTTCTTTATTTTGCTTAATTCTAAAATTCGGATTTTAATTACAGAATTAAAATAGTTGGTTTGATATGTTAAGTTTATCTAATTTGAATTTAAGTGATTTGAAGTTATTTGTTTGTTATTGTTGATGAATCTGGAATTTTTAGGTTATTAAAAATAATGTTGTTCTTGGTTGTTCATCATGTTGTTAGAATTATTGTTAAAGTTGTTTAAGAATTGTTTAAAATTGCTATATTTTGGTTGTTTGATTTAGATGAATTGGTTATAGCTGACAAGGTTAGAATAGTAATTTTCAATAATTTTGGGGGTATTTTGGTCATTAATTTGTAGTTAATTATTTGAATTAAACTATTTTGTCCAGTAGTTATTTAAATATTGTTAAATTAGAGTAGAAGACAAAATATTTTATAGTGGTAGCTAAAGTATTAATAAAATAAGCATAGTGGGGAACAAAACATAATGAGTGGGATTTAAAGTATGATTAAAATAAAGTAGTGGATTGTGGGGTTCAAGAAAGTGGAATCTTTTACTTTTAAATTTATAGTGGTATGTTTGTTTTTTTAATTAAAGGAAGATGTCTTACTTATATAAGAAGAATTAAGAGAAGAAATTGGAGAGGGGAATCAGAAAGAAGAAAACATTTTAGAGAGAAGAATCTGAAAAAAAAAAAATCTTAAAGAGTGTTAGCAAATAGTAAAAAAAAAACGAAAAAAAAAATCTGAAAAAATTAGTCTTCCATTTTTACAAATCTTATTCTGAAGTTCAATTCTGGTTATTAAATCTTATTGCTTAAATCCGGATACTGGGTATTTTTGAGGTTGCTGTTGCTGTGATATTGCTGTGTTGTTATTTGTTGTGTTGATCACCGGTGTTCTTTTCTTTCCAATATCAGGTACATACCTAATCATGTTTAAATGATAAGATGAGTACATGGGAAAGATGAGGATTTTGTTGAAATTTTAAATAGTTTTTTCTATCTTCTTTGATTATGTTTTAATAAATTCCGTATTAATATTTTGTAAATTTTGTGATAACTTTAAATAATTAAGCCTTGTTGTAGCAATAATAATTTACTTCTAAAAATGGTTATTAAATAGTATAGTTATAAATGTGTTTATTAATGTTCAAATTGTTTAGGAAGAATGAATTACTCTTTTGATAATCGAATTAATTAGAACTTCTTTAATATTGTCTTTAATAAATTAAGTTGTTAACATGTAGGTAAGTTCAATAAAAATGCGAATTTTAATTATTTTGCGTAAATTAGGCATTTAGGTACGATTTGAGTTTTCAATAATACAAGAATTGTTTCTTTTCTAGTTTAACCATCTCAAAATATAGGTGTAAATAATTAAGGTTGATTATGGTTTTGAATAATATTTGTAATTAGTTAATATCAAGGGTTTAAGTTAAAAAATAGTAAAAAAAAAGTTAAAAATATGAGTCTAAATTATTTATAAGATTGGTTTAGTTTGTACATATATTAGTTGTTGGTTTTGCACTTTTATTTTTAGGCATTGTACCTAGTGGCTAATATATAAATAAACGAATAAAAATCCCAATCCGGGTCCAAAAGGATACAATTTGTCCTCCTACTACCAGTAGACTATGAAATAAATCTATGTAAACATAGAATCTAATCAGAAAAAAAGTCTATTTCTCTGCCTTCTCTCTAGGACTAGAGAGGGAAAGGGGTGATTTCAATGTTCAAGGCATAAATCCTTCATCTTTCAAGTTTAAATTAGTTATAAGATTGGTTTAGTTTGTACATATATTAGTTGTTGGTTTTGCACTTTTATTTTTAGTTTTAATTTAAGTACTGGTTATTTTAAAAAATAAAAAAAAAAATATTTCCAAATGTAGCAAATAAAATATTTTTCTTTAAGTATGTAATCAATTAGGATTTTTGTTGTTTTAAAAAAACGAATTTTTAAAAAAAAAAACGAATTTAAATAAAAATTACAATTGATTTGTGATTTCTGTTTTTTTTTACCTAGCTTTGAATAATTGGAATAAATAATTTTATCATATAAACTTTAATATTGTTATAATTTTGATAGTTTTTTTGAATAAATGATTTTATTGGTTTTTCTTTTTTATATATTCAAGTTTTTAATATTATTCTAAATTAGCTTTTTTTTTTATTATTAAGTTGTGAAATTTCGTATTTAATAAAATAATAAAATAATAAATAAAACAATTTCGAAAAAAAAAAATTTTAAACATAGATTAAAATCTGTTTCATTAAGTTTTTTTTGTCATAAATAAGATAAGTATTGCATTTTTAATTTCTAAATTATTTATGAGATTTCTTTATTTATAAAAACTAAAAAATAGGAAATGTAGTCATTTTAGGATTATATTGTTAATAAAAGTGAGATGAGCCTCGCCGCACTAAATACACAATTGCGGGGCCCTCAAATTAATTGTAAAAACTTAGACTCGGGAAGACTGTTTAGTGAATTTCACGGTCTTTCCCAAAGTTAATAAAGACGATAGAACCTTTAGGCACGATTTGTTAATAAAATTACTTTCTTAAATACGGGTGCGCATTTATGTGACCCAAATCTTACTCTCGGCGAAACTGAAATACATTAAAGTCACAGGCGTACCGGTTGCGGTGTGACTCGAAAATGTATTTTCGTGACGTCGCAATTCTTCTAAAATTAAAAGCGGAACATTAAAAGCACATAATTAAAATATATAAAGAAATCGGATAAAAGCAAAAATTGCAGTTGAGCGACCGTGCTAAAACCACGGAATCCGGGAGTGCCTAACACCTTCTCCGGGTTAACGGAATTCCTTATCCAGGTTTCTAGTTTCGCAGACTATATTACAGAGTCATAAATTTCCTCGGTTCGGGATTAAACCGGTGACTTGGGACACCATTATTCTCCCGACTCTAATAATTCAAAAACAAAATCCCTAACCGATTGTCCTTTAAGTGGAAAAACTCATTCCTCTATGCTATCATATCCATCTCGGGTATTTGAACATCGAGGTATACCCTACAAGCACACTATTTTGTGTCCTTTCGGGGGGTAGTAAAAAGGGAGGTGTGACAGCTCTGGCGACTCTGCCGGGGATAAGTAACCCGGAACTTCGGTTCAGGGTTTAAGAATTCGAGCTCAGTTAAATTGCTGTTTTTGCTTATATCTGATTTCATTATATATTTTGATTAATGTGCTACATGTTTACCGCTTTGATATTGCGTGAATTGTATATATAAAACTGTGCCGAAAACCCTTCTCTTCTTACCCCCGGGGATGTGCTTACTTGTTGAGACTCCCCTTTCTGTTAGTGTCAATACCAAAAATAATAAAAAGAGGCCGGACAAGTTACAAAGCCGATTGACTCCGCGGGTCACCGGTACGTAGCCCCCTCCTCGATCCGAGTTGTCCGCTCGGGTACACGGTCTAGCACCATATGAAAACTTCGGGATATTGAACCTAGGTCTAGGACGTTTATTTGCATCATATCTGACTTAGGGGACTCAACATAGGGGTTGGGTCCGTCTAGGACAGGTGACCCGGTAATTAAGACCGAGCATATTATGTGTTGCATTTTTAATTGTCCTTGATCATTATGCGGACCGGCAAAAATCCCAAGGGTAGAAAAATTATTGAAAAAAAGAGAGAAATAAGAGTTAGTGAAAATGGGTATCAAAAAAAAAAATTTGAAAAAATGGTTTTGTTGTTGAAATAAATTGGTCGATTAATCTGACCGAACTACGCAGGTTTGATTCTCGCCATTAGGTGGGATACGTAGGCAACCTTTAAACGGGTCCAACCACACTTTTAAGAAAAAAAAAAGACCAAAAAGATTTTCCTTTCAAATAATCGAGGTAATCGCTATTTTTGGAAATGGCCGAATGTTCCGAAAGGACGCCGGAAGGTTGTTTTGGCAAAAATGGCCACTTCGAAAGTCATTTTCTTTCCTTTCCTTCAAAAATGAAAACTTGCATTGAAAAAGATTTTCCTTTTTTCTAAATAAAATCGCCTTAATAAATGTGCAGGACGAGCACAATGATGAATGAGCATTTTTCCCTAAATAAAATCCCTTTGGAGCTGAAATTATGGTGGCAAGACATGGGATCAGATGGTCAGGACTGGGTCAAAGGTTATTTGAAAGATCTTACAGGATTATTGGACATAATCCCCCGAGGCGACATAATTAGAGCGTTGGTCACATTTTGGGATCCAGCACACAATGTATTGCATCTCCCGGATTTTGAACTCACTCCTACTCTAGAGGAAATTGCTTTCTATATCGGGAAGACTGAGGTTCCGTTAAAAGGAAAATACCCGGTATCTCCAAGGACGGTAACGGTGCATCGTTTTCTGGACTCTTTGAAAATTGCCAGGAATGTTCACAACAAAGATCTAGCCAACGGGTTTTGCTCCTTAAACTTCATCTATAGTAGGTATGGACACATCGGGGGTTTCAATGACCCCACGAACAAGTTATGCAGCAAGTCCAACCGAGCAAAATGGGAGGAGCACCGGAGGTTTGCTTTCTTAGTGGCATTTCTCGGAATTGTCATATTTCCGAGAAAAGATGGGCATATCAGTATAAAGGTTGCCGGGGTAGCTAGCACATTGATAGTACAAGATAATTGTACTCTAGCTCCAATGATTGTAGCTGACATCTACCGTGCTCTGACCGCGTGCAAAGCGGGAGCCAACTTCTTTGAAGGGTGTAATTTGATCTTGCAGATTTGGTTAATTGAACATCTATGCCATCATCCTTCGTTCTCAAGTTATGGTTCGGCTGAACGAACATGTTTGGAAGAATTATGTACGAGAACAAAAGAAGTGAAATTGCCGGAGGGAGTCAAAGATTGGATTTTGCATCTTCGATCATTAACTGATGGCCAAATCGATTGGACATATGATTGGCTACCTCTTGACGAGGTAATATATATGCCGACGGAAGGGTCGCCATTTTTGATCATGGGCTTGAAAAGCATCCAACCTTATGCCCCATACAGGGCCCTGCGACAGTTGGGTAGATGTCAAGTTGTTCCGAGAGACGGAGACCTCGGTTCGCAAGCTATAGAAATTGGTCCAGATGGGCAATTCCCGGAAGCAAAGATCCGGCAAATCTGGAATGAGTGCCAAAACCTGAAAATGGATACTTGTGTGCAGAAGAGAGCCCGGGGAGAAGTATCAGCAGGGTACTCCACATGGTACCGACGAGGGGTTGAACACGAACGTCTTTCAAAGAGACCTCACTTGCAAGACCTGATAGAGCAATCCGAGGAAAATCTGAAATGGGCGGCCAAGGAAAAAGAATATAAAGCCAAAATCAGTCTGTTGGAAGATAAACTGAGAAATCTTCATTTCGAAAGCGGCTTACAAGCAGCATCCGATGAAGTGGAAAAGAAACAACTGAAGAAAGAAAATGATGTGTTGAAGGCTCAAATAGCTCAAATGAAAGTTGCATCCGAGACCCCAGTTCGTTCAGCCCGAGATGAAAAGTTAATTGAGATTCTCCGGCGGAAAGTGAATGACTATAGCTTTGATTTGGACGTAGCTGAAAAAGAGTTAGTCAAGGCTCGGAAGCAAATGGACAAAGACACCGAGGAAAGAGCCAAGTTAGTCCGGCAGCTACAAGGCAAGCATGATGTTGAAATAGCTCAGCTTAGAAAGAAAATGATCTCAGCCACAGTCAAAAGTAACAAGATTATCAAAGATCTTGAAGAAGAAAGAGAGCACTGCTACACGACTATGGCTAGATTAGAATTGAAGCTACAACAAGTGCAAAAGGACAACCAACACACCTTGGATGCTCGCGCTCAACAAATAAGTCGGCTATTGCAAGAAAAAGGGGTCATCAGAGAAAAGGTTGTTCGCATCGCCCAATACATCACCCGAAAGACTCAGCTTTGTGAAGATATGACTCGGGGGACTTTTGTATCTGCAGTGAAGTTTTTTGTACAACAAGTCATGGCCGACCTGGATAGGCTTCAAAGGGGTTTAGCATATAGGCCCGCGGCAAGGCCGAACGATGCCTCGCGGGCACTAGGTGCATTAATGTACTCTTAGGTCATGCATCATCTTTTATTTTTCTTTTTTAAAACATCACTTTGTAATCAAGGTTTTGAATTATCAATGAGAAAACAAAGTGTTGTTACCAATTCTTTTGCTTTATGTCATTTCCTTTATATCCGCTAGGCAAATAAATAGGAGCGTGATTATGAAAACGGCAAGGAAAAAGAGAGAAAAGAAAAAGCAAGAAAAAAAAAAAAGAGAGAAAAAGCAAGAAAAGAGAAAAAGCAAAAAAGAAAAGAAAAGAAAAGAAGAAAAGAAAGAAAGAAAACAAAAGAGCGGAAAAAGAAAAAATGATGATTGAAGTAAGCAGCGGCCGGGATGATGCATAACGATTCGAGCAAATATGTTTGTTTTTAAAGTCGTTACATCTTATTCATGCGCTAACAACTAACAAGTGTTGATGTTTGTGAGTCCAGATTTTCTAGGCAACTGGCATACTGGCTACCCACCCATACAACACCAGATCTAAAAAGATGACAAAGGCTGTGTCCCAGGAGATCGAGGCAACCATTGTAGACCCCGCTCACGAAGAAGAGATCGTGGATGTGGCAGGGATGAAAGAAGAAATGTACAAGTTAAGACAACAGATGGCTGAAATGTACCAAGCTTGGTCAAGAGGTCAACCATTACCAGCCTACCCTGCTAACCCTGCATATGTCCCTCCAGCCAATCCTAACCCCGAGCCACCAACAATGAACTCGTCCTCCACCTACCCCGACTACCCTCACTACTATGCTTCCACCTCCCAAATGCCACCACCTCCAACCAAGCAAGCACCACCTCCTATACCACAAGTCGCTCCTGTATATGTGGCACCTCCGCCCGCTGTTATCCACAAATCTTCCAGTGAACCGATATTCCATATCCAGGATCCTCACTACTACCCTCCGGAGCCTACTTTCAGACAACACGAGTCTCACGCTCCTATGATAGAAGCAAGTGCCGGGCAGGAAGAGATGGCTCGGAAAGTAAAGAGTCTTGAGAATGCTTTCCGCAATATGCAAGGGCTGGGAGGGCAAGTAAGTGTAGCCTACAAAGACCTGTGTTTGTTCCCTGAGGTGCAGCTTCCTGCGGGATTTAAGTTGCCAAAGTTCGACATGTACAACGGACACGGGGATCCGGTAGCTCATCTAAGAGGATACCGTAGCAAGATGAGAGGCGCGGGAGGAAGAGATGAATTGTTGATGGCGTACTTCAGCCAAAGTTTGAGTGGATCAGCTCTGGAATGGTATACCCGACAGGACCATACAAGATGGTCCGTCTGGGATGACTTAGCGCAAGCTTTCGCTAGTCACTTTCAGTACAATTTGGAGATCATACCCGACAGGTTATCCCTTACCAAGCTGGAGAAAAGCCAGGAGAGAGCTTTAGAGAATACGGTTTTAGATGGAGGGAACAGGCCGCTAGAGTGGATCCGCCAATGAAAGAAGGAGAGATGGTGGATTGTTTTCTGCAAGCTTTGGAGCCAACATACTACGGCCATCTAGTGTCAGCAATTGGAAAGAGTTTTAACGAAGTTGTGAAAATGGGAAGTTTTGTAGAAGAGGGTTTGAAGACAAACAAAATTATGAGTTTTTCGGCTATCAAAGCCACCAATCAAGCTATACAGAGTGGAAGCGGAGGAGTGATGGGAAAGAAGAAGAAAGAAGAAGTATCAACCATTGAAAGTAGGCCATGGAGTCGCAACCCACATTATAACCCACCAAGACCCTACCGCCAACACCCACCAAGCCCAGCAACTCCATATAATCCACCACCACCATCTTACCCGCCAAATCCCTACAACGCACCAGGCCCATATAACCCACCACCACCACCATACCCACCAACTGTACCACATTACCATCACCCTCAAACCCAAGCTTACCCACCACCATCGCCCCACGTGTGGAGAGCTCAAGCTCCACACAATGTGTACCACACCCAGAACACATACCCAACCCCTAAACCTTACCGAAACCAGAATAGACCCAGGCCGGACGCCTGATTGGAGAAACAAAGCAAAAAAGACATTCACTTCTCTCGGAGAATCATATACCAGTCTTTACCACAAGTTGAAAGAATTGGGGATGTTGAGACCAATCGCACCAAAAAATCCAAACCCACCCCCGAAAAATCTTGATTCTTCTGTCAGATGTGAATACTGTTCGGGAACATTGGGCCACGATACCTGAGAAGTGTTGGCAATTAAAGAATGCCATTCAAGATCTTATCGATGAGAGGAGAATTGAAGTGCAGGCTCCCGAGGCCCCAAACATTACCCAGAATCCATTGCCGAATCACCACGAAACGAATATGATAGAATTGGTGCAGGGTGATGGCAATCAAAAACCATCTCAAGCCGTCATGATGATAAAGTCGAGTGACAAGTTAGAGAAAGAAATTGTGAAAGAGGAAGCAATTGTTGAGAAACCAAAGCCAGTAGTGATGGGAGGTTTAAAGGTGGTAGTTCCAGGTGCAAAGACGATCGTGACTGTGAAAGGAGCAAGTGCAGAGCCAGTGATCATAAAACCAGTAGTGCAAATGCCAGTGGTGAATACAAAGACCGTGCCTTGGAACTATAACAAGGTAACAGTAGTTTACAAGGGAAAAGAGATTTCTGGTGAAATTAACGAAACGCATGGACTTACCCGATCCGGAAGGTGTTTTGCTCCAGAGGAACTGAGAAAGATGAAAACGGTAAAAGAAAGCCAACTGAAGAAGCCAGTGTCGGAGGAGGAAGCAGAAGAATTTCTTAAGAAAATGAAGTCACAAGAGTACTCAGTGGTTGAGCAGCTAAGAAAGACCCCGGCCCAAATTTCTTTGCTATTTTTGTTGATACATTCAGAAGAGCACCGAAAGGCTCTTATGAAGATTCTAAATGAGGCTCATGTTCCGGAGAAGATTTCAGTGTGCCACTTGGAGAAGATTACCAGCAAAATTTTCGAGTCTAACAGGATCACCTTCTCTGATAGGGAGTTGCCGGTGGAAGGAACTGAACACAATAAAGCATTGTACCTCACAGTAAAGAGTGAAGAGTCAGTCGTGACCAGGGTATTGATTGACAATGGATCGAGCGCGAATATTTGTCCGCTGTCAACTTTAGGGAAGCTGAACATTAGCCCGGATAGAATCCGGAGAAAGAGTATCAATGTGAGAGGGTTTGACGGCGGAGGTAAGAACACGTTGGGAGATATCATTTTGGAAGTGACCATCGGTCCCGTTGATTTTACGATGGAGTTCCAGGTACTCGACATTGCCGTGTCGTATAACTTGTTGTTAGGTCGACCCTGGATTCATGCGGCCAAAGCGGTACCATCTTCTCTGCACCAGATGGTCAAGTTTGAGTGGGAACAGCAAGAGATTGTTGTACACGGGGAGGAAAATGCTTGTAATGTGGTAGCACCTTTTGACGGTACTGATGGGGATAGGGGTCCTTGGGTCTACCAAGTGACGGATGCTGTTGTGGTGAATAGAGTTGCTGAAGGAGAAAAGTTACCAACCCCTATGATGGCACCAACTGCTGTGATGGTGGCCAGAGAAATGCTGAGAAACGGATTTGCACCGGGGAGGGGATTAGGCAAAACACTGCAGGGAGTCATTCAACCAGTTCAGCTTCCGGAGAATAAAGGTACATTCGGCTTAGGGTTCAAACCCACCTTTGCCGATATCCAAAGAGCCTCTAAAGCCAAGAAAAACTGGACCTTGCCCAAACCCATACCCAAATTATCCGACATCTTTATCAGACCTGGTACAAAATATCAACCATCTGCTGCAGCAAAGTGCATTGAGACCCAACTTGATGAAGAAATGCTTGGTTTTAAGAAAATGTTTTGGGAGGTGAATACGATTGAAGTAGGGGAAGGCACGAGCAACATGGACGTGCAATTTGTGGGGCCTGGAATCACATTGAACAATTGGGAAGCTACTCCTTTCCTTATCCGGAAGGAGTCTTGGTAGTTAGCTCAAAATTTCATCATTGCTTCCCCGAAAGTTGTTATTTTATAGTTTCCCCATTCCCCTCATGAAAAAAAAATCACCATGTATCCCGAACATTGTTCACTTTTTTATCAATGAAATGCAGTTTTTCCTTTTTTTTTTCTTCACTTTTGCCTTATTTTTCTTTATTTTTCTTTTTGTACAGTTTTGCATGTGTTGATTCCAATGCCATGTCATGCGTGAAGGATTCTAGACCCAGTTCCGACAATCACGTTACTATACAGGAAATCGAGGAAGATAGTGAAATGGAATGTGAGGATGAGGAAGCCCTGGAGGAAATAAGTAAGGACATGAAACAATACGAGGAAAAACCCAAGCCGAATCTGAGTGATACGGAATCTGTAAATTTGGGGAGCGAAGATGATGTCCGAGAAACAAAGATTAGTGTGCATTTGGAGGCACCCCTCAGGGATGAATTGATAAGGTTGTTACATGAATTTAAGGACATCTTTGCCTGGTCCTATGATGACATGCCCGGGCTTAGCACGGATCTAGTGGTACACAAGTTGCCTATCTACTCTGAATGCCGGCCGGTAAAACAAAAGCTGAGGAAATTCAAAACGGACATTAGCGTGAAGATAAAAGAAGAGGTGAATAAGCAGTTCGAGGCAAAGGTCATAAGAGTTACCAAATACCCCACCTGGTTGGCAAATGTTGTGCCGGTCCCGAAGAAAGACGGCAAAACTAGAGTGTGTGTAGACTATAGAGACCTCAACAAAGCTAGTCCGAAGGATGACTTCCCATTGCCAAACATTCACATATTGATCGACAATTGCGCCAAGCATGAAATCGGTTCGTTTGTGGATTGTTATGCCGGTTATCACCAGATCCTGATGGACGAAGAAGACGTTGAGAAAACCGCCTTCATTACACCTCGGGGAACGTATTGTTACAGAGTAATGCTGTTTGGATTGAAGAATGCCGGGGCAACTTACATGAGGGCAATGACCACGATGTTTCATGATATGATGCATCGAGAAATTGAAGTATATGTGGACGATGTCATCATAAAGTCCAGAAAACAACCTGATCATGTGAGAGATTTGAGGAAGTTTTTCCAAAGACTCGGAGGTACAATCTAAAGCTCAATCCGGCGAAGTGTGCTTTTGGAGTACCTTCAGGGAAATTACTGGGGTTTATTGTGAGTCGGCGAGGTATTGAATTGGATCCATCAAAGATCAAGGCTATTCGGAGTCTACCTCCGCCGAAGAACAAGAAGGAGGTCATGAGCTTATTAGGAAGGTTGAATTACATTAGTCGGTTCATTGCTCAATTGACATCAACATGCGAGCCGATCTTCAAGTTGTTGAAGAAAGATGCAGCGGTTAAATGGACCGACGAATGTCAGGAAGCCTTTGACAAGATCAAGGAATATTTGGCCAATCCTCCGGTGTTAGTTCCTCCAGAACCAGGGCGTCCTCTGATTTTGTATTTGACGGTGCTGGATAACTCTTTCGGTTGTGTACCGGGTCAACATGATGAGACAGGCAAGAAAGAACAAGCCATCTACTACCTCAGCAAAAAGTTTACATCCTACGAGGTGAAGTATACCCAACTGGAGAGAACTTGTTGTGCATTGATTTGGGTGGCTCAGAAGCTAAAACATTATTTGTCAGCATACACTACGTACTTGATATCACGATTGGATCCTCTCAAGTATATATTTCAGAAGCCTATGCCTACGGGAAGACTGGCCAAATGGCAGATTCTGCTCACAGAATTCGACATTGTCTATGTAACTCGTACGGCAATGAAGGCACAAGCTATTGCGGACCACTTAGCCGAGAATCCAGTGGATGATGAATATGAACCATTGAAAACATACTTTCCGGATGAAGAGGCAATGCTTGTTGAAGAGATGGAGCAAGAGGAGAGACCGGGATGGAAAATGTATTTTGACGGAGCTGTCAACAGCAGGGGCATTGGTATCGGAGCGGTGCTCATTTCAAGTACGGGTCAACACTATCCCGTCACAGCTCAGCTTCGATTTTTCCGTACCAACAATATGGCCGAATATGAGGCGTGCATCTTGGGATTAAGGATGGCGATTGACATGGGTATTCAAGAGATTTTGGTCATGGGTGACTCGGATCTCTTGGTACACCAAATTCAAGGGGAATGGGAGACACGAGATTTGAAATTGATACCATATCGGTATTGTTTGCACGAGTTGTCTCAAAGATTCCAGTCTATAGAATTCAAACACATCCCGAGAATGCACAATGAGATTGCAGATGCTTTGGCCACATTGTCCTCTATGTTGCATCATCCGGACAAGACATATATAGATCCACCCCAGATCCAAGTCCGAGATCAGAATGCTTATTGTTTCGCTGTGGAAGAAGAGTCGGATGGAGAGCCGTGGTATCATGATATTAGAGAATACTTGAAAGCTGGCAAATACCCGGAGCAAGCCACCGGAGACCATAAGAGAGCCATCAGGCGTCTAGCCAATGGATTTTTCCTTAGTGGAGGAGTGGTATACAAAAGAACACCAGATCTGGGTTTATCGTGGTGTGTGGATGCACAACAAGCGGATGAAATCATGATTGAGGTACATGCTGGAGTATGCGGACCCCACATGAGCGGATATGTTTTAGCAAAGAAGATTTTGAGAGCGGGGTACTACTGGCTCACTATGGAGCGTGATTGTATCAGGTATGTAAAGAAATGCCATCAATGCCAGGTACATGGGGATCTGATCCACTCCCCGCCTTATGAGTTGCACACAATGTCAGCACCTTGGCCCTTTGTTGCTTGGGGCATGGATGTCATCGGCCCAATAGATCCAGCCGCATCTAATGGGCACAGGTTCATTCTAGTGGCAATTGATTATTTCACCAAGTGGGTCGAAGCTAAGACATTCAAGGCAGTGACGAAGAAAGCGGTGGTGGATTTTGTGCACGAGAATATTATATGCCGATTTGGAATCCCCAAGGTGATTATCACAGACAATGGAGCCAATTTAAACAGTCATCTCATGGCGGAAGTTTGTGAAAGGTTTAAGATCACGCACCGCAATTCCACACCTTACATGCCAAAGGCGAATGGTGCAGTAGAGGCGGCTAACAAGAATATCAAGAAGATTCTCCGAAAAATGGTGGAGGGATCCAGGCAGTGGCATGAAAAGTTACCCTTTGCTCTCATGGGTTACCGCACGACGGTACGTACTTCTATCGGAACCACACCTTATACCCTGGTGTATGGAACAGAGGCCGTTATACCCGCAGAAATAGAAATACCGTCATTGCGAATTATAGCCGAATCCGAGATAGATGACGATGAATGGGTAAAGGCCCGGTTAGAACAGTTGAATTTGATTGATGAGAAGAGATTGGCCGCAGTCTGTCATGGACAGTTGTATCAGCGGAGAATGGCCAGAGCATATAATAAGAAGGTACGACCTCGAAAGTTTGAAGTCGGACAACTGGTATTGAGGCGTATCTTACCACATTGGGCAGAGGCAAAAGGCAAGTTTGCGCCGAATTGGCAGGGACCATTCGTGGTATCACGGGTGTTGTCCAATGGAGCATTATATTTAACAGATGTTGAAGGAAAGTGCGTAGAGACTGCTATCAATTCGGATGCGGTCAAAAGATACTATGTATGATTCCTTTTCAATTATGTGTTTTGTATTTTGTTGTGATTTTGGAATTGAAATGACGAAGGCATTTTATTCTCTATCCAAACACTTTATCCATTGATAGCCCCTTTGAGCCTTAATGAATGAATTCTTTCATATCCCTCTCTCGGAATCGCTTTAGCGCAATAAGATCGAAATTGCCAGAATAAAAAATGAAATGATGGAAAATGAAAAAAAATGATGAAAAAAAATGAAATGAAAAAAAAATGATGATGAAAAAAAAATGAATGAAAAAAAAAGAGAAAAAGACAAAAATCGGGAAAAAGTCAAAAAGAAATCCATCTAACTTATGAAGTTGGATGAACTACGTCTGACTTGATCCCGAAAGGGTACGTAGGCAGCCTCTCTGAGGTTCAGTCACAATAAAGAAAAAATCCAAAAATTCCCCACATATTGAAACTAGGGCATAAGTTATGTTTAATAATTCCGAGAGTGGTAAATATTTTTAACCCTCGTTGAAATTTTGAGCCTTTATATCTTTCTTTCTTAACCCACCCAAAAGCCACGTTACAGTCCAAAGAAAGACCTTCTGATCAATTTTGAAATGATAACAAATACAACGAAGGAGGAGCTAAGTATCGGATAATACCCGTGGTACAGAAAACAAAATACAAAAGGAAAAAATGAAAAAAAAGAAAATATAAAAAATGAGAGAGTCTCATCGGTGAAAACCTTAGCCGGCACCGTGAGACGATTGTGAGGTTGAGAGAAATAAAATGAGAGAGTCTCATTTGTGAAAACCTTAATCGGCACTGTGAGATGATTGTGAGGTTGAGAGAACAAATGAGAGAGTCTTATTGGTGAAAACCTTTCGAGGCACCGTAAGGCGATCATGAGGACTACCAGAAAAGAGAAAAGCAACAAAAAATAGTATCGGTTTGGGTTGAAAACAATTTGGAGACAGAATAATGATTGGAACGAACTGGGTCAGAGTTTAAATACATGGCATGGTCGGCGGAATCAGCCAGCAAATACCCAGATAAGTTCTGTCATCTCTCCAAAATACCCTTACCTTTCTTTCATTTTTTCTGCATTTCATTGTTTACCCTTTTGAGAGCTAACTACCGGCTCCCGATAACGGAAGTTGAAACAACACTGGATCAGAAAGGATAGAAGATTGGGGAAAGGAATAAAGAAGCTTGGCAAACATGGCCGAAGAAAAAGAAAACAAAACAAAAATAGAGAAATTAGAAAAATACAAAAAGAGTCTGCAAGGGACGAGAAGTCAAAAGCCATGCAACATGAAAAAGCAAAAACAAAGGAAGCAATAAGAAGTGGGAACGGCAGATGCCAGTTGCCAGCAGTTTATATCTAATAAATTTTGTTTCATGCAGGAACAAATCGTCACTAATCACTTTAAAGTGAATGTGACCAATGTGAAAAATTTAAAATACCAAAAAGAGAAAGTCCGCCGAATAAGTGGAGAAATTCACAAGCAAGAGATAAGTTGGTAAAAAAAAAAAAAAAAAAAAAAAAGAAAATACCAAAAAGAGGAAGGTAACATCTTTTAAAATCGGCTCCCCAGTCCTCAGGCTGAGGGAATACTTTTCTGCATTCGCATTGCACGTTTAATTTCCGTTAGGCGCCCACCTTCTAATACGGGAATATTTTCTCGCATTCGCATTGCACGTTTAATTTCAGTTAGGCGCCCACCTTCAAATACGGGAATACATTTCGCATCGCATTGCACGTTTAATTTTCGTTAGGTGCCCACCTTCAAATACGGGAATACTTTTCTCTGCATCGCATTGCACGTTTCAATTCCGTTAGGCGCCCACCTTCAAATACGGGAATACTTTTCTCTGCATCGCATTGCACGTTTCAATTCCGTTAGGCGCCCACCTTCTAATACGGGAATATTTTCTCTGCATCGCATTGCACGTTTCAATTCCGTTAGGCGCCCACCTTCAAATACGGGAATACTTTTCTCTGCATCGCATTGCACGTTTCAATTCCGTTAGGCGCCCACCTTCTAATACGGGAATATTTTCTGCATCGCATTGCACATACGGGAATATTTTCTGCATCGCATTGCACGTTTAAATTTCGTTAGGCGCCCACCTTCTAATACGGGAATATTTTTTGCGCATCGCATTGCACGTTTAAATTCCGTTAGGTGCCCACCTTCGAATACGGGAATATTTTTCTCCATCGCATTGCACGTTTAAATTCCGTTAGGTGCCCACCTTCAAATACGGGAATATTTTCTCTGCATCGCATTGCACGTTTAAATTCCGTTAGGCGCCCACCTTCAAATACGGGAATATTTTCTCTGCATTCGCATTGCACGTTTAAATTCCGTTAGGCGCCCACCTTCTAATACGGGAATATTTTCCGCATTCGCATTGCACGTTTAATTTCCGTTAGGCGCCCACCTTCAAATACGGGAATGCTTTTCTGCATCGCATTGCACGTTTAATTTCTGTTAGGTGCCCACCTTCGAATACGGGAATATTTTTCCGCATCGCATTGCACGTTTAATTTCTGTTAGGTGCCCACCTTCGAATACGGGAATACTTTTCTGCATCGCATTGCACGTCTAAATTCCGTTAGGTGCCCACCTTCAAATACGGGAATAATTTTCTGCATCGCATTGCACGTTTAATTTTTGTTAGGTGCCCACCTTCGAATACGGGAATACTTTTCCGCATCGCATTGCACGTTTAAATTCTGTTAGGCGCCCACCTTCAAATACGGGAATATTTTCTGCATCGCATTGCACGTTTAAATTCTGTTAGGTGCCCATCTTCGAATACGGGAATACTTTTCTGCATCGCATTGCACGTTTAATTTCTGTCCGGTGCCCACCTTCAAATACGGGAATATATTTCTGCATTTGCATTGCACGTTTAATTTCTGTTAGGCGCCCACCTTCAAATACGGGAATATATTTCTGCACATCATGGTTTATATAGCTAAAAGCCCACACTGGGGCAGAAAAAGAAAAAAAGTAGTTTGTTGTTTTTGTTTTGAGCAGGTTCAGCTCGAGGGCAAGAAGTACCATTGAAAATCAAAAAAAAGAAGAAGAGGAAAACAAGAAAGAAAATCAACAAAAAAGGGAGAGTGAGCATCTCAAAAAAATCAAAGAAGAAGAGACAAGGAGAAGCAAACAAAAGCTAGGATAGGAATAATTGTAATTGTAGAATCATAGCTTAGAATAACTTCTTCATTTTACATTCCCCCGGTGTAATAAGGAGGTCAGCAAGCAGTAACCGCAACAGCAGCAACAGTAACAGCAAAAAATCGCAGTTTCATTGGTAGTCCCAGCTACCAAAATTTTCCGAACTACATTGACCTGATTCCCTTTTAGCCAGGGATATGTAGGAAACCTTTTGAAGCAAAGGTTCGGTCAAAATTTAAAAAAAAAAAAAATTGAAAAAAAATGCTTCTCACGGAGTGCTCAAACGGGCAAAAATCGCTCGTATCCGCTCACTTGTCTTTGCACAGAAACTCTTCGTGTTTACGCGCAAAGAGGGGCAGCTGTGAGCACGTGATTTTTGCCCTATATGAGAATTACTCCAAAAAATTCAAAATAAAAGAGTTTTGTGTTTGTTTGCAATATTTGTGAATTTTGTGTTATTTTTCTTGAATTGTTTGCATTTTATCTGTGCATATTTATTTGTTTAAATAAATAAAAAATATGAAAATATGTTGCATTTGTATATAAAATTCAAGTTTATACTTAGGAATAATTAAGTTTATTTATAAAATCACAAAAATATGTATGTTTGCATTTTTAGCATTTAATGTCCAATTTGTGCGATTTTCATTTTAATTAACGTCTAATTTTATGTGATAATTATTATTTTGAGTTAATTAGTATTTCTAAGATAATTTTGGTTTTATAATTTAATCTTAACATTTTTTTTAATTTATTTCATAATAAATAATTTTTTTTTTAATAGAGAAGATAAATTCGGAATTGGGCCTCTTCTTTAATTCTAAACTTAGGCCCAAACCTATTCTACCCAACCCAAAACCATATAACCCAAACCCAAGACCCATAACCCATGACCCAAACCCATAACCCATCTACTACACTACTATACACTATTCAAACAAACCCTAAACCTAAAACACACATAACACAAAAGCCTCCACCCTAACTATTCTCTCTTCTTCTCTTCTCTTTCTTTCTTCTCCCTCACCTTGCCTCCATGGTTGCCGCCTCTTTCCCCACGACCACCATGGCTGCCACCCATCGCCGGCTACCTTTCCAGCACCAACGAACCAGCCCTCCCACCATGAACGACCACCTCCAACACCCCTCCCCGTCACCCCTCGCGGCAGCAACCGAGCAGCAGCCTCGCCATGGCTGCTGCCTCATTTTTTGGCCAAGAAAAATGGCGATGGCTGCATCCGTTATCGTCCAGCGACGGCCAGCTCCATTGGCGACGAGCTCCAGTCATGGCATGGCTGTCAAGCTCCGACCATGGCAGCCATGCTTTTCTTCTTCATCTTCCTTTCTTTTTGGTTTTTCCGGCGAGGGTGGATATATACATATATATATATATACACGTGTATATAGTTGTACACATATGTTATATATGTATATATATGTGTATATATAGTATATATGTATATAAATATACATATATGTATGAATAAAGTAATAAAAACCCTAATTATGCATGTGTATATACTATGTATATGTTGTGTATATACGTGTATACATGGGTATATTAAATATATATGACTATATGTATATATGTATATTTTATTTTTTTTATTTTTCAGGCAGAATATATTTCTCGTTATTTTTATTATTTATTTTTTTTATTTTTTCGGACAATATATATATTTTCTTGGTTTTTCGTGTATATATATATATATATATATATATATATATTTCGTTTTTTTTATTGTTGTTGTTATTTTATTTTTCGGACAGATTCTTTTGTTATTTATTTTTTATTATTTTTTCGGATGATTATGTATATATATATAGGAATTTCATTTTTCTATGTATATTATGTATATATGTATACATATAGACCGGTTCTATATATATAAATATATATATGTATATTTTCGGATTTATATAGTATATATTTGATTTTATTTCTTACTTGTTGTTCATCATGTTCTTGATTATTTCTTCATTTTTCATACTTTAATCATGTGTTTTGTTAAGTTGTTAATATAGAAATGTTATAGTTCAATCATTTTGCATCCTAAATCTTGGTTGTGATATTGGTAAATTTAATTTGCATTTTAGATGATTATTGAGTTTAGTAGATTAAATTTGTTTCTTTATTTTGCTTAATTCTAAAATTCGGATTTTAATTACAGAATTAAAATAGTTGGTTTGATATGTTAAGTTTATCTAATTTGAATTTAAGTGATTTGAAGTTATTTGTTTGTTATTGTTGATGAATCTGGAATTTTTAGGTTATTAAAAATAATGTTGTTCTTGGTTGTTCATCATGTTGTTAGAATTATTGTTAAAGTTGTTTAAGAATTGTTTAAAATTGCTATATTTTGGTTGTTTGATTTAGATGAATTGGTTATAGCTGACAAGGTTAGAATAGTAATTTTCAATAATTTTGGGGGTATTTTGGTCATTAATTTGTAGTTAATTATTTGAATTAAACTATTTTGTCCAGTAGTTATTTAAATATTGTTAAATTAGAGTAGAAGACAAAATATTTTATAGTGGTAGCTAAAGTATTAATAAAATAAGCATAGTGGGGAACAAAACATAATGAGTGGGATTTAAAGTATGATTAAAATAAAGTAGTGGATTGTGGGGTTCAAGAAAGTGGAATCTTTTACTTTTAAATTTATAGTGGTATGTTTGTTTTTTTAATTAAAGGAAGATGTCTTACTTATATAAGAAGAATTAAGAGAAGAAATTGGAGAGGGGAATCAGAAAGAAGAAAACATTTTAGAGAGAAGAATCTGAAAAAAAAAAAATCTTAAAGAGTGTTAGCAAATAGTAAAACAAAAACGAAAAAAAAAATCTGAAAAAATTAGTCTTCCATTTTTACAAATCTTATTCTGAAGTTCAATTCTGGTTATTAAATCTTATTGCTTAAATCCGGATACTGGGTATTTTTGAGGTTGCTGTTGCTGTGATATTGCTGTGTTGTTATTTGTTGTGTTGATCACCGGTGTTCTTTTCTTTCCAATATCAGGTACATACCTAATCATGTTTAAATGATAAGATGAGTACATGGGAAAGATGAGGATTTTGTTGAAATTTTAAATAGTTTTTTCTATCTTCTTTGATTATGTTTTAATAAATTCCGTATTAATATTTTGTAAATTTTGTGATAACTTTAAATAATTAAGCCTTGTTGTAGCAATAATAATTTACTTCTAAAAATGGTTATTAAATAGTATAGTTATAAATGTGTTTATTAATGTTCAAATTGTTTAGGAAGAATGAATTACTCTTTTGATAATCGAATTAATTAGAACTTCTTTAATATTGTCTTTAATAAATTAAGTTGTTAACATGTAGGTAAGTTCAATAAAAATGCGAATTTTAATTATTTTGCGTAAATTAGGCATTTAGGTACGATTTGAGTTTTCAATAATACAAGAATTGTTTCTTTTCTAGTTTAACCATCTCAAAATATAGGTGTAAATAATTAAGGTTGATTATGGTTTTGAATAATATTTGTAATTAGTTAATATCAAGGGTTTAAGTTAAAAAATAGTAAAAAAAAAGTTAAAAATATGAGTCTAAATTATTTATAAGATTGGTTTAGTTTGTACATATATTAGTTGTTGGTTTTGCACTTTTATTTTTAGTTTTAATTTAAGTACTGGTTATTTTAAAAAAATAAAAAAAAATATTTCCAAACGTAGCAAATAAATATTTTTTTTAGTATGTAATCAATTAGGATTTTTGTTGTTTTTTTTTTTTTTTTTTTTAAAAAAAAAACGAATTTAAATAAAAATTACATTGATTTGTGATTTCTGTTTTTTTTACCTAGCTTTGAATAATTGGAATAAATAATTTTATCATATAAACTTTAATATTGTTATAATTTTGATAGTTTTTTTGAATAAATGATTTTATTGGTTTTTCTTTTTTATATATTCAAGTTTTTAATATTATTCTAAATTAGCTTTTTTTTATTATTAAGTTGTGAAATTTCGTATTTAATAAAATAATAAAATAATAATAAAATAATAAATAAAACAATTTCGAAAAAAAAAAAAATTTTAAACATAGATTAAAATCTGTTTCATTAAGTTTTTTTTGTCATAAATAAGATAAGTATTGCGTTTTTAATTTCTAAATTATTTATGAGATTTCTTTATTTATAAAAACTAAAAAATAGGAAATGTAGTCATTTTAGGATTATATTGTTAATAAAAGTGAGATGAGCCTCGCCGCACTAAATACACAATTGCGGGGCCCTCAAATTAATTGTAAAAACTTAGACTCGGGAAGACTGTTTAGTGAATTTCACGGTCTTTCCCAAAGTTAATAAAGACGATAGAACCTTTAGGCACGATTTGTTAATAAAATTACTTTCTTAAATACGGGTGCGCATTTATGTGACCCAAATCTTACTCTCGGCGAAACTGAAATACATTAAAGTCACAGGCGTACTGGTTGCGGTGTGACTTGAAATGTGTTTTCGTGACGTCGTAATTCTTCTAAAATTAAAAGGCGGAACATTAAAAGCACCTAGTTAAAATATAAAAAGAAATCGGATAAAAGCAAAAAGAGCAGTTGAGCGACCGTGCTAAAACCACGGAATTCGGGAGTGCCTAACACCTTCTCCCGGGTTAACGGAATTCCTTATCCAGGTTTCTAGTTTCGCAGACTGTATTACAGAGTCATAAATTTCCTCGGTTCGGGATTAAACCGGTGACTTGGGACACCATTATATTTCCAAGTGGCGACTCTGAATAATTAGATAATTTGATCCCGTTCGGATTTGTTTGGCGTTTGCTTGTTCTTGATTGTATATGTTGGGATCAATTAAGTAAATATCGTCGCATAGTTATACGAGTTCTCCTGTTAAAACACTGGATAGTGATTAATGTTGTTGATTTGATCCGAATTCATTGCCAAGTGAAGTTCTTGAATTGTTTGTGACTTTAAATTAAGTCTTGAATCTGAGGTGGCTGTTAGCATCAGTGATTAATTAGAGGTGGCATATTTTAAGATTAAGATGCCCTGCACAGCCTAGTGGAACCTGCTGTTACAGCAGGGCACTCCACCAGGTTTCCACTTAGCATTTAAACTGATTTAAGCCCACACTTAAACAGGACTTAGTGCCTAACACAGAGAATATAATGGGCTGGCAGAGAAGAGTATGGGCAGGGTGGGTTTTCTGATTATTGTACCTTAGGGTGTCATTGGTTTCTCAAGTATAAATAGAAGGTTGAAGAGAATAGGCAGGGTCTTCTTTCTCTTTCGAAAAACAGCATACATTAGGGAGGGAATTGTAAGAGGGGGAAGCTTTCTGAATATTCTGAAATACAAAGAGCAGAGTTAAGACATACAGGAGGGTCTTTAGTTTGAGTGGAGGTTTCAGTTAATTCTAAAGCTGAAAGATAGTTGGCATTCTCTGTTTTTCTGTTACATACTTGGATTTAAGTAATAGGCAGAACTTTGGGTATTTGGATTGTTGTTTGAAGTCAATTGTGGTTCAATCATTTGGGTGCACAAGTCCCCTGGGGTATTTCAGAAGTATAGGGGTCTGTTTGATTTGGAAGTATTTGTTGTTGGTCTCTTTGAGTGTGGTATCTGTTGATTGTTGTTGTTCTGTGTTGTTGCTGGTCCACTGCTACTGTTGCTATACTGCTGACTGCCACACTTTGTCACTGCTCATTCTTCCTTCTTTTTTTCCATATTCCAGGTGCACATCCCTGTTATTGTAGTTTTCTTGGTTCGAAAAGGAAATGAAGCCTGAAGCTCCCTGTTGAATCTGTCAAATACATGTAGTGTCCAAAGTTCTTGTGTTTGTATGAGTACATATAATTGGATCTATCATACTGGTTTGGGTTGTAAGAAATGCATTTAGATCCAAACACACTGTCATTGGACATGCATAGGAACTTGAGTTATTCCTGCTGCATCTATGCTTAAATCTTCTCTATTCATGGTGTGTAATTTCCAAATCTGTTAATATTAGATCTTATGTTAAAATTGAGATTAGCTATTTGTTTAAGTAGAAGGTTTAAGGTAATTTGAACACCCGTGAGGAATGATATCTTGAACTTGCAAAAAATATATGATAGTGGCTCTTTGAGGATTATTTGAATTCAAAGTAAGTTCTTTCCATATAATTGTCCACCATAGACTCGAATCTACTCACTTAGTTAACTAATCGTATGTTTGCTCGAATTGGTTATAGTTGAGTAGAATTTTGTCATACTGTAGGAATTGGTGCGTTATTACTCAACTGAACGACGTAATTAGATTAAAGGAATCGGGGGTGCATTTCATGTGACCCGACTCCAATTTTGAACAAGATTAAATAAAGCGTGTCGGGAACCACAGGCGCATTTCATGTAGTGTGGCTCGTAACATGTTTTAAATAATTTGGAATCAATTCCTAAATAAATATAGCGGGATGTGGTTCGCTTTAAATTTGAATTAGAGGTGCGCTTCGCCTAACAGTTACACAAATCGCAGGGCCCTCATAAGTGTATATATAAAGTGCTTAGATTTCGAGATGTGCCGTTTCTTAGCAAATATCATGGCCTTCTCAAAAGTGTAAATAAGTAATCGCTCTAGGCGCGTATTTTAATAATTTTACCTTCTTAAGTACGGGTGTGCATTTCATGCGACCCAAATCCAAATCCCAAAATGTTGAATAAGAATGTGTCGAGAATCCGGGTGCATTTCATGTGACGTGATTCGAAACATATTTTTAGGCAACATTCTTTTCGCAAAATCATAATAATTATAAAAGCGGTAATGGGATATTAATTTGCATTAAGTATATAACTGTAAAAAATCAGATAAATAAGCCGAATATGACAGTTGAGCGACCGTGCTAGAACCACGGAATTCGGGAATGCCTAACACCTTCTCCCGGGTTAACAGAATTCCTTATCCGGATTTCTGGTTCGCCGACCATTAAATAGAGTCAAACCTTTCCTCAATTCGGGTTTCAAACCGGTGACTTGGGACACCATAAATCTCCCAAGTGGCGACTCCGAATCTCAATAAATGAACCCCGTTTTGGTTGTCCTTTAATTGAAAAAACTCTCTTTTATATCTTGCGCCCACGCGGGTCAGCGTAAAAAAGAGGTGTGACAGTGAATATCATCACGGGATATCTCCTTTAGAATTCGAGCTCGGAATAATTGTTGTATTTGGCTTATTTATTATCTGATTTTATTACATGTTTGTATTAATGTGCTAAATATTGTTTTTACTGCTTTGATATTTTGTGAACTGTACATATAAATTGTGCCGGAACCAATCTCCTCTCTGAGTCTTCTAAATCATGAAGAAGGGTGCACTTCGTGTGACTTCTTTTCTGTATAGTGTCTAATTCCCACTTTAGAACGAGGTTTGGATAAGTTGCAAAACCGGTGAAGCTTCTGTATTCCCGGGTTGCTGCCTCCTCCTCGGCTCGAGCTGTCCGCTCGGGTAAGCCAGGTCTAGTACAATAAACCCAGGTTTTGAACCTAGAATAACAAAGCTTCATGTCGGATCCCTAGTAGGAACGTTTATTTGCATCATGTTGCATTTGGCTTAGGGGACTCAACACAGGGGTTGGGTCCGTCTAGGACAGGTGACCTGAAATAAAAAGACCGTCCTGCTGCATCCTGTTTGTCTTGCGCATCTGTCTGTTATAGACTTACATGCTGACCGGCTTTAGATAAGGAAAATTAAAGAAAAAAAAAACGTAGTTTGTTTCATTAAAACCGAACTACGTGGGTTTGATTCTCATTGGATGTGAGATACGTAGGCAACCTTTATCAGGTCCAACTTCACCTTTTGCAAAAATAGCCAAAATATCAAAACTAACTTTTTTTTTACTAAATAAGTCGGTGATGCTGTTTTCAAAAACAGCCGAATGTTCCCGAAAGGGACGCCGGAAGGCCGATTTCATATAAACGGCCACCTTTGGGTCAATTTTTGATTTCGATCAATTTACCCCCACAGCCTTAATATCTTCATCCCCGAGACATTGAAAGGTCGTGATTGAAAACTGAGTTTTTTATTTAGCAAAACCAAAACAAAGTTGTTTTTCTTATTTAAATCACCTTAATAAATGTGCGGGATGAGCACGAATCAGAATAAGTCATTTTCAATCTTTAGCGAGGTCCCTCAGCAGCTCCATATGTGGTGGAACGATTTGGAAGACAGTAGCAAAAAGATAGTGGAGAGAATTTTGGGAGGTTTGGTTAATCTGTTGAATATCAAGCCAAGGAAAGACATCATCAAGGCACTGGTATCTTTTTGGGATCCGACCCGCAATGTGTTCCGTTTTGTTGACTTTGAACTGACACCCACGTTAGAGGAGATTGCGGGCTATGCAGGACTAAATGGGAAATTAAGAGGGCAATACCTGCTCTCACCAAGACCGGTATCTCCACATGGGTTTCTGGATTTGCTAAGCATTAGTCGGAAGGTGAAAAATGATGATTTGCCGGAAGGATGTTGCGATCTCCAATTCTTATACCAACGGTACGGCACTCCTCGGGGTTTTGAAGAGTCAAACCTTGGACTAACTCACGCAGGGAATAGAACCAAGTGGGAGGCCAGACGAATTCTAGCATTCATAACGACATTCTTGGGGATTGTGATTTGTCCACGCGAAGATAAGAAAATAGAGATAAGTCTGGTAGGAATAGCCGATGTTGCAATCAAAAAGGCTACCAGCACGGTGGTCCCTTTGGTTTTGTCCGAAATCTATCGAGCCTTGACTGTATGCCAAGAAGGGGGCAATTTCTTCCAAGGATGCAATCTGTTACTCCAATTGTGGATGCAAGAACACCTCCATCACCGGACACAATACATGAACCATGGGTTGATTGGGAAAAACTGTATCAGGGGTTTTGAAGAACGGATGATAGGTGCTGTATTCCCCGAAGGCATCGAGGCATGGCTTGCACGACTAAGCTCAATAGAAGCCGATCAGGTTGAATGGGCGTTCGGGTGGTTACCCGATACTGAAGTAATATATATGGCAGCCGAGGAGTGTTATATTCTTCTGATGGGGATCCGCAGTGTCCAACCATATGTTCCTCATCGTGTATTACGTCAACTAGGAAGGTTTCGGGTTATTCCTACCGATCAAGATCTGAGGAAGTACGCCATTGAGTTAAGCCCAGGAGTCGTATTCCCCGAAGAGAAGATTAGAAAGCTGTGGCATGAATGCAGGTTCCTTGAGCCTAAAACCATGGTCCGGGAACTAGCTAAGGGTGAGGTGGACCCAAAGTACAATGTGTGGTTTGGGAAAAGATTTCAGATTCGTCGGAAATGTTCTAAAAGAGCCCATGTCCAACAGTTCACGGAAGATTCACAGGAGCAATGGAATTGGCTAGCAAAGGAGGAGGGGTACAGGACGAAGATTAGCAGGATAGAACAGCAGGTCCGGGACCTTCAGTTCGAGAAGAACATGCAAGCCGCCGCCGACGAAGGAGACAAAAAGAAGTTGGCACAAGAAAATGACTTCTTGAGAGCTCAAATCCAGCAAATGAAAAGGGATGCTGACAGACAGTTGAGGAGTCGGGCGGACGAAAAATTGATAAAGGGTTTGAGAAGCCAAGTTACCGATGTCCAAAGAGAATTGGAAGAGTCGAAGGCCCAAACAATGAGGATCCGTGCTAGCCGGAGAAAGGAGGCACATCAACATGCACTTCACCTACAACGGGTGGAAGAAGATTACACTGAGATCATCACTAGTCTAAGGGAAGCAAATGTTATCCTCGGGGAGCGGGTTTTCAAGCAAGCCCGAGATGCCAGAGCAGACCTCGACCGTTGCCACGATTTGATGGCCCGACTGCAAGAACAAGTGGATAGGCTCCTAGACCAAGTCACCAACAACGCTCGAAGATTGGGGGCGAAAAACCAGCAGATAGAACAGCTACTTGGAGAAAGAGACATGATCAAAGACAGAATTGGGGAAATCGGGCATTATGTCACCATGAAGTGCTTAGCTTGTGAACAAATGCCCCGCACCGACCTTTTTGCTTCGGTTATGGGTTATGTTCATCGGATCATGAGAGAGTTAAGGGGACTGCACAAGGACCTCACACCAAGGCCCGCGGCAAGGCCGAATGATGCCTCGCGGGCCCCCAGGAATTTTAGAGCATTAGATTTTTGATTAAAGTGTATTTTGAAATATTGGGTCAAGCTAGTTGGCATTTTTATTTTTACTTTTTCGAGTCAAGCACTTTCTTTTATTTTTCGATTATTGTAAGACAAGTTTTGTAACTTTAAGGTTTTATTTGATATAAAAGTCACCGAATTTTGCCACAATCTTGTTACCAGAACTACGCTCGGTCTGATTCACGCGGGGACGTGATACGTAGGCAATCCACATAAGATTCGACCACCACTAAAAAGAAAGGAAAAGGATACGAAGGTTAATAACAATAAGGCTTTCAAGGATAGTTGAAAAAGAGAAAAGAAAAAGAAGAAAAAGAAAAGAGAAAAAGAGAAAAGCTGGAATGACGCATGTTACGAGTACATGTAGAAAGGGTTATTTGGTTAGGTACATTACATCCAACGTGCTATAACATATCTGTTAAACTCGGTAAACTAACAAGTTTGTTGCATTTCCGGAAAAGTTTAGCAGTTGGTTTGACAGAATATACTGGCCAGCCACCATTACCGTACTAGATCTAAAGGGCCAATTACAGCAAGCATGTCTAGTTCCGGTAAAAGTCTCGAGGAAGAGAAATCGGAGATGCAAATCATGAAAGAGGAGGTAGAACGGTTGAGACATCAGATAACAGAGATGCACCTAACCTGGGCTAGGGGACAGTCCTCACCAAACCTCCCTACTCTCGCCTCAGCTCCGGAACATCCACCCATCGATCCTTCGACAAGCGCCCCGATCTATCCATACTTTCAGGGGGAAAACCCATATGCCACCCACATTCCACCAGCCAAACCAAATCCTCCTCCAGTCACCCTTGTTTTCGTGGCACCTCCACCTGCTCCTCTGCAAAGGCCGGCCAACGAGCCATATGTTCAGATCCATGACAACTCTTACTATCCCCCAGAGCCTACTTTCAGGGCTCCTGAACCACAATCACACACCCCTCACTGGGATAACCCGGCAGAACCGGAAAAGCACTTCCAAAGTTCGGAACATGAGGAAGTTATTAGAAAAGTTAAAAGCCTGGAGCAGTCCTTCAGGAATATGCACGGTTTGGGCAACCAGGTCAGTGTCGCTTACAAGGATCTGTGTCCGTTCCCCGATGTCCAGTTGCCGGCCGGGTTCAAAATACCCAAATTTGACCTATACGAGGGGCATGGTGATCCTATAGCCCACCTCCGAGGGTTTTGTAGTAAAATGCGAGGAGCCGGAGGATGAGACGAGATTTTGATAGCTTACTTCGGCAGAGTCTGGGGAGGATCTGCGCTGGAGTGGTACACTAGACAGGACCCCAGCAGATGGTTTACGTGGGATGATTTGGCTCAAGCTTTTATCGGTCAGTTCCAGTACAATCTTGAAATAATCCCCGACCGCTTATCATTGCTAAAATTAGAGAAGAAACCCGCTGAAAGTTTCAGAGAATTTGGTTTCCGCTGGAGGGAACAGGCAGCAAGGGTAGATCCGCCTATGAGAGAGAGCGAGATGGTGGATTACTTCTTGCAGACACTAGAGCCAACCTACTTCGGACATCTGGTGACGTCCGTGGGCAAATCATTCACTGAGGTGATAAAAATGGGGGCTATGATCGAGGAAGGCTTGAAAGCCAACAAGATCATGAGCTACTCAACATTGAAAGCCACCACTCAGGCTATCCAAAGTGGCACTGGAGGAGTACTCGGGAAAAAGAGGAAAGAGGAAGTCGCGGCAGTTGAGTCCGGGACGTGGTTCAGAAATAGAGGCCCCGCACCCCAATATAGCCCGCCCCAGCCTCACCACCAAAATCACTTCCACAACCCATATAACCACCCGCAACATTACTATCCAGCACCTGATCCCCATTTTACTGTCCATCACGCACAGTCCTATTCTGCACCTCCCGTCCATGCACCGTGGCATGCACCAAACCCGCAGAACAATTATCCACCCCCAAGAGCTTACAGAAACCCCTCGGGCGCGAGTTTTCGTCCGAACCAGGCATTCAGGGGCGACATGGCGCCAAGGCCAAAGACTTTCACTCCCTTGGGAGAGTCTTACACCAGTCTGTTCCACCGGTTGAAGCAAGTAGGGTTGCTAAATCCGGTTGAAGCTAAGCTACCAAACCCTCTTCCAAAGAACCTGGACCATTCAGTAAATTGTGCATACTGCTCAGGATGTCCGGGACACGACACGGAAAAGTGTTGGAGGTTGAAAACAGCCATCCAGGAGCTCATCGACACTCGCAGAATTGAGGTCCAGACTCCAACAGAGCCCAACATCAACCAAAACCCACTTCCAACTCATCATGAGACCAACATGATCGAGTTGGTACGGGTAGAAGAAGGAAAGGAGAAAGCCTCTCAGACTGTAATGATGATCAAGTCTAGCGGGGTAGGAATGAGAAAGGGGCCGAGCCTTGATGAGCCATCCATTTGCAAGAAGGACGTACCAGGAGGGTCGGAAGCAGAAAAGGGAAGTGTGAACGAAGTACCGGTGAGGCCGGGGGAAGCAAAAATAGTTGTACCGGGGATAGCAACCAAGCCCGTCTTGACGGTAGCAGGCGTTCGAATGGATCCTTTCATCATCAAGCCAGCAATACAGTTGCCAATAACCGATAGCAAGGCTATTCCATGGAATTATGCTCGGATTACAACAACCTACAAAGGAAAGGAAGTAAAAGAGGAAGTTTGCGAAGCGCAAGGTTTGACCCGCTCGGGGAGATGTTTTGCCCCTGCGGAATTGAGGAAGATCACTCCGGCAACATTGAAAAAGCCGGTAACTGACGAAGAGGCGGAAGAATTCCTGAAAAAGATGAAGCTGCATGACTATTCCGTCTTAGAGCAGCTGAAGAAAACGCCTGCGCAAATCTCATTGCTATCCTTGCTGATACATTCTGAAGAACATCGGCAAGCTTTGATGAAAGTTCTGAATGAGGCTCACGTACCGGATAAAATCTCAGTGAGTCATTTGGAGAAGATCACCAATAGGATCTTCGAAGCGAATCGGATCACCTTCACCGATGATGAATTGCTCGAGGAAGGCACCGAGCACAACAAGGCTTTATATCTTACGGTAAAGTGTGAGGAGTCGGTGGTTACCAAAGTCCTTGTCGATAATGGGTCCAGTGCTAACATTTGTCCTCTCTCTACGCTGGACAAGTTGAAAGTGGACATCGGCAGGATACGCAAGAACAGCATATGTGTTCGAGGGTTTGATGGAGGAGGCAAGGCATCGGTCGGGGACATAGTGTTAATCTTGACAATTGGACCGGTGGAGTTCACCATGGAATTCCAGGTGCTGGACATGGTAGTGTCATATAACCTTCTGATAGGGCGACCGTGGATCCATGCCGCAAGAGCAGTTCCATCCAGCCTACACCAACTCATCAAGTTTGAGTGGGACCAACAGGAGATCGTCGTCCATGGAGAGAATGATCTACAACCAGGCACCATCGTCCCCTTTGTTGAGACAGAAGAAGATGTTGGGCCATGGGTATACCAGATCTGCGATGTGGTATCCGCCAACCGAGTTCCGGAAGGGGAGTGCATTCCCAATGACAGAATAATTACTGCAGACGTCATGGTGGCTCATGAAATGTTGAGACACGGTTTCATACCCGGCAAAGGTCTAGGTGCATCTCTGCAAGGAATCATACAACCGGTATCCGTGGTCGAAAACGTGGGAACCTTCGGCTTGGGATTCAAGCCAACATCAGAGGACATCCGGCGAGCCAAGAGGAGTAAGCAGAAGACATGGGTGCTCCCGAAGCCTGTTCCACGCCTTTCCCAATCTTTTGTCGGGTCTGGAGTAAGAGGACATCCGACGACAAAGATTCCCGGTCCTACGATTAGGCCAGACGAAGAGTTCTTAAGAAAGTTTGAGGATCTATTTGCAGACGTATGCATGCTCGAGGATGGTGAAGGATCCAGCCATGCCGAGATACAGTTTGTGGGACCAAAGGCAAAACTGAATAATCGGAAGGCTACTCCTCTCCCTGTCCGGAAGGAGTCTTGGTAGTTTGTTTTGGATTGTTTTCTTTCGAAATTTCATGTTGGGGGTTGTCCCCGGAGTAAAATCCATTTGTTTTAGTTCATTTTGATTTAAGTTTGCAAGTTTGTTTTTCCTTGTACTGTTCCCATTAATGAAATTTTGTTCCCTTCGCGTCTAATTTTGTTTATTTTCCTTCTTTTTACTTTTCTGAACAGCCTTCTTTCAACTGATCTTAATGATATGGCGTGCTTAAAGATTAATCAACCCAGTCTAGAAAGTCAATCGGGTTTGGAAATAATAACGCATGAAATAAGAAGTGACGAGAGTGAATCGGAATACGGCGATGATGAAGCCGCAGAAGAAATCGGTGAAGAATTAAGTCACTTCGAGGAAAAACCCAAACCAAATTTAAATGATACTGAGGCTGTTAATCTGGGGAACGCAGATGACGTCAAAGAAACCAGAATAAGTGTCCATATTGAACCCAACCTGAGAGAAGAGTTGATCAAAACACTCATGGAGTTTAAAGACATTTTCGCATGGTCGTACGACGACATGCCAGGACTCAACACTGATCTAGTAGTTCACAAATTACCCACTGATCCGGCATATCCTCCCGTCAAGCAAAAACTGCGAAAATTCAAGACGGAGATGAGTGTAAAGATCAAAGAGGAAGTAACCAAGCAGTTGCAGGCGAAAGTCATTCGCGTCACTCGATACCCCGAATGGTTGGCTAACGTAGTACCGGTGCCAAAGAAAGACGGAAAGATCAGAGTATGCGTAGACTACCGCAATCTCAACAAGGCAAGTCCTAAGGATAATTTCCCGCTTCCCAATATCCATATCCTGATTGATAATTGTGCTGGACGTGAAATCGGATCCTTTGTGGACTGTTATGCGGGATATCATCAGATCTTGATGGATGAAGAGGACGCAGAAAAGACGGCTTTTATCACACTATGGGGGACTTATTGCTACCGGGTGATGCCATTTGGTTTGAAGAACACAGGGGCAACATACATGAGGGCGATGACTACGGTATTCCATGACATGATACACAAGGAAATTGAAGTGTACGTGGATGATGTGATCATAAAATCTAGACGTCAAGAAGACCACGTTGCCGACCTCAGGAAGTTCTTTCAAAGACTTCGAAGATATGACATCAAGCTCAATCCGGCCAAGTGTGCATTCGGAGTTCCATCCGGAAAGTTGCTAGGATTCATCGTCAGCCGACGGGGCATTGAGTTGGACCCATCCAAAATCAAGTCCATTCCAGGAATAACCCCCGCCAAAGAATAAAACAGAGGTAATGAGTTTGTTGGGAAGGTTAAATTACATCAGTAGGTTTATTGCTCAGCTTACAGCAACCTGTGAACCCATATTCCGTCCGTTGAAGAAAGACGCTGCGATAGAATGGACGACAGAATGTCATGAAGCGTTTGACCAAATCAAAGGGTATCTGTCAAACCCACCCGTACTAGTTCCGCCTGAACCGGGTAGACCCTTGATTCTTTATCTGACGGTTTTGGAGAATTCGTTCGGCTGCGTACTGGGGCAGCATGATCTTACTGGCAGGAAGGAACGGGCCATTTACTACCTCAATAAGAAATTCACGGTCCACGAGGTCAAGTACACTCATCTAGAAAAGACATGTTGCGCTTTGACTTGGGTAGCCCAAAAGTTGAAACATTATTTGTCTTCTTACACCACTTACCTCATTTCGCGTTTGGATCCGTTGAAGTATATTTTCCAGAAACCTATGCCTACAGGGAGGTTGGCAAAATGGCAAATATTACTTACAGAGTTTGACATCATATACGTGACAAGGACGGCTATGAAAGCTCAAGCCCTGGCCGATCACTTAGCTGAAAATCCTGTTGATGACGAATACGAACCTTTGAGGACGTATTTTCCGGATGAGGAGGTGTTGCAAATTGAGGGGTTAGAACTAACCAAGGATCCGGGGTGGAAGCTCTTCTTCGACGGAGCGGCGAACGCAAAGGGAGTCGGAGTAGGGGCTGTGCTCATATCTGAAACTGGACATCATTACCCTGTTACTGCTCAACTGCGTTTTCACTGTACCAATAATATGGCTGAGTACGAGGCATGTATCTTGGGGTTGCGATTAGCGGTGGACATGGATGTACAGGACGTCTTGGTCTTGGGGGACTCGGACCTTCTGGTACATCAGATTCAGGGAGAATGGGAAACCAGAGATTTAAAGCTTATCCCGTATCGTCGGTGCTTGCATGATCTGACCAAGCGCTTTCGATCAGTAGAATTCAGACACATCCCAAGGATGCATAATGAGGTTGCCGACGCTCTAGCTACTTTAGCGTCAATGCTACATCACCCGGACAAGGTTCGTGTCGATCCGTTACATATCCAGGTCCGGAATCAACATGCTTATTGTAATATGATAGAAGAAGAGATGGATGGTGAGCCATGGTTTCATGATGTTAAAGAGTACCTCAGGTTAGGAATATACCCAGAGCAAGCAACTGGAGACCAAAAGAGAGCTATTCGGCGGTTGGCGAACGGATTTTTCCTTAGTAGAGGGGTGCTGTACAAAAGGACCCCAGATTTGGGATTGTTGAGATGTATAGATGCGAGTCAAGCCACAACCGTGATGACAGATATACACTCCGGAGTTTGTGGACCACACATGAGCGGGTATGTATTGGCAAAGAAGATTCTTCGAGCAGGATATTACTGGCTCACTATGGAGCGTGATTGTATAAGTTTCGTGCGAAGATGCCATCGGTGTCAGATACACGGAGATTTGATTCATTCTCCACCGACCGAATTGCATACAATGTCGGCACCATGGCCGTTTGTTGCGTGGGGTATGGATGTTATTGGACCTATAGAACCTGCAGCTTCCAATGGTCATAGGTTCATTCCGGTAACGATCGACTACTTTACCAAGTGGGTGGAGGCCAAAACCTTCAAATCAGTAACCAAGAAGGCTGTGGTAGACTTCGTACATTCCCACATCATCTGCAGGTTTGGAATTCCAAAGATAATCATCACAGATAACGGTGCCAATCTTAACAGCGGATTGATGAAGGAGGTCCGCCAACAGTTCAAGATTACACACCAAAATTCCACACCATATCGTCCCAAAGCAAATGGTGCGGTTGAGGCAGCAAACAAGAATATAAAGAAGATATTGAGGAAGATGGTAGAAGGGTCTAAGCAATGGCATGAAAAGTTACCATTTGCTCTGTTGGGTTATCGCACTACCGTCCGGACTTCGGTAGGTGCAACTCCTTACTTGTTGGTATACGGGACTGAAGCAGTAATACCCGCAGAAGTTGAAATTCCATCCCTCCGAATTGTCGCTGAAGCTGAGATTGACGACGATGAGTGGGTCAAAACCCGATTAGAGCAATTGAGCTTGATCGATGAAAAGAGATTGACAGCAGTATGTCATGGCCAATTGTATCAAAAGAGAATGGCAAGAGCATATAACAAGAAGGTACGTCCCAGGAAATTTGAAGTGGGACAACATGTGTTGAAAAGAGTTCTACCACATCAGGCCGAAGCGAAAGGCAAGTTCGCTCCAAATTGGCAGGGACCGTTTGTTGTGACTAGGGTATTATCCAATGGCGCGCTATGTCTAACTGATATTGAGGGAAGATGCACTGATATGGCTATCAATTCCGATGCGGTCAAGAGATATTATGTGTAAATTCTTTAATGTATTTGTCAACGTTTGGTTTCGTTTGTGTGTATTTTGGCATTTTTCGGAGAGTGAAATGACAGAGGCAATTTTTCTACTACCCAAACACTTTAACCCTTGTTTTCCCCTTCGAGCCTTAATAATTCTTTCATATACCCTCTTTCGGAATCACCAAGGAAGATGTGTAACAAAATAGAAAAAAAAACAAAGAAAAGACACAAGAAAAAGTGAACTACGTTCGACCTGATTCCTCAAGAAGGATACGTAGGCGCCACACGGCTCGGTCATAATAAAATAAAAATCAAAGATTCCCCAAGCAACAAAACTGGGGCAGAAGTCATTGTTTCGTTTGAAAGATAGTGTGGATTCCGAAAGTTGTAATGAGCTAACCGTTGAGGTTAAACCCCTTTTCTCTAGCCTCACGCACATAAACCACATTAAGAACCAAAAAGACCTCTCGATCAGTATTTGAGAAATGCCAAGTCATGCGAGTGAAACTACGAGTGACACTTCAATCCTCGACTGAATTTAGGACTTACAAGCTGAAAAGGGATGGCCCCTTTAGAGGAAGTTCTATGGATAATACCCCAGCCCGCCGTAGGGAAAGAAAGCAAAAATGAGAGAGTCTTAACGGTGAAAACCCTCGCGGGCACCTTAAGGCGAAGGAAGTTGAGAGGAGTAAGATGAGAGAGTCTTACGGTGAAAACCTTTACGGGCACCTTAAGGCGACGGGAGATAGAGAGAAATGAGAGAATCTCATTAGTGAAAACCCTTTGAAGGGCACCGTGAGGTGACAAGACGAGATGGTTACAAGATGTCTGCATGAGACAAGGTTTGGACATCCGTTTACCTCTAGCAGAACGCGGCATCAGAAAGTGATTGATATGAATAGACTGGGTAGTTTAATCTCAAAGGCGCGGCATAACCGTTGGATTAGCCACACATTCAGATAAGTTTTTCCTATTTTTGAGTTCGGAAAAGTTTTCCCTTTCTTTTGTCATTTGCGGTCAACATTCTTTTTCTTTTCTTTAGTTTTCGAAAATCGATTTTTCAAAGCTTACTACCAAGTCTCCCAAAGGGTACAATGAAAATGAATAGGCGAGGAACGAGGCAATAAGGCAAAAGGCGTTCCGATATGAAGTTTGGAACGACGGGTTGATTGAAAGGTTCACAGGAATTATGGAGTACAATGGACACATATTACACATCCGAAAGATGATTTCCAACAACAGATCATCGACTAAAAAGGTCGGATCAAACTGAAGGTTGGAATAAAGGGGAGAGATGAGAGACTATCTGTGGAAAAAGCATCATCCCCAGCAACGTCGTCCTCAAAAGTTCGAGGGAGGCCAAGCAGCTGAAAGAGAAAAGGAAAATTACCCCAACAAGAGTAGCATGACCACTCGCTACGTTTTGAAACTAACAATTTTTCTTTGATTTAAAGCAGGAAAGGAGGGTTCGTCGGCGGAAAAGCATGCCACGTAGAAGGTCATCAAACTGGGGCAGAAAATTTTCTCCCATTGCGAAAATTTTCTTGAAAGCAAATACCCAGGGGGTAAGGATACCGAGATTTCGGGAAATACCAGTTTCCGAGCAGAATAGTTTTGAGAGAGGCCAGACAACACGAGGGGGCGATCTTTAAGCCTGTTATCATCCCCGGCAGTTGTTGGGAAAATGAAACGCTAACTTCAAAATTTCCCCAGCAGTATCATCCCCAGTAGGTGAGTAAACAGTTCCGAAGATATCTCCGGCAGCCAAAGGAAAAGTAACACGACCCAGGGGGAAAGCAATTCCAAGACAAGGTAATTCAGAAGAAAAGGTGGCCCAAGGGGCGATGCAGGAAGAAGAAAAATGGTACAAAAAGCAAAGGAAGGCGATAAGGATAGGATGAAATTAGTGAGCTGTAGTTGAAGTCAGGGAGCCCGCCTGAAGAATGGAGTGGCGATTTAGTTTTGAAGTTGTAGTTGAGGTCAGGGAGCCCGCCTGGAGAATGGAGTGGCGATTTAGTTTTAAAGTTGTAGTTGAAGTCAGGGAGCCCGCCTGAAGAATGGAGTGGCGATTTAGTTTTAAAGTTGTAGTTGAAGTCAGGGAGCCCGCCTGGAGAATGGAGTGGCGATTTAGTTTTGAAGTTGTAGTTGAAGTCAGGGAGCCCGCCTGGAGAATGGAGTGGCGATTTTATTTTGACGTAGTAGTTGAAGTCAGGGAGCCCGCCTGAAGAATGGAGTGGCAATTTTTATTTTGAAGTAGTAGTTGAAGTCAGGGAGCCCGCCCGGAGAATGGAGTGGCGATTTTATTTTGAAGTAGTAGTTGAAGTCAGGGAGCCCGCCCGGAGAATGGAGTGGCGATTTTATTTTGAAGTAGTAGTTGAAGTCAGGGAGCCCGCCCGGAGAATGGAGTGGCGATTTTATTTTGAAGTAGTAGTTGAAGTCAGGGAGCCCGCCCGGAGAATGGAGTGGCGATTTTATTTTGAAGTAGTAGTTGAAGTCAGGGAGCCCGCCCGGAGAATGGAGTGGCGATTTTATTTTGAAGTAGTAGTTGAAGTCAGGGAGCCCGCCCGGAGAATGGAGTGGCGATTTTATTTTGAAGTAGTAGTTGAAGTCAGGGAGCCCGCCCGGAGAATGGAGTGGCGATTTTATTTTGAAGTAGTAGTTGAAGTCAGGGAGCCCGCCCGGAGAATGGAGTGGCGATTTTATTTTGAAGTAGTAGTTGAAGTCAGGGAGCCCGCCCGGAGAATGGAGTGGCGATTTTATTTTGAAGTAGTAGGAAGCACGCGAGGAGACATCGGAGCCGGCAGGATGGCAAGGAGCATGACAAGATCAAGTTAAAAAGGATAGATAAGAATTTGTAGTACTGTAACTTAGTCTAGCTTCTTATTTTTCGTTTAGAACGATGTAACAAGGGGATCAGTTAAGCAGTGGCGCCAGCAGCAACAGCAGTAACAGCAGTAACAGCAAGATCACAGCAATCATGGTAGTCCCAGCTACCAAAACTTCCCGAACTACATTGACCTGATTCCCTTTTAGCCAGGGATATGTAGGAGACCTTCTGAAGCAAAGGTTCGGTCAAACTTTTCCAAAAATGCTTCATACGGAGTGCTCAAACGGGCAAAAAAAATCGCTCGTATCCGCTCACTTATCTTTGCACGAAAACTCTTCGGGTTCCACGCAAAGAGGGGCAGCTGTGAGCACGTGATTTTTGCCTCGCACGAATTACTCCTAAAAATTCAAAATAAAATACTTCTGTGTTGTATGCAATTTTTTGTGGATTTTATGTTAATTTTCTCTTATTGTTTGCGTTTGCGTGTCCGTGTTTAAATAAATAAAAAATATAAAAAAAATACAAAAATATACTGCGTTTGTACATGAAATTCAAGTGTGCAATTAAGAGTAATTAAATTTGTTTTATGAAAATGAAAAATGACAAAAAATATATACCTTTTGCATGTTTTTTACCATTTAAGGCCCAATTGTGTAATTTTATCTTAATTTGTTATTTTTATAACGTGTGATAATTTTATTAAGCATCAATTTGTTATTGGTGAATTAATTAGGATTATTTTTATAATTTTTTGCATTAGGATTTCGGTTTACATTTTTATTAATTTAGAAAAAAAAAATGAAGAAAAACAAAATCAAATAAAGAGTTAAAAATCCGGATTGGGCCAATTGAAGACCAGGCCCAATGTAATTACCCAATCCCTTACCCGATCCGCCCAACCCCAAGTGGCCCCGTTGATCTGGACCGTTGGATTTTATTATCCAACGGCCCAAATTAAGTCGGGCGTTTAATTATACCCAAAACCCATTTACCCGTTTCCATTCGGCCAAACGACGGCGTTCAGGTTTAATGGGATGATCTGGACCGTTGGTTCCCACCATCCAACGGCCCAGATCAAGCAATCCATTTTCAATACACCAAACACCCCCAAAACCCCTTGTATCGATTCACTTCTCGTTCACCCGTTCAGCCTCTCAAACGCCCTAGCCGCCCGCCGCCGTGCGCCGCCTGCCGAAAATCTCCTCACGGCGGTTCCGGTAGGCCAACGGCCACCAAATTAACACCAACCCTTCTCCTCACCTCCCTCTCTTCGAATCCGGCCTCCGTTAGTCTCGAATCCGTTTCGAGCGTGTCGAATATTGAATCAAAGGTCGCCGAAATTTGAAAACCATGCCAAACCTCACCAAAATCACACCATAGCTTCCCCTCACCTCCCTCATACCCCCACCGGCTTTAGTTTTGTTCGAATCAAGCCCTAACCCCTTAACCCCCAAATCGAGCCCTCAAGAACCCTAGAATTAAGAAACTAGGGATTTCATTCGAACTGAAAGAAATTGAGGTTAATAAACTTTAATTGGAATGTTTTCATTTGAAAACATTTCAATTAAAGTCTATTTGACTTCAAATGCGCAACCTCGACTCCTTTCGAACCCGAGTCGGCCAAGTTCCAATTCTTTGTTTCAAGGTATTTCTGTTCTTGTTTAATTGTATTTGTCGTTTCAATTTAATTGTTTCTAGTTTTCGTTTTTTTTGTTGTTTTATTCTTCCGCCAATTCTCTGTTTTCTTCATCTCTTTGGGACCTTTTTATTTGGTCGATTCTTGTTGTTTCTTTGATTGAAAAATGAATGATATGCTTAGTGTGATTAAGGTCGTCATGCTAATTAGTTCGTATTTGTTGGTCTCCTGTTATGTCAAAAACCATGAATCACGGATTTGTTTGGCGTTTGCTTGTTCTTGATTGTATATGTTGGGATCAATTAAGTAAATGTCGTCGCTTAGTTATACGAGTTTTCCTGTTAAAACACTGGATAGTGATTAATGTTGTTGATTTGATCCGAAATCATTACCAAGTGAAGTTCTTGAATTGTTTGTGACTTTAAATTAAGTCTTGAATCTGAGGTGGCTGTTAGCATCAGTGATTAATCAGAGGTGGCATATTTTAAGATTAAGATGCCCTGCACAGCCTAGTGGAACCTGCTGTTACAGCAGGGCACTCCACCAGGTTTCCACTTAGCATTTAAACTGATTTAAGCCCACACTTAAACAGGACTTAGTGCCTAACACAGAGAATATAATGGGCTGGCAGAGAAGAGTATGGGCAGGGTGGGTTTTCTGATTATTGTACCTTAGGGTGTCATTGGTTTCTCAAGTATAAATAGAAGGTTGAAGAGAATAGGCAGGACTCTTCTTTCTCTTTCGAAAAACAGGATACATTAGGGAGGGAATTGTAAGAGGGGGAAGCTTTCTGAATATTCTGAAATACAAAGAGCAGAGTTAAGACATACAGGAGGGTCTTTAGTTTGAGTGGAGGTTTCAGTTAATTCTAAAGCTGAAAGATAGTTGGCATTCTCTGTTTTTCTGTTACATACTTGGATTTAAGTAATAGGCAGAATTTTGGGTATTTGGATTGTTGTTTGAAGTCAATTGTGGTTCAAACATTTGGGTGCACAAGTCCCCTGGGGTATTTCATAAGTATAGGGGTCTGTTTGATTCTGGAAGTCTTTGTTGTTGGTCTCTTCGAAGTAGTGGAGTCTTTGGTCATTGATTTCTCTCTCGGGAGTCTGTTTGCTGGGACACTTTGGTTGCTGTTTGGTTACTGCTATACTGCTGACTGCCACACTTTGTCACTGCTCACTCTTCCTTCTTTTTCCATATTCCAGGTACACATCCCTGTTATTGTAGTTTTCTTGGTTCGAAAAGGAAATGAAGCCTGAAGCTCCCTGTTGAATCTGTCAAATACATGTAGTGTCCAAAGTTCTTGTGTTTGTATGAGTACATATAATTGGATCTATCATACTGGTTTGGGTTGTAAGAAATGCATTTAGATCCAAACACACTGTCATTGGACATGCATAGGAACTTGAGTTATTCCTGCTGCATCTATGCTTAAATCTTCTCTATTCATGGTGTGTAATTTCCAAATCTGTTAATATTAGATCTTATGTTAAAATTGAGATTAGCTATTTGTTTAAGTAGAAGGTTTAAGGTAATTTGAACACCCGTGAGGAATGATATCTTGAACTTGCAAAAAATATATGATAGTGGCTCTTTGAGGATTATTTGAATTCAAAGTAAGTTCTTTCCATATAATTGTCCACCATAGACTCGAATCTACTCACTTAGTTAACTAATCGTATGTTTGCTCGAATTGGTTATAGTTGAGTAGAATTTTGTCATACTGTAGGAATTGGTGCGTTATTACTCAACTGAACGACGTAATTAGATTAAAGGAATCGGGGGTACATTTCATGTGACCCGACTCCAATTTTGAACGAGATTAAATAAAGCGTGTCAAGAACCGCAGGCGCATTTCATGTAGTGTGGCTCGTAACATGTTTTAAATAATTTGGAATCAACTCCTAAATAGATATAGCGGGATGTAGTTCGCTTTAAATTTGAATTAGAAGTGCGCCTCGCTTAACAGTTATACAAATCGCAGGGCCCTTCATAAGTGTATATATAAAGTGCTTAGATTTCGAGATGTGCTGTTTCTTAGCAAATATCATGGCCTTCTCAAAAGTGTAAATAAGTAATCGCTCTAGGCGCATATTTTAATAATTTTACCTTCTTAAGTACGGGTGTGCATTTCATGCGACCCAAATCCAAATCCCAAAATGTTGAATAAGAATGTGTCGAGAATCCGGGTGCATTTCATGTGACGTGATTCGAAACGTATTTTTAGGCAACATTCTTTTCGCAAAATCATAATAATAATAATAAAAGCGGTAATGGGATATTAATTTGCATTAAGTATATAACCTGTAAAAAATCAGATAAATAAGCCGAATATGACAGTTGAGCGACCGTGCTAGAACCACGGAATTCGGGAATGCCTAACACCTTCTCCCGCATTAACAGAGTTCCTTATCTGGATTTCTGGTTTGCCGACCATTAAATAGAGTCAAACCTTTCCTCAATTCGGGTTTCAAACTGGTGACTTGGGACACCATAAATCTCCCAAGTGGCGACTCCGAATCTCTCAATAAATGAACCCCGTTTTGAGATGGAAGTATTTGATGTCTGGGGGATAGACTTCATGGGTTCCATCGTCATCTCCTACGGTAATAAGTATATTCTTGTTGCTGTAGATTATGTGTCCAAATGGGTGGAAGTTGTAGCATTACCCACCAATAATGCTAAGGTGGTGGTTGAGTTTCTCAAGAAAAACATATTCACTCGCTTTGGGAGATCGCATGCGATCATAAGCAACGGGGGCACTCACTTTTGTAACCCGGCCTTTGAAAAATTATTAGTGAAATATGATGTGCGCCATAAGGTGGCTACTCCATACCACCCGCAGATTAGTGGATAGGTTGAAATGTCCAACAGAGAAATCAAGAGTGTATTAACAAAAACAATGAACGCTACAAGGATTGACTGGTCAAGGAAGTTTGATGATGCACTATGGGCTTACAGGACAGCTTTCAAGACACACCAATTGGCATGTCACCATATAAGTTGGTGTTTGGGAAGGCTTGTCACTTACCAGTTGAACTGGAACATAAAGCATGGTGGGCACTAAAACAACTGAAACTCAACTTGGAAGTTGCGGGCACAATAAGAGTCAATGAATGACATGAGTTAGAGGAGTTCCGATATTTGGCTTTTGAAAGCACAAGGTTATATTAGGAGAGAATGAAGCGGTTGCATGACCAAAACATCATTGAGCGAAACTTCAAGTCCGGGGACAAGGTATTGCTTTATAATTCAAGATTACGATTGTTCCCGAGTAAGCTAAAGTCAATATGGTCTGGACCATTTCGTGTGGTTGAAGTATTCCCATCCATAGCTGTGGAAGTTGCCACTGAAGATGGCTCTCTCACATTTAAGGTCAATGGTCAGCAGTTAAAATTGTACATGGGTATGGACGAGCCCAAGGAGGAGTCCGAGCTATATTTGAATGATCCACAAAGGTCGAGCGAAACTTAAATGCTCTAAGATGAGTCGTGACGTGACGTTAAGTCAGGCGCTATGTGGCAGGCAACCCATGAAATTGTTGTAATTGTAACTCTTATAGTTTAGCTTATAAAATGAAAAAAAAAAGAAAAAAAGAAAAATGCAACCGCTATGCGTTAGAATTGGAGAGGGTCGCGACCGCGGCAGACCCCGTCGCGACCCAAGTAAGTATCCGGTTAAAAAAAGTTCCCTTTCCCATCTTATAACCTAACCTAAAATAACATCTTCCCCACCCCCCACCCATTATTTACCTAAACTAGCCGCCCCTCAACTCAAATTTTCTCCTCATTCTCTCTAAAAACCCCACAATCTCTCTCTTTGTTATCTTCTTCTTCCTCCTTCACTTCCCCCTCAATCCTCCTCCATCACCACCTTCACTCTTGAACCTTCATCAAGTAAGTATTTTCTCCTCTTCTCTCTATTTATTTCTAGTTTTATGTAGTGTATTTTAGTTTAGTGTAGTTTTCAATTAAACCCTAGTTAGGCTTAGTGTAAAAATTTGAGTTTTTGCCTTATTTGGAAGTTGCCATTGTTGTATATGTTATTCTTGAAGTTGTTGGTGCTAAAATTGGTTGAATATCCATAATTGATTTATTTTTATATTGTTTTGGTGGCTTGGAGGCCTAAAAATATGTTTGTGTGGTATAATATGGTGATTGTGCCATGTGTTGGCATTATGTTGTAATTGTGGTGGGATAGTTTGTACCCACGTTTGGTTTGGTTTGTTGTACTTGTAGAGGTTATATATAATTGTGTAGGGGTGTGTTGTAATGGATGGGTGATGTTTATATGGTGGTTATGTAAAGTATGCTTAACATTGAAAGATGTAAGTGTGGGATGAACTATGCCGGAAGTGGTGGAAAAGTAGAAAATACTTGTGGGACTTTCGTATACATGGTTGGACTGAATTGAGGGAGTTTAATTGTGGTAATCGGGTGGTGAATTCTGAGTAACCATCCGAGTGTCTATTGTTATAGACATATTTGATATAGTTTGCTGCTTTTTTTCAGGATTATGGCTCCCAAAAGATCGAGACAAGCAGCAGGGCCCTCTAGGCAACCAACCTATGATGAAACCTGATTTGCCTCGGAAGTGGCTGAGGATGATTTTCATGCCAAAGCCACTAAGAGTTTTCTATAAGAGATTCCGATCAATCTTCGTGTTGAGAAAGCATATATGTATGAGGAAATTAGGCGACGGGAGATTGAGTTCTTATTCCAGGAACCAGCTTCTATCAACAAGATGTTGGTCCGTGAGTTTTATGCCAACTGTACATTCCACATATGCATGGAGCTGTTTGTTCGGGGCAAGGGATTCATTGCCAAGGTTCCTACGATCCGGAAGGTGTTGAGACTACCACCATTCAGTAGTGATGTGGACTATTATCACGATAAGCCGGGTGTCACTTGGGAGATTATGATTGAGGCATTGTGCGTAGGAGGGCGACCTCTATGGATAAGGGACCAAATAACCCGCAACTCCACCTCCTTCACGCACTTGGCCAAATGTTGGCTCATAGTGATTTGCAACAGGTTCCTCCCTTCAAGTAAAACCACGGATGTTAATTTCAACAGCGCGGTCTTAACTTGGTGTTTTGTCACTCAAAAAGAGTTTGATGCCGCCCGGATAATTGGTGATGAGATGATACTCCGGGGCCCTCTGAAGACAAAAGGATTCTATTTCCCTTCCTTAGTCACCACACTATGTTTGATGAGTCATACACCCACCTTACCAACGAATGGAGAATTGCCACAAAAAGATCCATTCAGGGCCTCAGGTATTAGGGTGGGATGAGGTATCAGCGGAACAATAGATATTGATGATGAAGATGATGACCCTGTCCCGGTTGCCCGTCCAGGAGGTCCACAGACAGTGCTGGTCCATCTAAGTGCACATACTCTGGGGTAGTCTTTTACAATCGCAGTCCACGAGACCTATGCTAAGGTCTTTGGAAGAAGAAGTGGCGGATCTTCGCTCTTTAATCGAGGCAACATAGAATGAGGTTTTCAAGGCCTCAGAAGCTCGAAATGATTAATTACATAAGTGATGACCCTTTGGGTCGTCACAGTCTCTGACTCTAATTGAGTCTCAGGGAAGTCTTTTTACCCCTCTATTCTTTATCCTATTTATATGACATGGGGACATGCTATAACTTTAAGTGTAGGGTGGGAGACTTACTCTATCTGTATGTTGTATTTTGTATAATTGTGTATACTGTAACTTGGTTTGTATATATTAGAGTAAGTTTAGTTTAATATTAGCTGACTTGGCCCGACGACGGACACCTGTTGACGGGTTTCTTAAGGGTCAAAGTCAGAATAAAAAAAATAAAAAAAATCATAAAACCCAAAAACAAAAGTAGAGGACTCTTCCTGATGACGGACTACTTGGATAGTACTCTTGTAGTCCATGTAGATATATTTTTGTTTTTAGTTTTTTTTTTCTTTTTCTTAGGTAGTGTATTATCTCACCCTTGGTTTTTCTTTTGACCACGGTTCTTTTCCAAGGGTTTCTCTTGAACCGGGTTAGGTAGATTTTTCTTTTTCTAGTTTTAGGTTTAGATGGGTGAAGGTCAATATGTAACCCCAACTATGCACACCTGTAAATAGCTAAAAAGGGAATTGAGAGTGTGATATCTAAGCTTGATTGTAGACTCTAACATATGCCTTAATTTTTCACGATTTGGCTTGCTTGAACACTTCTATGATTTTGTTGATGAACTAATTCGGAATGAGTTACATGCTAAGTGTGTGTGAGGTTTTTACTTGCATTATGTGTTTACATATGATACCTAGAACTTGCCCTGTGTGTTTGCAAAGCGAAATAGAAGTCGTTTAGTTTTAGAGATGATAGAGGCATTTCTTTGTGCAACCCCATAAAAAAACTGTGAATCCGCCTGTACATAATATCATAGTTAACCCCTTTGAGACTTAAGCATGCTCTTTGATAACCCTATAATGTTCTCAATATCTATGTTGAATAAACTAAATGTTGAACCTTACCTCCTAGAAGCACTTGATTTGTTAAAGAATATGCAAAAGTAAAAGTGTGGGGTTAGGGAGTTAGTTGAAAAGGGGGAATCAAGAATGAATGATTGAAATGGTAACCTAGCATTTGTATAGTAAATGTTCTAAAAACCCAAAAAAAGAAGCCAGTTGCACCTAAAAGAAAAGTGGGGATTAGAAGTAAATCAAAATGTGGAATAATGGTTGGGTTGAGCATAAAGAGAAACAAAATGGAAGTTGGTATTAAAAAGTGCTCAGGGAGGATAGCCACTATATTCAAAAGTATCATACCCATCATGTAGCCTACATTACAACCTTAAAAGACCGCTTGATCTTTGACTGAATGGCTCGATTAGTAGAGTATTACACTAGGGGAAAGCTTATGGTGTGTCTGTGTGGCATGTAAATGCTCTTTGCTAAGAGTGAGTGAATTCTTTCTATATATAGTTCCTTGTTGTAAATTTTATGTGTGTAGAATTTCTCTCAGCTTTTGTATTGAGAGGGCATGTAACTCAGGAAGAAGAAGTAAGTCTTGAAGTCTGTTAGAGTAATTAGAGTGAGCAATAATGTGTCTTGGCATGAGAGTCTGCAGTTGAGTAAGGATTGTGCACTACTTAGGTTAATCATTGATAGTAGCTAGTGTGATATACTTTTGGGGTAATACATGGAAAAGTTAGGCCTAGAAGGATGATAAAATTTGCTCGAGGACAAGCAAGGTTTAAGTGTGGGATGTTGATAATAGGTGAATTTTACTATATTCATGCCCTAAATAATCACCTTCTCAAGTTGTTTTGATAATATATATGATGACAAAATGCGCTTAATAGTATTTTTTATGAATTGTAGGTACAAAATGGTTAAGGAAGGCTAAGGAGAAATTTTGGAGTCAAAAGTTGAAGAAAAAGGCCATATATGCAAAATGCCATTGAACCCACGCCTGCACAGCCCTGAAGATTCAGAAAACATGTTTGGCCGTGGTTCTACCACAACCACGGTAGAACCGCGGTGGATGTATGCTGCTGAAGTTTGAAGATTCAGAGGGGTAGTTTGGTCGCGGTTCTTCCGCGACCGTGGCAGAACCGCGGCCGGAGGAATAAACTTAAAGGCCAAAGTGTAAAAACAGGATTTTTAAGACCTAAAACCTATATAAGACCTTAGGATTCGCCCAAAGGAGGTAGGCATTGTATTTTAGAGTACTTTTGCAAGGAAACCTAGTGTGAGAGATTTCTCCAAACATCTTTCTTATTTTCCTTTGAATTTTCATTATGAATTCTATTCTAGCTTTTGTTTTCATAGTTAAGAGTAGCTAAATTCATATCTAAGGTTTTGATGGAACCTATTGGTTGATGAACTTCTGATTTATGTGAATACAAATTGTTAGTTAATCTCTATTTGTTCAACTTCGTTCTTGTTGTAGTTAATTGACATGATCCTCAATTAGTTGTGCCTATTTAGTGTGCATAACTTGGAAAAGAATGCATATTTAGGTTATTGTTGAACAACACCACTCCTAGATTATTAGATGAATCTATAGTTGCGGGTTTAAAGGCGGGATTAGGAATAACGATACCTTGGGTATAATCTAAAGTGAATTGTGATAATTGAAGCAAGCTAGTGTAACTCGAATGAGTGCAATAGTATATTACTGTGATTACTCGGGAGGGATTTACGGTAGGATTGATATTCATGATTGATAGAGAGATATTGATAAATTTGTATGAGCATAAACAGAAGGGATTTCATCAATAGGGAAAATCATTACCTTAGTCTTTCTCATTATTGTTTACAACATATTTAGTTATTTTACAGCTATTTAATTCTTTGCAAAAGTAGTTGTTAAGAAGAAATCAAGGGATATTTGAATATTTGGAAAGCTGATTCTGAAAATTATTGATTTTGAAGATAGTAGTTGGTAGGTTAACTCTCTGAGGATTCGACCCCGTGTGAAATACTTGGGTTATATTTGCTGCGATCGCATTATCCTTTTTGTAAGGCATAGTTGGGCGTGATCATGGTACTTCTAGTTTTGATTTGAATAAATCTAAACAACTTAAAATCATTCCTTGAAATTCAATATCAGCTGCTCTTGGTTATTATTTAGTACATCATATCTTCTAGTCTTTTGCATGAGTTGTACGAAATCACATCTTCGGTAATAACAAACATTTCTGACTCCTAGGTATTTTACTCTTAGGCTCTTTTCTGTCCAAAGCTATAGTGACCAATGTTAGGGTCTGACATCCAAACTATCATCATCCAACTTATGGCTCCATTTCCAAGAATTAATTGAAGTTTCTACCATGCATAAACTTATCCTTCAAAGTATACCATCATCTGATAAATCACTTCCTGTGCCCTCCGGTGAGTCTTGGTCTTAATCTAGACTTAGAATATGCAAACGTTTCGCTATAATCATTATTACTTACATTTTCTTTGAGAACCCATATGTATCACTGTAAATTTTATCACCATAAAATTTGATACACTAAAAATTAGATATTTGGTAAACATATAATTGAATACGGGCATACTAAAAAAAAAATTCTAACTGAAAGACTGCATAACTGGTAACAGATAACCATAAGGCATCATAATTGCTTTTGTAATTTTTGATAAGGTTATGCTTTAATCTTTACTGCTATCTATTGCATCCCACTTTTAACGTCATCATATTTACCAACACGTACTCTATAGCAATGGGCAGTTATCCTTTCTAGGACCTTAGGTTTCTCCTGTGCATCGCTTGGGCATCCAATATGTTTGAAAATCGATTGGAAGAGAAGGTTTATTGATCTAAGCTTCATGGCACTATCTAGAGTAGAATGAATTGAGACAATCCTAGATGTCTTGGTAGTTAACCATTTATATAAGTGGTTGGCACACACATATAAAAGAAACTCCACTAGACATGGCTTCATAGACTCCCTAGGACACTTAAACCTAGTGCAATGATACCAAGCTTTGTCACGCCACGAACCTGGGCATGTACGTAACACGGCACTTGATGCCTAACTATATATGATCGAGCGTACCTACTGGCTGGTTGAATCAACATGTAATATCATAACACACTGAATGCGAAAGATAAACTGATACATGTTGATATACTGAAAGTCTGGATGATATAAATCAAAGTCTGAAAATACTAAACAAGTCTGAAACATATATGTAGCCAACATTGCTTAACATGAAAAGCTTGAGACCCTGTCGAACTATTACTCTAGTCTATGAAGTCTCTAATGAAGTACTGAAATACTGACTGCCTATAAATACTGAAAGACCGTAAAGTACTAATAATGCCCCGAAAGAACTAAGGACCACCAAAGAGCTGGTACGAGAATCGTAGCGCTCTGATTCATCAACCTGTAAATCCTTACATGCATCGTGAGATGCAGGCCCTGGGCAAAAGGGACGTCGGTACATTTAAATTGCACTGGTATGTAAAGCAACTAAAAGAAAGAATTGTAAATGCTGAAACTAATACTAAGCAGATAATTGAGAATTGATAATTGATAACTGAAATGATAACTATTAAAATTGAAACTGAAATGATAACTGATATAACTAATAATTGAACTGAACAAAGGAAGTAAGGATATGAATACTCCTTCTTCTGAATGATAAACAACCTGTTTATCTGAATATTAAATTGCGGCCACATATATATGGGCCCAAGTATATGTATACATAACTGCAACCTCAGGCCCAAAGATGCATAAAAAATAAATTGTGGCCTCAGGCCCAAAGATGCATAAAACATAAACTGCGGCCTCAGGCCCAAAGATGAATAAAGCAAAAACTCTACGGCCTCAGACCTAAGTATGCATAAAGGATATAAACTACGGCCTCTGGCCCAAATACAGGTGTTCAACATTCAGGAACTGAGAATCAAACTGCAATACATGATACTAAAATACTAAATCACACTAAGTTACAAGATACTAGAATACTGGACCACACTGAGTTACATAATATTGGAATACTAAGTAGGACTAGACTGAGACATGTATTCTTGAACTGATTATGAACATTGAAACTTCAATTGTTTATGGCATACTGAGTAATGTATACTAAGACTCGGGTGCATCAAACCCAACTCTATATTGAATATCCACTGAGCTCAAAAATTTCATAATTAAAGTGGTGAACGAGTTACGGAGCTAGAAAATAGAAGTTCTAAAGTTATCAAGGAACTAGGCTTAGCTATATTTTTTCGGCAATTGGTAACGTCGTAAAAGAAATGTAGTGTAGGGAGAATAATTGAAATTCCCAAACATAAAGTGTTAGCCTCATATACCTTAACCTCCTACTCTTGAGTGTAATATTTGTCAACCATTTCAACTTTAATCTATATCAATACAAGTCAAAGGGATTCCATATTAGCAATAATTCTCATGTTTTGGTCACTTAAGCATCTTATCAAACACTTGGTGAAAATAAAGCTTTATACTTGTGACGACCCAAAGGGTCATCACCTGTTTTCCTCACTCGTTCCGCACTTTCGAGGCCTTGAAAACCTCATTTTATGTTGCCTCAATTTACATGCATAATCCGGACATGTAGCCAGAAAGATTTTGTGATAGAATATGTGAATTCTATGAAATATTTGAAGAAAAATAATATTAATATTAATATAGTTGACTTCGATCAAAAATATTAGTAAACGGACCTGGACCCGAGATCGGACGGTCCCGTAAGGTCCGTAGGAAAATATGGGACTCGAGCATGTGTCCGGAGTCGAATTCGGAGGCCTAGATCCTAAGATATGAATTTTTCCATTAAATTGTTTTTGCTGAAATTATTAAATGAAAGTGGATTAAACGACCATGGTATCGGGCTCGTATTTTGGTTCCGACGCCCGGTACAAGTCTTAAATATTATATAAGTTCTTTCTACAAAGTTTGGTGCAATTTAGATGTCGTTTGATATGTTTTGAACCTTGAGTTCCAAATTTGAAAGTTATGAAACTAAAAGAAAGATAATCATGAACTTGAGGCTTGATTTGATGAAAACGATGTTATATTGATGATTTGATCGCACGAGTAAGTTCGTAATATGTTTTTGAAGTTGTATGCATATTTGGTTTGGAGCCCGGGGGCTCGGATAAATATTTGATAGGCCGTTGGAGCAAATTCTAAAAAATAACACAGCTGGTTTTTCACCCAGCTAGTATCGTGGCAAATGCGAAGATTTTCTCGCAATTGCGAGAAGAGCCAGGTTAGCCTTGGTTCGCAAATGCGAACCAGTCTTCGCAAATGCGAAGATGGCAGGGGAGTGCATGAGTTCGCAAATGCGAACTATACCTCACAAATGCGAGGCCTTCAGTAATCAGCTCATGTTCGCAAATACGACTACAATGTCGCAAATGCGAAGGTCCCAGTATTCCAGCCCAGTTCGCAAAAGCGAACTTATTATCGCAAAGGCGATGCTGACAGTCCCCAAACCTGCTATGTTCGCAATTGCGAACAAATGTTCGCAATTCCCATATCCGCAGCTGTGCAATCTGATACTTAAACAAAATTTTCACCTATTTTCTTCATTCTTTCAAAACCCAACACACCACACACGATTCTCCAAGAGCAAAATCACTCCAAAACACTTGTAAGTCACTTTTTACTTAATTCTTTCAATTCCTAACATCATTAAACATGTTTTTCAAGAGAAATCAAAGGTTTTCATGGTAGAAATTCTTGTTTTTGGGTAGAACCTAGGGTTTTCATGAATTGGGGAATTGGACCTCGAATTGAGGTCCGATTTTGAAACAAATCATATATTTGAACTCGTGGGGGAATGGGTAACCGGATTTTGGTCCGAACCCCGAGTTCCGACCACGTGGGCCAAGGGCGTTTTGGGAAATTTTGGGGTAAACTTTGAGAAACCCATTTTTAAGCATTCAAACCAAGTTATTTTGTATTTATTAATGTAATGGAATCAATTGTGATTAGATTCGAGCAAGTTGAAAGCTGAAATTCGAGGTAAAGCTATAGTTGAAGGATAAATTGGACTTCAAGGCTAGAGGTAAGTGTTTGATCTATCCTAGCTTGAGGGAATAGGATTTATGTGCTATTTGCTATGTAATCGAGTGTGATGTATGGGCTGTGGTGACGAGCATCCATACACTGGCGTCTAGCATGACCGTGAGTCATTGTTGATATCTATTGTGGGATGTTTTTAAGATGAAATCTTGAACCCTTGCCGGGTTGTGAAATTGATCACTGTTTTCCCTTGCCGGGACTTGTTGTAAAGTGGATTAATGTTTTCCCTTGCCGGGACCTTGTTGTGATGATTATTGTGTCCTTTGCCGGGATGGTTCATGGTTATTGTTCTCATTCTTTTGCCCTTAACTGTGATTGTTATTTGGGTGAGGAAGAGTGATAATGCACGAAGGGTGATGCCGTCCTTGTTTACTGATTTTTGCACGAAGGGTAATGCCGTACTTTGTTTTATTGATTATGCACGAAGGATCATGCCGTGCCTTATATTATTGATTATGCACGAAGGGTAATGTCGTGCCTTGTTATTGATTATGCACGAAGGATCATGTCGTGCCTTGTGATATTGATTATGCACGAAGGAACATTCCGTGCCGTTGTTATTTGAACCAAGCATGAAGGATCATGCCGTGCCATGGAGGTGAGGATGAGATTAAAAGCACGAAGGGTAATGCCGTGCAACTATTTGCTATTCTTTGTTTTGATATTAACTGTTTCCATTATACTCCGATTTTCATTACTGATTTAATAGTTGTTGCTGACTGTTGTGTTTCCCCTGTTATGATACATCTCGTTGAATTTGTTACTTGGTGTTTCTTGTTATCTTGTGGTGAACATATATATAAAACTGCGCAGGTTTATGTGAGTGTCTGGTCCTAGGCTTGTCACTACTTCGCCGGGATAGGCCAGACACTTACCACCACATAGGGTCGGATTGTGCCGATACCGCACTTCTGTGCGTTTTTGCACAGGTCCAGGTTTTGAGCAGGAGCAGCAGCAGCAGTAGAGTATTCGTTGGAGTTGGGCATTCCGAGACTGAGGTAGCTTGCAGGCGTCCGCAGGCCCGGCGTCTCTTCTATTTACTTATACTATTTGCTGTGGTCTCATTGTTCCGAGACAGACGGATATTTGTCATTTTCTTTCAGACCATTTTGTGTAGTATTCATTAGTAGTTCGTGAGTTGGTGACTCCACGTCTTGGGTAGAGGATTTCATCAGTGTTTTACTTTGGTATTAATTATTTCTATTTGGAAAGTCTTTCGCATTTATTAGATTGAATATTTATCCCTCTTGTTGTTAAGTATTAGTATAGAAATAATGATACGATCAGGATAATGTTGAATGAATTGGCTTATCTAGCTACCACAAGTAGGCGCCATCACGATCCCGATGACGGGGGAAAATCCGGATCGTGACAAGTTGGTATCAAAGCTCTAGGTTACATAGGTCTCACCACTCATGAACAAGCTTAGTAGAGTTTGAGAGGTAGGTACAGAGACGTTTGTACGTGTCATCCACAGTCTATTAAGTTAGGAAAGAGTCTCTCATTTGTTCCTTCTTGTCGTGCGATTTGTTCCTCAAATACTGATTGAATTTCTACTCTGTCCTTTTGCAGATGGTGAGGACACGCGCTTCTTCGTCTGCTGATCATCAGCCTGAGCCCCAGGCAGCTCCCGTGAGGGGCAGGGGCCGAGGCCGTATCGGAGGTCGTGGTAGGGGCAGAGCTCAGCCCCAGGCAGCTATTCTAGAGGTGGAACCTCATGTTGAGATTGGTGAGGAGGTTCCAGTCCCAGCAGCTCCAGTGGGCCCAACTCAGGTTCCAGGGGAGGCCTTATTTACCCCGGATCTTTGGGAGGCTCTAGTCAGGATAGCGGGTTTTATGGACAGCATTGCCAGAGCAAGCTTACTACCAGTTGCACCAGCCACTTCTCAGGCTGGAGGAGGGGTCCATACTCCTGTTGCACGTACTCCGGAGCCAGTAGCTCCCCAGGCTCAGGCACCAGTAGTTCAGCCAGCAGTGACCACTCAACAGGCACTACAGCTCAGGCCGGAGATGGAGCGGCCATGACTTCTGATGCTCTATGTAGACTTGATCGGTTCTCCAAGCTTTTTACCACCACTTTCAGCGGTGCTTCATCGGAGTATCCCCAGGACTTCCTATTCAATTGCCACGAGATTCTCAAGACTATGGGAATAGTGGAATCCAACAGGGTTGATTTTTAAACTTTGAGGCTTGCAGGATCCGCCAAGACTTGGTGGAGAGATTTTTGTTTAACTCGACTAGCAGGGTCCCCAGCTTTAACATGGGATCCGTTTGCGGAGCTATTTTTGGAGAAGTTTCTCCCTGTTACTCGGCGGGAGGCACTTCAGAGGCAGTTTGAGCACCTCTAGTAGGGTTCCATGACCGTTACTCAGTACGAGATGAGGTTTGTGGATCTGGCATGTCATGCAATTGTGATATTCCCTTCAGAGCGGGAGAGGGTCTGCAGGTTCACAGATGGGCTAAATCAGCCGATTCGACTTCAGATGGCTATGGGAATTAGGAGTGACATATCTTTTCAGGAGGCAGCTAGTACAGCTTGTAGGGTTGAGATGGCTCTTGCTCGGGGAGGTAGTTATCCTTCGGACAAGAGGCATTGCCATTCTGGAAGATTTAGTGGTACTTCCTCTGGAGGCAGGGATTCTTATGATAGGGGCCAGTCTTCCAAGCCTTTTCAGTCAGCCCTCCAGGCTTCGTAGGGTGGCCCAAGTGATCGTAGGGTACCAGTCCAGCATCCAGATGGCCCCGTATAAGGCATTGTATGGTAGGCGATGTCGATCTCCAGTCGGATGGTTTGAGCCGGGAGAGGCTTGGTTGTTGGGTAAAGATTTAGTTCGGGAGGCCTTGGATAAGGTCAAGACTATCCATAAGAGATTGCGTTAAGCTCAGTCCAGACAGAAGACTTATGCGGATCGTAAGGTTCGAGATGTAGATTTCATGGCTGGCGAACGGGTATTGCTCCGAGTATCGCTAATGAAGGGCGTGATGAGGTTCGGGAAGAAGGGTAAACTCAACCCTAGGTATATTGGTCCATTTGAGATTCTGGACCGAGTGGGAGGGGTGGCTTATAGACTAGCTCTGCCACCTAGCTTATCAGCCGTGCATCCCATTTTTCATGTATCTATGCTTCGGAGGTACCACGGCGATCCCACACATGTGTTAGACTTCAGTACTGTCCAATTGGACAATGATTTATCTTAAGAGGAGGAGCGGTAGCTATTCTAGACAGGCAGGTTTGACAGTTGAGGTCGAAGAGTTTTCCTTCCGTGCGTGTTCGGTGGAGAGGTCAGCCTCCTGAGGCATCGACCTGGGAGTCCGAGTCTGATATGCGGAGCCGTTACCCACATTTGTTCCCCGACTCAGGTACTTCCTTCTCTTGTCTTCTGCGATCGCGTGATAGCGTCTGCGATCGCGTATGTGACGACCCAAAGGGTCATCACCTGTTTTCCTCACTTGTTCCGCACTTTCGAGGCCTTGAAAACCTCATTTTATGTTGCCTCGATTTACGTGCATAATTCGGGCATGTAGCCAAAAATATTTTGTGATAGAATATGTGAATTCTATGAAAAATTTGAAGAAAAATGATAGTTATATTGATATAGTCGACTTCAGTCAATATTGTTTTGGTAAACGGACCCGGACCCAAGATCGAACGGTCCCGTAAGGTCCGTAGGAAAATATGGGACTCGGGCATGTGTCCGGAGTCAAATTCTGAGGCCTAGAGCCTAAGATATGAATTTTTCTGTTAAATTGTTTTTGCTGAAATTATTAAATGAAATGGATTAAACGACCATGGTATCGGGCTCGTATTTTGGTTCCGACGCCCGGTACAAGTCTTAAATATTATATATGTGCTTTCTGCAAAGTTTGGTGACAATTGGATGTCGTTTGATGTGTTTTGAACCTTGAGTTTCAAATTTGAAAGTTATGAAACTAAAAGAAAGATAATCATGAACTTGAGGCTTGATTTGATGAAAACGATGTTATATTGGCGATTCGATCGCACGAGCAAGTTTGTAATATGTCTTTGAAGTTGTGTGCATGTTTGGTTAGGAGCCCGAGGGATCGGGTAAACATTTGATAGGCCGTTAGAGCAGATTTTGAAAAATATCAGAGCTGATTTTTCACCCAGCTGGTATCTTCGCAAATGCGAAGATTTTCTCGCAATTGCGAGAAGAGCCAGCTTAGCCTTGGTTCGCAAATGCGAACCAGTCTTCGCAAATGTGAAGATGGCAGGGGAGTGCATGGGTTCGCAAATGCGAACTATACCTCGCAAATGCGAGGCCTTCAGTAAACAACCCATGTTCGCAAATGCGACTACAATGTTGTTAATGGTCCTCTTTGAGATTGCAACGCTTCATCCTTATACTTGAATAGAATTGAGCTTCCTAGGATGCTATCACCTGCTATGTTCGCAATTGCGAACAAACGTTTGCATTTGCGATAACCGCAGCTGTGCAAATTTATACTTAAACGAATTTTTGACCTCTTTTCCTCATTCTTTCAAAACCCAACACACCACACACGATTCTCCAAGAGAAAAATCACTCCAAAACACTTGTAAGTCACTTTTTACTTAATTCTTTTAATTCCTAACATCATTAAACATGTTTTTCAAGAGAAATCAAAGGTTTTCATGGTAGAAATTCTTGTTTTTGGGGTATAACCTAGGTTTTTCATGAATTGAGAAATTGGACCTCGAATTGAGGTCCGATTTTGAAACAAATCATATATTTGAACTCGTGGGGGAATGGGTAACCGGACTTTGGTCCGAACCCCGAATTCCGACCACGTGGGGCGAGGGGCGTTTTGGGAAATTTTGGGGTAAACTTTGAGAAAACCATTTTTAAGCATCCAAAATCAAGTTATATAGTATTTATTAATGTAATTGAATCAATTGTGATTAGATTTGAGCAAGTTGAAAGCTGAAATTCGAGGTAAAACTATATTTGAAGGATAAATTGAACTTCAAGGCTAGAGGTAAGTGTTTGATCTATCCTAGCTTGAGGGAATAGGATTTATATGATTGCTATGTGATCGAGTGTGGTGTATGGGATGTGGTGACGAGCATCCATACACTGGCGTCTAGCATGACTGTGAGTCGTTTGTCAATATCTATTGTGGGATGTTTTTAAGATGAAATCTTGAACCCTTGTCGGGTTGTGAAATTGATCACTGTTTTCCCTTGTCGGGACTTATTGTAAAGTGGATTATTGCTTTCCCTTACCGGGACTTTGTTGTGATGATTGTTGTGTCCCTTGCCGGGACGGTTCATGATTATTTCTTTTTTATTTTAATTTCTTTGCCCTTAACTGTGATTGTTATTTGGGTGAGAAAGAGTGATAATGCATGAAGGATGATGTCGTGCCTTGTTTACTGATTTTTGCACGAAGGGTAATGTCGTGCCTTGTTTTATTTATTATGCACGAAGGGTCATGCCGTGCGTTATATTATTGATTATGCACGAAGGGTAATGCCGTGCCTTGTTATTGATTATGAATGAAGGATCATGTCGTGCCTTGTGATATTGATTATTTGAACCATGCACGAAGGATCATGCCGTTCCATGTATGTGAGGATGAGAGTAAAAGCACGAAGGGTGATGCCGTGCAATTATTTGATATTCCTTGTTTTGATATTAACTGCTTCTATTATACTCCGATTTTCATTACTGATTTAATAGTTGTTGCTAACCGTTGTGTTTCCCCTTTTATGATACTTCTAGTTGAATTTGTTACTTGGTGTTTCTTGTTATCTTGTGGTGTACACATATATAGAACTGCACAGGTTTATGTGAGTGTCTGGTCCTAGGCTTGTCACTACTTCGCCGGGATAGGCCAGGCACTTACCAGCACATGGGGTCGGATTATGCTGATACTGCACTTCTGTGCATTTTTGCACAGGTCCAGGTTTTGAGCAGGAGCGACAGCAGTAGAGTATTCGTGGGAGTTGAGCATTCCGAGACTGAGGTAGCTTGCAGGCATCCGCAGGCCCGGCGTCTCTTCTATTTACTTACACAATTTGCTGTGGTCTCATTGTTCCGAGACAGAGAGATATTTGTCATTTTCTTTCGGACCATTATGTGTAGTATTCATTAGTAGTTCGTGAGTTGGTGACTCCACGTCTTGGGTAGAGGATTTCATCAGTGTTTTACTTTGGTATTAATTATTTCTATTTGGAAAGTCTTTCGCATTTATTAGATTGAATATTTATCCCTCTTGTTGTTAAGTATTAGTATAGAAATAATGATACGATCAGGATAATGTTGAATGAATTGGCTTATCTAGCTACCACAAGTAGGCGCCATCACGATCCCGATGACGGGGGAAAATCCGGATCGTGACAATAGTCCTTATTAATGGTGTCTCTACACCTAATAATCCATTCTCTTGTTCCTAGATAAATTCTAAAGTCTCAAATGATTATAATCAATGTCATTCTTCTTAGCCCATAAGATAGTCAACACTCTTAATCAATAATCAACAATCAACAAGCCAAACCAATAATTCTTCATACTTTTCTATTAAACTCATCAACTAATATCTCATGAATTTGTAGCCTACAATAATTAATCCAATGCTATAATCAATTAGAGGGTGGAGATATTACCTTCTCGACATTCAATCCACTTGAATTTGAGTTCTAGGTTTCCTTCTCTCAACAATGATGTCCCAATTGAATATCTAATAATATTGGGGTTCACCCATGTTAATAAAATATTGAGAAATTGAAATTAACTTAGAATAACCATTAGAACTTACCTTGAATGGTGGAGGGACCTTTAAGGAGTTAGGTTTTTGAGAATTTCCCTTTCTAGAGCAAGTTTTTGTGTTTTGGGGGGGGGGGGGGGACAAAGTAGGGCTTTAAAATGACCCTCCATGAGAGCCCACGCACCTGGAAGGCCTGACTGCACACCTGACCTTGCAAAATGGCAGTAACGCTGTCTCAGGAGCGCGGGCGCGCTCGGGGCGCGCTCAAGGTGCGCATATCGCGTACTGTTCTGTAAAATGCACATAACTCTTTGCATAGAGATCCATTCAGACTCTATAATATATCGTTGGAAAGCTATTTCAAAGGCCTATAGCTTTTTAGTTTTGTGTCTTCCCAAATACCTTACATTGTTTTCACTAAACCTTCTGAAAAATAGATTTTTTGTAAACTTCGTAGATTTTATCGAATCTTATGCACCTCATTCTCCATCTTGATTCTAAAATAACTATTTTCATCCATACTCATCCTGCTAGGACTTCGTATATTTAAAATATCAGATTCATACCCATTTAACATATCTACACCTACTCCGAAAGAAGGGGGTGTTACACTTATCCTTACTTTATCCATCCATCTGTAGATACATCTCAATCTGATATGACTTTGTCCATCCATCGGGGGGCTGAGCAACTTAAATTTTTCGTTAATATTCAATGTATCTCGCTGTATTTTTATATATTTTATTGTATTCATTGTCTTTTTTTATTGTATTTCAATGTATCTCATTGTATTCTATGTATTTCATTGCATTATCATCTTTTTTTTCATTGTATTTTAATGTATCCTATTGTATTCTATGTATTTCATCGTATTCTCTTTCTCGCTATATTCCATGAATGTATTCATCTGTTTTTTTTAATTAATATAATTTATGTATTCAGATGTATTATATAATTTCTCTTAAGATTACTATATTTTGGGGGTATTTTTCAGTTGAGATATTTTTATAACTGAAAATACAAAATTTGGGTGTTATAATTGAGTTTGTTGAGTTATATTAAGAGTTTATTATGTTAATTGAATCACTTTCCGTTTAAAAATAGTGTAATCCCCTATTTCACGCCGTGAATACAGTCTAATACAATAATCTGTACAAATGTAATCTCATGTTTTACGCCATGAATACAGTCGAATACACTCGAATACAAAAATCTGTCTAGCTGCAATCCCGTATTTCATGCCTAGAAATGTTGTTGTATTTATGAATACAGTAGCTTAAATACACTGAATACACTCTAAAACCCCTCAAAACATAACTATAAGAAATAATATAGTAAATGATAGCTACAACTAACTAATAACATCTAAAGCACAGTGGTTTCTGAAAGTTTCTCTAATTACATCAATGGAACAAAGCCTTCCATCGGATTCTAATTAAAGAAAAGGTTATAGAGAAAACTACCCTATATAGCCCTTCAAAATTGTAATAGCCCATGTTTTGTCCTACTTACAAAAAATGGCCCTTCTGCCCAAATGTATTACATATAGTAGCCGAAAGGAGTAAGCACAACGTAAGTGCTTGTAGCTCAGTGGTTAGAGCACTTGTTTCCTCAACTAATGGTCGCAGGTTCGACCCGCACTTGGCACAATAGGCAACTCTTTTTTGCCTTTTTAAATGTATTTCTAAATCTGATATATTAGCTATCAATTGAATGAAATATGTAATGCAGGTCATATACGAAATGTCTATGTTTGTATATTTTTGTATAATAATCTCGTATATTTTTTGTATAATAATAGACTATTTTTGTATATTTTTTGCATAGTGACAGTCTGTTTTGTATATATTTTGTATAGTAACAGTCTATTTTGTATTTTGTATATTTTGTATAGTGAGAGCTAATTATACATAAATTGTAAAGTGGCAATATATTTAGTATATTTTTATATAGTGATAGTCTATTTGTACATATTTTATATAATGACCGTCTATTTAGTATATTTTTTGTATAATGATATTCTATTTTTGTATATATTTTGTATAGTGACACTCTATTTGTATATAAATTGTATAGTGACAGTCTGTTTTGTATATTTTTGTATAGTGATAGTTTGTTTTATATATTGACAGTCTATTTTGTATAGTGTCAGTATATTTTGTATAATTTTTGTATAGTAACAGTTTATTTAGTATATTTTTTTATATAGTAACGATCTAATTCAGAGAGGGGAGAAATAGATAAGGATTTAGTGCCTAATCCTACTAAGCTATCACAAGAAAAACAAGACTTTCCACTAAATTTTACCAACTTCTAACTGCCAAAATGAGAGGCCGAAAATAACACTTGATTTTGGCATGAAGTTATCTTTATAATTATTTTGATGGACAATATACACATAATGCAAGGACTTTCCACTAAAGTTTATGGATTACCTAGTGTGAAGAAGCCCATCTCAAAAATTCCACCGGAAGATACCAAAGTTACGCCAATAATAATGAATTCCACTAAAGTTTACCAACTTCTAACTGCCACAACTCTTCTTGCTTACGTGAAATGCAAGGATATAGAAATTGATCAAAGGCTTCCCATGCTTGAATGAGCTTCTTTTCTTTACCAATTTGAAGTTATTTTTGTAACTTCCAACAACCTTCAGTAAACTCATAGCATTCACTATTTCTCTCCTTCACCTTACTAATAAAAGACTTACCTGTAAATTATCTCTAATATAGATATATAAATTTCTTTTTTAAGGGAAATGCTTCTTCCGCTTTACCCGTCCTTTTCAAAACCAAAGCTTTAAGTGCTTTGCTATTTGAAGAATTAGGGTATTTGGAGAGAAGAGGGGTGCAGTGCTTGAGAGTATTTTTGAAAATGCGAGAATCAATGACATCCCAAATGGGTCAAACTCTTCTCTTCGGTATGGTACCAGCTAACCCGAACTTGGACACCATTTTCCAGTCATTAGAGAATTCGATGCAATCGGTGATTTCCATAGCGTGGTCGCTTCTCTTTCTGTTATCCGTCTTTACATATCTGAGCCTCAATACTTTAGGACTAGCCACTAGTGTTAGTTTTGTGCTATAAAATGTATGTTATAATTTTTGGGCTACCATATAAAATATGTTTGGGCCGGTCGGCTATAAATGAAGTTTGCTCAAGGTTATATCATGCATCACTATAGGTTGGGCCCATATATAAATACTAGTGCTAGTGTTTATATGAAACCAAATTTTTTTATTTAGGAGTGAAAATACAGATTCCTAGTTAACATTATTAAGTTTTATTGTTGATTTTGCGTAAATGTCAGTTGATATAAGCTTTTTATCCCGTTTGACTATAAGTTTTGCCAAAATAAATTTGTAATTTATTTTTAGAATTCATGTTTTGCCATAAATTTTGCTCATATTTTGGCCAAATCCCAAATCAAAAATTACAAATTTCAAAATCAGCTATTGAGCTGAATTTGGGCCAAGATTCCAAAACTTGAAAATTATATATATATATTTTTTCAAAGTAAAGTTGGAAAATATATTTTGAAAACGTATGTCCAAATACATTTTCATCTTCAAACTAAACTTCACCCAAATCAAATTTTTCAAAATAAATTTGAGATCTATGGTGCATGGAATAAAGTGAGTACTCCAATTCAGTGAGTAATAATTATAGGTGAAATACATAAATGGCCCATTCAAGTTGTCCTCAACGACCAACTGAACACCTTAACTGAGCCTATTTTCAATTAGACACTTCAAGTATTAATTAAGTAGATCAAGTAAACATCCGACCATGTCAGCCTCCATTGTGTGAAATCCACTCTCCGTGACGCGCGTGAAACCCTTAAAAATACGTTTTTCCTTTTTAAAAAAGACTTAATTTTACTTTATATGGTCCCCACTTACCTTCTTCTTTCTTTTGCCCACTTCAATTCATTTCACGGACTTTCTTCTTCAAAATTTTGCATATTCAATGGACAGACTAGACAATTTCCATGGCAGCCCAAATAGCAAGCTAATATAAGAAAATTGGTACCTTATTTTGTATTTATTTCTCCTTTCGATCTCAAACTACCACTACCATCTCCGCCGTTGGAAGCATGAGGGAAGTGTCCTCTCATTTTCTTCAAACCCAAGAAAAATAAAGAGAGAGAGAGTATAAAGAAAAATATCAATAGTATAAAGTAAAGAAGGAAAAAGATGTGATATAAGTAGAAGGCCAATGTGGTCCTATATACGTTCCTTGGAACAAAGTTTCACCATTTTAAAATCTTATGAACACATCGATTCCTTCAGTTACATCAGTGAATGAGTTCAAGAAAAAAGGAAAAGCTTACACTATAGTATTGGAGTCATTCATTGTGGATTTACCAGAAGGAAATACTAGGGAAGACACAAAAATGTTTACAAATACAATGGTGAAATTGAACTTGCATAAACTTGGGGTGGTGGCAATGGCGACGCTGCATGGGATCGAATGAGGGCAGTGGACGGTGGTGGGCGGCGGTGATTAAAGCAATCTTCAGAGAAAGTCTTTTTCTTCAATCTTCAGAGAAAGTCTTTTTCTTTCTTTAAATATATTTTTTTGTTAATTACATGTGTCAAATTCTTATGGCAAAATTACACGTGTCATTTTTTGATTGGTTCATTTGCCATGTCATCCGGAAGTGTAACTCACGCATATGGGTTGTTGTACTCAGGTGTTTATTTGACCTACTTAATAGCCACATCAAATTTTTCAAAATAAATTTGAGATCTATGGCCAAACAAGCATTGTGTATACTTGTGAAGTAAAATTATTACATAAAAAATGTTTAAAAGACTAGCATTATTAGCAGACTAGGTAATTGCTTGCACGAATCCAAATGGTAGGCCAACTATATCAAGAGCTGGACTTTTGGCTAGTTATTCAATGTATACTTCCATTTCAAATATTCAAAAAATTTCATCAAAGTTGAGATTGAAACGAAAAGTCACACGACATACAAGCCCAATTAGTTATAAATTAGATTCTACCCAAAATTAATTGTAGTAGTTCTGTAAGATTTGCATGATGATTAAAACTACTTTTAAGTGTGGTGTGTGGATTAATATATTTTAATTCCATTACGTTTCAAAAATATTAATAGTGGCTAACTACTTGCTCTGCATGTTGCAATATGTCGATGTCTCCAAGTCAACCCTTGGATTAGGTTCTTGACTTTTAGGAAATATCATATTAGTTGTTAATAAGTTGCAGAAAATGTTAGTTAGGTGGCTTTTATTATTATTATTATTATTATTATTATTATTATTATTATTATTATTATTATTATTATTATTATTATTATCAGCGTATTTTAATCTCTGAAGTCATCTCATTTAATCATCAAAGAAAGCGAAATTAACCTATGATGTCTCTCTTCTTTTTATCCATCTAGCTATGTTTTTCTTAGCTTATTGCAGAAACTATTGTAGGGATAATATATAATTACCCATTAGGGTTGTCCCACTTTACTAGATGGACCAAACTATTGTACTTAACCAGAGTTCAATCATTTCATAGAAGCAGTGAAGTGTGAGAACATTTGAAAATACGCGATTTAATTCATGACAATGTGCAATTATATATCTTATTTTTGGGAATAAACATCGATCTACCTGTGATTCCGCCGCGAAGCTATGTAGAGCCAAGGGGTCTTCGTCAAGATACATAAAGCAAAAATAAATGTACAATAACATACCTAATGTATTTTTATAAGCAGTGGCAGACCCAGACTTTTATGCTAGCAACTTCAAAAATATACTAAATTCTTCTAAAATAATGACAGTAAAAGTGAAACTAAGTTAACAAACAAACAGGGTTTACCTAGTGCTTTTTATTCTTAATAAAACCTTAAAAGAAAATTTACCTGTCTCTTTATTTTGTTTTCAAGCCATATATATATTATTTATGGTGAATGTCTATATTTGGAGAGAATTTAGGGTTTATTACTTGGTGGTTAAGTCATGATCTCCCTATAAATAGAGGGTTATATTCTATTGTAAATCATCCAATATTAATAAGAATTCCCTCTCTCTCTATTTTGCTCTGCAATATTCTTCTTCTTTTATTATTTTATAACACATTATCAGCACGAGACTCTAACCAACTGAGTAGAAGCTTTGGGATTGCTCATAATGGTTGTCAATTGCTCCATGAACTTCCTTCACGATTAAATTTTAGATTTAAGGTAAGTATTTCACTTTTCTCTTTCAAATTCTTGACATTCTATTATTTGATTTTAAATACAAGCAAAGACGATAAATTTTGTTTGCAACTCTAATGGAGTTTGAAAGAAATTATAACCACCCAAAGTGGTAAAATTTTTATGCATTGCCATGATTAAATTCATGTATAATTGTGGGCAAAGAATTGAAAACTCGTCCTATTGAATTTGCTCCATTCTCATTCCCTTTAGAGAATGTGATAGCAGTATGTAATAAGTCTGAAAGAAGACAAAATTATTACTATGAATAATCAATGGATATGGACATGGAAATAGACGAAATTATATCGTCATCATTGTGGTAATGAGAACAATAAGTATTCTCAAAATAATCTTTCACTCTATGAAAGTAATATTTGTCATCGATTTGACATGAGATTTTATAAAGCATATATAGATGATTATAGTCCATTCATGATGTGAATGTAACAACATCTTACTTATGAATACATATTCATTCTTTAATGAATATGAATGTGCTAGTGGTAGTGAATATACCACACTCACCTCTAGAAGAAGGTTTGAGATGATACCATAAATAATGTCATTATTATGGCATGAATGATCAATGGTCACGTACATACTGTACGCCATATTTTGGCATTGTTATTATTAAAAGACAACGGTAGTGCAAGAAACAGATCTTGCATATAATTTTGACCATGCACATAACGGTATAACTTTCTCTTAAAAGAGATATTCACCACATGGATGTTGATGAATATGTGGCAGTACAAAATTAATTAAGAGCTCTGGAAGAGCCAATTATTACTATTTTGGAGAAACACAATTAATTACTAATAAGGTATTGTGTTGTAGTACGTTTCAAAGAAACTTGTTCAGTTTCCAAAGTATACGCGAAGGCGGTTGATTATATTGAGACTATAAATAAATGAAAGATTTAATATCTTCTATTCCTACAACTTGTAGCGGGGTAATATGTATGTGAAAAGCTACCCACTTTATTCTCCAATTTGTAATACATAAACAAATAATACCACAATGAAGCGGATATTGATATAAAAACTCATATCATAATAAACTTGGAGTTTATTCAAAATTGCACAATCATGGTGTAAATCTGAAGTTTATCAATATTGATAATTTATCCAATTGGCATAATTGGTTTTGCCATATCATTTTATGTATGATGTGCAAAAATAATAGAGAATTCACATGGGTAAATATTAAAGAATTAGAAAGTTCTTTACGAATTCTCTTACATTTCTTGTTCTCATTAATTAATTGACCAACTAAAATTGGGATTGAATCCCATGAATGCTAAAAATATCAAAGGTGAATATGGGCTCATTCACCTGCCATGTATACCAAATAAGATGCATCTATGAGATGGTTACATGTGCAATTATTATTAACCCGCAACCTGGCCGGTATATGCGAGGTAACTTGCTCATTAATTTAATTTCGAGCATAATTTCCAGATTTCCTATTCAAGATAGTTTATCTTGATAAGTTGGTTTACATCACAGTTGGTTTAGCAAAATAATTTATTGAGTGCCTCCACTTAATAGCTAAATTATTGCTTATGAGAATAAAGTTTATATATATTAGTTTGATATACGTTATATACGAAAGTATATTATTTTCTCCCTCACAAGTGGTTCAGGGTCAGGAACCAAATAATTCCATCTTATTATTATTGGTGTGCGGTGTATATTTTGATTAACACCATAAATCACAAAGATGAGTTCTCAAAGTTGAGGAAACAAGTTAGTTTTTCTAACATGAGGGGGAGAGAAGATACAACAGTTGAAAAAAGTTACGAGGAATAAATTATCGTTTCTGCATCTAGATCCTCGAATAAAATAATATGAACTAGAAGTTCATAAAAGGATAATTCATGTGCAATATATTGCAAAGCATGCGAGACGCATTTTCTGACCCAAAGAAAGTAACTATATTCTCATTGTAAATGCTCATATTAAATCCTAGAAGGACAAAGTCTATGGTACGCTTAAAGCGTATAAACAGATCGATTTCAATAAACTTCTTGATAAAGAAGATGAGCAAATGATCATAATAAAGGAGACAATTGATCTAGAAGATCACATGACATAACACTTCATAATATCTCATGAGAGATTCAGGTACCTCAATATATGAATGAAGAGATCTCTATGTTATGTCATTATGTATTGAAACTGATATAAAATCTTTGTCGATGTCAACCTTCAAGAAGCGAGTGCACAAGATTGGAATGCAAATGCTCAAGGATGTGAATTAATACTCTCATCAGGGGGAGTTAATATGCGTTGTACTCTTTTTTCCTTATAAGGTTTTATCCCACTGGGTTTTCCTTGCAAGGATTTTAACGAGGCAACCAAAAGGCATATTATTGATATGTGTACTCTTTTTCCTTCTTTAGATTTTTTTTCCCATTGGGTTTTCCTTTAGTTAAGGCTTTAGTAAAGGCTTTAACGAGACACATTATCTATTGAATAGACATTCAAGGGGGAGTGTTATAAATAGAATGCTATTTATGATGAATGTCTATATTTGGAGAGAATCTAGGATTCATTACTTGGTGGCTAAGTCAGCATCTCCCTATAAATAGATGGTTTATATTCCATTGTAAATCATATAATATCAATAAGAATTCCCTCTCTCTATTTTGCTCTGCAATATTCTTCTTCTTTTATTATTTTATATATATATATTAAAACAGAACTATTTACCTTATCAATTCAACAATTTATCGAACTCTAGAAAAATTTTACCGTAACGAATATGAGTTTGATCCATTTTAAATACTAAATTCAATTTATTTATTAATTTAACACTTAACAAAAAAACAACAGAAGAGAGCTAAGAAAGTTCCAAAAACAAGTGGAAGATACTATATTAAAGTAAACAATAAAAGATGATAAGAAAGAAGTGCAGACCAAATGAGTCCCTGAGAGCATTTTGAAAATGAGAGAGAAATAAAAATGCTTATGCTTATTCGAACGCACGACGAACAAAAAAGAGTTAAACTCATTTCAACCAATGGGCTGAGGCACATCGTTGTTTAAAGGGCTTCAACCGCTTTTACTTATACAATTGTTTCTTTCAGAAATAATGTCCACACTAAAATAATAAAAGATATTTATGAAGCGGGTTTAACTTAATCCGTTTAAATTAATGTGGGTCCGATCTTGCCCACAAATAAAAAAGATAATATATATATATACCCACTCATATCTTGTGAAGGCATGCATGAAGATGATTTTCGGAAAGGCATAAACAAATGTATTTTTGTTATATATAAATTGCTGAGTATACTTAGTAAAATGGTGTAAAAAAAATGCTTTGATCACGTGTTCAAATTTCAATTTTGACATTCTAGTATATTTTTTAAATACTCTTCTTAAATTGTCGAAACACTATATATTGCTATAAAAAAAATAGGGTGAAAAAGATATGTCCACATTCAGCTAGAGTTGTACATAATTTTGTAAATACCAAATTATTATACCGAAATCGAACTCAAAGATTTTGGTATTTGGTATTCGATCTTATGGTATTTGGTTTAAATTTTAAAAATAGTTGATATTAGGTATGGTATTTGATATTTTAAAATGAAATACTGAAATGCAGAACCGTATCGAAATATATATTATATTATTAATTATACCATAATATAAAAAATCTAAATTTTACTTTCCTTTATTCTCTAAGTTTATCAATTAACTGTAAGCAAGTAACAAAACACTTATAATGATCAAATTTATTTTTTTATTTATTGTTTTCTCACTCTCATGTGATATTTACTTGTTTTGAACAAAATATTTGTCAACAAACATTTTTTGTTTTGTTCTTTGAGTACTTTAATTTAGAATATTACACTCTATGACTCTATGCACTAGTTAGTATTCAAACCGAACCAAATAGACTGAAATCGAAAGAAGAAAAATCGAACCAAATATACCGAATTTAATTAGATGCGGTATTGGTATAGCATTTTAAGAAACCGAATACTGAAAATACCGAACCGAAATGTCTAAACACCGTATTGTGCCGACCGACGAACACTCCTACATTGAGCTCCTTGAGAGTAGGATAATTAGAGGGTGTTTGGATTGACTTATTTTAAGTATGTATCACCTTTTAAGCCATTTTTTAATTTGTGTGGTGTTGGGCAATGATAAAAATAACAAAAACAAACGGGTAAATTTCACAAATGGTCATATAACTATGACATTTTTTCACTAAAGTCATATAACTTTCTTTTCTCACACAAAAATCATAAAACTTTCACTTCTTTACTCAAAAAATCCTAGTAACCGGCAAAGACAATTCACCGGTCATTTTTTGAAAAATATTTTTTTTTCATTTTTTACATTTTTTTGAAAAAACTGAAAATATTTTTTCTTTAAAATAAAAACTGAAAAAGTAAGATAAAACTAAATGCTTTAAAAAAACTGGAAAAAAAAAACAGAAAAAAATATTCTTTTGTAAAAATTGAATTATTTTTTGTAACAACTGGAAAAAAAAGACTTTACTAAATTAATGAACTATTGGTGCATTAGTTTAAAAAACGAAAAATATTTTGCAAAATAAATAAAGTCCAACAAAGATACATTTTCAAGAAATGCTAAATATTTTTTATATTTTTAAACTAATGCACCAATAGCCTACTAATTTAGTAAAGTCTTATTCTTCTTCTTTTTTCCAACTTTTACAAAAAATAATTTAATTTTTATAAAAAAATATTTTTTTCAGTTTTTTTATAGCATTACTTTTGTAAAAACTAGAAAAAATATTTTTAATAAAATATTTTCATTTTTTAAAAGCTGAAAAAAATATTTGCAACAAAATATTTTTATTTTTTGCAAACTAAATAAAGTCCAACAAAGATACATTTTCAAGAAATGCAAAATATTTTTCGTTTTTTAAACTAATGCAACAATAGTCCACTAATTTAGTAAAGTTTTTTTTTTCAATTTTTACAAAAAAAAATTCAATTTTTACAAAAAAAATGTTTTTCAGTTTTTTTAAAGCATTTCTTTTGTAAAAACTAGAAAAAATATTTTTAATAAAATATTTTTGTTTTTTAAAAGCTGAAAAAAATATTTTCAACAAAATATTTTCATTTTTGAAAAATATTTTTTTTCCAGTTTTTTTAAAGCATTTAGTTTTATCTTACTTTTTCAGTTTTTATTTTAAAGAAAAAATATTTTCAGTTTTTTCAAAAAAATGTAAAAAATGAAAAAAAAAATATTTTTCAAAAAATGATCGGTGAATCGTCTTTGCCGGTCACTAGGATTTTTGGAGTAATGAAGTGAAAGTTTTATAATTTTTGTGTGAGAAAAGAAAGTTATATGACTTTAGTGAAAAAATATCATAGTTATATGACCATTTGTGAAATTTACCCAAAAATAAGCCAAAAGCCAAAAAGTTAGATATTACCAATTTGGCTTTTGATTTAATAAAAGGGAATCCAAAGAGCCTCTAAAGCTTGGCTAAAAGGGATTGGGAGGGTGATGCTTTTTTTTTTTTTTTTTTTTTTTAACCCTTTCAAATTAGGAGGATCTATAGTATTTTCACATTTTTTCTCTACAGTGACTCGAACACAGGACCTGACGGTCGTAGGTGGAGGTGCTTATGCAAAATAGAATCTTGAAAACATAGCAACTATCAGCAGCAACATCAGGTAACTCCATCAAGCTGCAGCAAAGCAAGAAGAGTAGTTAGCCTGAAACTGATGAGTAACAGAGAGGCAGAGAATCAGAAAGAAGAATATCTTTTATAAAATATTTACAATATGATCCAGTGGGTAATGAATGAGTCACTAATAATGCAGCAGACTTCTTTTAGTGTTCCCTAAATAAATTTGATGTGCGAGAGGAGCATTAAAGTGTAAACAGAACTGAACAAGCAGCTTCAGTAATGAGAGTCCCTGCTTCTGGTTGATCATTTATCAAGTGGGAGCAGCAAAAGAATATGTAGGGGGAGAAAATGGAAAAGAAGAGAAATTAATTTTTGTGTTTGTCATAAAGAATAGTCAAATGTTGGTTAATTACTCCTCCCTCTATTTCAATTTAGTTGATATAGTTTAATTTGATACAAAGTTAAAAAAAAAAAGACTTTTGAGACAAAAACTTTGTGGGACGATGATATTTTTATAGCTATAAAAACTTCTCATTAAATGTAAGATGGGTAAAATAAAAAGTTTAAAATTATATTATTTTCAAATATAAAAATATGTCATTCTTTTTTTAAATGAACTAATAAGGAAAGTGTGTCAATTCAATTGAAATATATGTAATATATTTCACCTCCAGAAATGCTTTGTCAAACATATATACAGTTAAATCTTTCTATAACGATATCATTTGTCCGAAAAATTTGTGGTTGCTATAGAGAAATGATGTTATGCATATTACGCAAATATGAAGAATCAATTTTAAAGAAAACGTAACTGTTATACTAAAATATTGTTATAGAGAATTTTGATTATATTACATATAAGGACTCCGAATTTAAACGTCGTGGATTATGAATTCAAGAGTGAGTTATGACAACAATAACAACAACAACTATCCAGTATAATCTCACATAATGGAGTTTGGGGAGAGCAATACGTACACAGGTCTTACTCCTACCCGAAAAGGGGATTGCGTAGAAAAGGGGATGTTATATTTGTGGGTGCTCCTAAAGAAAGGAGGAAAATATGGTTTGTTTAATAAGACAAAGAGAAGGAGAAAAGGTGAAGAGAAAATAAAAACAAGAATGTGAAAGGGATTCTCCAAAAATGAGATAGCTTTAGCACCATCCTAAAAAAGAGCATCAATACGCAAGAGCATTTTAAGGTGAAATGCTGATATATACACTCCACCTACTTGCCTACTTTTTATTATTAGCAATTAGCAGCTGTCCATATATATATATAGTATATACTACTCTTATACAGTAATGGCTGGCAAATAGCTAACCACATTGCCTTATGGAAATAATAGTCCGCTTATTTCCGTTGGAAAAGAGAAAACAGAGTCACATGGGCATTTGACGACCTTTTGCTATGCAATTATCAACTTTTCCCATGTCTCATTTTTATCTCTCATCACATATGGAAGGATTAAAATAGTCGACTATACTTGGTTGTTTACTTTTTCAAGCCAATATATATAGATTATATATATATTATATATTTTTATATATATTCTATTATTTTTAGCTTAAGAAATTAGGTGTTTTCTTAGGTCCAAAATAAGTGATTTTTTGGATGTTTTCATACATATTAAGAAAATCACTTTTTAGCATTAATTAGCAATAGAATTGACCATTTTAATCTTACTATCTCACATAAACACTCCTAACATATATTCCAACACTATTTACTCCAAGGACAATGTAGGAAAAACATCGTTAAGTCATTCTTGAAATCTGAAAAAATTACTTATTTTGGACCACAAAAAAAGGATTAAAAAATCACTTATTTTAGACCGGAGAGAGTATGTTATTATTTGGGTTAATTCTCAGTAAAAAAAGAATAAAAAAATGGCAGACTCTATCCCTCATTTATATTTAGCATTTTGCTATCATTTTTTTTTCCTATTGACTTAATGGGAACTTCATTACGTTAAGTAAAGGCCTATGTATTTTAGTACACTTGAATTAGGAATACAAGTAGACATACTTTGCGTTTGAGTAGTCAAGGTAAGAGTTTTACATTGTGCCTCTACGTCTATATATAAGTTAGTTTGGTGGATTATGAGTTTGCAAAATATGGTGTTTATGAGTTATCGTCAAATAATTAAAGCCATCAATTTAAAGAGTCGTGAAAGAATCTTTTTCCCTTAAAAAAACAAAACTAAATCCAAATAGGAGTTTGGTGTATATAAGGTATATAAACTATTGAATTTTCGTCGCTAATGATGGTTCCAAAAACAGACACCAAAAGTCGCTATACTATTACGAGGCTCAGCATGCACACCAACAATAATTAAAGCTTTGATTAAAAACAAAATGAAGACACATATAATCTTCATCACTATTATTGAGGTGTTTTTTTTAAGCTAAAGATTTATTGAAAATATCTTTTTTACTCGAGGTAGAGGTAAAATTTATATACACATTATTCTCTATCGATTTCATAGTGTAAGTATATACTCCCTCCGTTTTAATTTATGTGAACCTATTTCCTTTTTGTTTGAATGACCCTTTTCTTTATTTGAAAATAATTTACCTTTATTCAATGATTTATGGTCACACACAAAATATGTACCTTATTTTACACCACAAGTTTAAAAGTCTTCTCTTTTTTCTTAAATTATGTGCTCAATCAAATAAGTTCACATAAATTAAAACATAAAACGGATGGAGTATTGTGTATGATACTGTGGTACTATTGAAGTAGGCACCACCACCCATCTGTAATCCATGCTATTCCCCATCATCTTATTATTATGTTTTTTCCAAAGTTTTGTCCCGTGTTTTTTCATCACGACTCCAGGAAAAGGATTTGGAACAAAGACGAATTCAGAACGCAATATCAGTATATATTCATATATATAATTAATGAAATACACAAAACTCGCCTTAATTAAATACACAGAATTTGTGTAAAATTTAATGGGGTCCTACATTGAATAGAAGTGATGGCAGAGTAAAGGTGTAGGCTTCAGTAAAAGCTAAAAGCCTCCATGAGAACAGTGCCTAAACTGCTAAACAGAAGTTAAAATATTGGGCAAGTACACTTATCAAAAACCTCGTCCTCTTCCAATCTTCTTCCCCAAAAACACCCTTTCTCATATAAAATACAGCTGATACTAGTCTATATCCTGTATGTTAAACCAAAACTGTATACTGTATACTGAAATTAGTAGTATATAATATAATGATCGGTCCTACTCTCAAATTCAATTCAATTACGACATTTGTCTGCAGAGTTTGGCCAACTCAGTAATTTCAATTCGTCTCTAAACCAAACAAAAACCATAACCCCCCACAAAAGCGAGGACTCGTTGTCTCTCTCTCTCTTAAGGGCTCACACTAAAGAGTGACCACCCACCCCCTTAACCACCTAACCCACTCCAAAACCCCCCCAACCCCTTCCTCGTAAACCAGTATTCTCTCTATAAAAAGCCCTAAAGTTCCTCCTTTTCAACGCTTTTCCAACCAGATCTCTTGGACTGACTCCTTGGAGATGCGTGCTGTGCTCGCTCAGACCATTTCTCTCATCTGATAACCCCTCTCCTCCTTCTGGGTCCTTCTGCTCTCTCTCTTCTCTCTCTTTCTGCAAATGCATTTGGAGTCTTAAAAATCTTTATATCTATCTTGCATCGACACACACGCGCACACACACACAGAGCGAGAGAGAAAGAGAAGCATACGCATATATATGGCAAGTGGGTGATGTGATATACCCATTTGATGTATTCGATTCTCTTTTGGTTTCTTATAGGTAAAAGTTCCGATTTTTATGCGAAACGCTTTCTGGTTGCGTTTCTAAAAACCTCTTTTTTTCTTTTTTTTCTTTCTGGTTTGCGATAACAGAGAACAAAAACTAGGCGCATCGATCAATGGAGAATGGCGGAGAGAGTAACGGCGTCACGTTGTTCACGGAAGAAGAGTTGCGAGAGATAAGCGGAGTAAAGAGAGAGGATGATTACGTGGAGGTGATGTGTGGGTGCACCAGCCACCGCTATGGTGATGCTGTTGCTAGGCTTAGGGTTTTCTCTTCTGGTGAACTTGCAATCTCCTGTGAATGCACCCCTGGCTGCCAAGAAGGTTTGCGTTAATTGCATGTTATGCGCCTCTCTCTGTGAGTGTGTGAGTGTGTGTGCGCGTGGACACTGTGTATCGCTTTACTATAAGATGTTGTTTATGTGTTTAAGGTTTTGAGCCATTGTGTTTTCTATATAAGAGTTTATCTGTATGTTAATTTGCCTCAGAAAGGACAACTTCTTTATAATATAGTACTAAGGTATATATGACTGATAAGCATATTAAACAAAGCTAGAGATAGTGGCCTACATTGCGTGTTTCATACTATGTGATAATGTTCTTTACATTGTTTAGTTACTAAAGGTCTGACCTTTGATATGCAGAGTTGTATTTCCTTGTATCTGGAGAAGCCAAGTTTTGCTAAACCAACTCTTCAAACCGTGTTCATTCTGGTTGAACAACTCATTGGTTCCATCATTTCAAAAACTTTGTCGTAGTGGCCATTGCAACTTCTATAACAATCAAATCTTAAGCATAATTTATGTTCAAGGGAGCTTGTGCAGGGACTAGTGCAATGTTTATGTGTATAGCGTGATATGGTTTTCGTACACTATCATATACTATAAAGAAATCTTGTATCACTCAGCAGATTCTCGACAGCATTAGTTGTCAGAGGATATATCTCTCCTTTTTATCATTCACTATGTATCTTCTTGGTTTTCTCTTTTCTTTATTACAATACAATCATAAGACACAAAGAATCAATTTTGTACTTGATAAATAGAATTCCACAATACAAGAATGATCTGATAAAGTACATTTTAAGTCCCACACTGGTACTTGTCGTCCTTAACAAGAGGCTCTTTCTCTATCTGGAATCTAGATAATCAGCTGCTTAGCTGTTGTTATACTTCTTGTATTGCTAGTGCTAGACAGAAAAGTGCATTCTATAACACGTTCATTTTCTTTACCCAGATACTAATTTGTTTTTCATGTATGCATAAACTTTGAGTTTGCCTATCATTTGCTCTCTCATCTCCAATTGCTAGTTTTGTTTTCTGATTTTCCTGGTCCATCTATGAACGGAGAACTGAATGTCTTATGTTTCTTATGTAGAGTTGTATTAATATGTCTTCTCTTTCTTATTGATGAAAAAGAAAACTCTCTATTTATTCTGTTCTTCTGCATTATTTGATAGTCTTGTTGTGCACTGTGCTTCTATTAAGAATTGATGTGTTGTGATCAGACAAGCTGACTCCGGCTGCATTTGAGAAGCATTCTGGAAGAGAAACTGCAAGGAAATGGAAAAATAATATATGGATCATTCTCAATGGTGAGAAAGTTCCTGTTGTGAAGACTCCACTGCTCAAATATTATAACAAGTCTTCAAAGCATGCTAATGGGTCACATCGATCTCAAAATGGAAAAGCACACCGCGATGAGTTTTTAAGATGCACTGAGTGTAAGAAAGAGCGTAGGTTCCGTCTCCGTTCAAAGGAAGAATGCCGAATTTACCATGATGCTTTGGCGAATGTGCATTGGAAGTGCTCTGATATTCCTTATGACAAGTATGTTCATCTAATTCAAGTTTGTTTATTTAGTGGTTCACTTGATTCTTTTATTCCTCCTTTTCTAGACTCACCACCCTCTTATACATTCATGCTGCGGGTTGATTTCTCCTTAGAAGAAAAATCTTAAGCTCAAAGTTATTAATTTTATCTCGTCCAGCGTGGGACACTATGGATGGTTGCAGAAGGCATGGAATGGGAAAATAATTGCAGCTTGTTAGGTTGTCTTGGAAGTCTTTAACTAATCCATGCGGGTTCTTACCTTTTCTTTTTTGAGATCTGTATATGATTTTCATTCCTATTTTGAATTACTTGATGATTCTTTTTTGTCCAGCTTCATGAAATACCAGGCAGTATGCCTTTACTACTGTATCATGTCCACTCTAGTTCTACCCCCTTCCCCCTCCAAAAATGTAAAGAAAAAAGAAAAGAATGTTAGCAAAAGGAGGAGAGTCATGAAAGATCAAAGGTCACATGTGCACTTGATTAACTTTTATGTCAAACAGAAGCGAAGGGCAGGCACACTTACCGGAAGTCTTATTTTTAAGCAACCATCTCGTAGTATTGCACCTAAGACATTGGCTTTTTGCATGTTGAGAACGATTAAAAGAAATGTTTGATCTTTATCCTTGCAAACCATCATTAGCACAGTACTTCAGCGATCTGACTGTTTCTAGGATGACATGAGGAAGATTAAGAGAATTAACTTCATTCTTCTGTTAAAGCGTTCATCCCTTTTAATTAGGTGTAAAACAAAGTAGCTGGCTCTAAGTTTTATTGTTGTAATTGGGTGCCTCCAGCAGTGTTTTCTTAGTCTAAAATTGGCAAGAAAGCTCATTTTATTTCACGCAAAAATAATTGGAGTGCAGATCTTCTAATTTTGTTTTGGAATGGAACTTTGAGATTACTCAGTCCAATATAGCATTTTCTATTTGCATAATAAAAAATATATTTGAAGTGAAGACCTTTAGGTGTATGATAGCATACAACCATCAAAACGTCTTTCCTATTCCAATTTCTTTCCAATTTGAATCACAGATATTACTGCTTTAAAGTAGGTATCAATTTCTTTCCCAGAAGTATCATTTCTCAAAGATTTCCATTATTTTTTCTGATCATATGCCTATGGGATCTCTGCTTATGGGCAGCTCATTGTTTTGTTAGATTGTGGAAGTCAACCGGCTTATTCTTGAGAGAAATAACTGTTTCTAGTGGGAATTGGAATTTTAAAATGCCATCCAAGAATTGAGTCCGAATATTAGGCATTAATGAATGTGTTCTTGATGTCATTGTAAGGTTTGCATCGATGAGCCCCCTTCCACTCTGTTGGATCTGAAATATTGTGGTTCCAAGTGAATATAAAACAGTGTATTTGATGCATGCCTCATCTTATTAGTTGGTTGAATGCCAAGTGATGTAGAAGAGTTTGCTGATGCATATATTATTAGGTGGTAGGAAGCTTTTATGATCTTCTCTTTTTGCAGTTGTTGAACTGCCAAAAGCATTCAATTTTTTTGTTAACAATAAGTATTTGTTTGTTCATTTCATTTTCTTTCTCTTGGAGCCTGTCCAGTATGAAGTGATAATATATTGTCTACAGCTGACCTTCCAAAATATCAAAATGTCTTATTGTTCATTGTTTTTAATTTTTGGACTTATTTGATTGCTGGCTTCTTCTATGTTACAGAGTTTCATGTGATGATGAAGAAGAACGAGCGAGTCGAAGGGTGTACAGAGGATGTTCCCGTTCTCCGTCATGTAAAGGTTGCACCTCCTGTGTTTGTTTTGGGTGCCAAGTATGCCGTTTTTCAGACTGCAGTTGCCAGACTTGCAGTGATTTCACAAGTAATGCAAAAGCCTGACTATTCTATATCTTCTCTTCTCTCCTGGCTATGTTTTCCCCATTATTTGAACCCCTGCAAATGTTCACAGCATGTTTTTGCTGGCATATCTATTGACACATTAAAATCCCAAATTTTCCCTGCTCCATTTACAATCAAAGGCTTTCTCTTTATATATTGGTTGGTGCCAAATAGTATTACTCTGCTCAGTTGATGGAGTATCAATTAATTTTGGGGATTCTAGGGCATTAATAGGAATATGATTTGATTTAAAAAGCAGCTGCATTTCATGCTATTCTAGAGAGTTAAGAAAGTTTTGGTAAGATACAAAAGTTACTCTAAAAGTAAGTTATTTTCTTGTGTTTGATTGCTAGAAAATATTTTCTAATGACCTCACTTTGGACATTAATTATCAATTCTTTATATCCAAATTTTCATAAAAACACTAGTCGATTTGGTTATCATCAGACATTAATGAGTATTTTTTACAATCTAACTAAATACCGGAAAACAACGGGTATTATCGCTTTTAGCTTGCAAGAAATTATTTATATTTAGTAGCCGAAAAAGTGTATAAAATTTGTATAATTTTTATATATAACACAAAGAATGTGTGTGTATTAAAAAAATTCCAGAAAATAACCTTACTGAAACTAGTGTTACATATGTGAGGTTCGTTAATCGGATTCTTGGTGATTTTTACAGCAAATGGGACAAAGTGGTTCTTTCTGCTTATTTTATTTTGACAACTCCAAAACTAGTTATAGCATAGTGCATTAGGCTAATAGAGTAATAGTATATTGTGTCTGGCGATTAAACAAAAAATAAACATCTTATCTTTGCTAAAAGTCATAAAAGTATTTCCAAAAAGATGCCTCCCACCACCCAAATTTCCTTTTTCTGTTAATGCGTTACAAAGAGCCCTAATTAATTTAATTATGTCCTGTACGTAGAAGTAGAATTTATGTGTCGAGGTAACATCCAGTGTACGTTCTTTATTGCAAAGTCTCAAACTTTTTACTACATGAAAGCACAAAGTCTTAAAAAGTTTTTAAGTACTTTTTTGGCAGGCATAGTAGAACTTCAGTGTGTATATATATATATTATCACTTAATCGTATGTACTTTTTAAATTTGTTTAACGTCAAATCATTTAATTTGGTGTAAGCATGTGGTGCTATTTCGTAGTAAGCCTATTATTTCCTCTTGAGATGGCATTTTTGAGCGCTTTCTTCCTTTTCTTCCTACCAATAAAGTTGAAGAATCTTAACCAGTATTTGTCTGGCTTGTTTTATTTCATGAGAGACTTCTCAGCTGATAAATTTATCAAAACTTGTAATAATATACTTATATAGTTACTATAAAAGAATGATTATCGAATTTTACACGTCTCTCTTAAGAAATCCACAGTATAGAACGTTAGTACTTCCACTCTAATATAGTATAAACACTCTAATATAGTATAAAAATTATTTGTCGTTTTTAAGTCATAGAAAGAGAGTTAATGAGCCAAATGGAAACAAATGGAACTGCGTAGCCAGTGCTTTGTGTATTGTACCTAAGAGTGATCAAACCGAATCGGAAAATCATACCAAACCGAAATATTAAATCAAACCGATTAAAAAATCCGACTAGGTTTAGTTTGATTTGGTTTGGTATTGAGTAAAAAAATTCAAACCAAACCGACATATAAATATATAAAGTTTCAATTTATGTGAACCCATTTGATTGTGTACGGAGTTTAAGAAAAGAGAAAAGACTTTTGATCTCGTGGTGTAAAATGAGTCACCTTTATTTTGTGTGGCTATAAATCATTACATAAAGGTAAATTGTAAGGAAATAAGGAAAGTGGTCATTCTTTTTGGCACGGACCAAAAAGAAAATAGGTTCACATAAATTGAAACGGATGGAGTAAATATTAGCGTGCATCTATATAATAAAACTAAAACTTGAAAATGTAAAAATATTTGGGATCCTTTCATGTATTAACTCTGAAGCATAAATTAATGAAAAAATATTGTTAGACGACTAAGAAAATAATTATTATGTATTACTAAAAAAATTCTCCCATTAGAATATTTTAATAGATCATATGTTTGTCAATTGTTTCGATATATAATTACTAAACATATATTCATTTATCAAAATTTTATCTATAATTTTAATAAAGTAAGATCGAAATAATATTCATATAACAAAAAACTCGAAAATCTGAAAAACCGACAAAACCGAACTAATCCAAACCGATATAGTTGGTTTGGTTTGGTTTTGATAAAAATCGAACCAACCCGGTCTATATATACCCCCCCCCCCCCCCAATTGTATGTATTTTCTAGGAGGGCATTGCTGGAAAGCAAACAGTTAGAATTTGGGATAAAATGCATTACATTTGATGAAACCATAAAAATGTGAATATCCCTGTACACATTTGATCCCTGAAGGAAAAGGGGAAGTAAACTCGGAAATCTTTGACTACTAGTACCACTACTACTGCTGCTGTATTTTTAATAGAAATTTTCTCCGTGCATGCTGTCAATGGTACATTTTTTCACCTTTCAGTTGTCCTGCCTCTCCTACCACCAAAACGGCCACCAGCCCTGTGATTCCCTCTCCGACCACCACCTGAATGATGGCCTTGATTGAAGTTTGGAGAGCCATTTATATAGCCCGGACCTGCAACATTTGGTTGTGAATTGTTGTTCTGTACCATTTGTGGTCCATTCACCGGTACCTGACCTCCCAAAATCAAGGGCGACGGAGCCATTTGACCCATTGACAGTTGTGGTTGATTATAAACATTTTGTCCTAATGCAGGCCAAGGTAGAAAAGATGGCCCCGCACCAAAATTTGGTTGGCCACCTGGGAAGATAAAGGTAGATGGATTCATTTGCTGCTCAAAAGGTACTGCATTTGGCGAAGGCATTGGAAACATTTGCTGTTGATGAATCTGTTGTGGCCATGGCATGCCAATACTCGACAGTGCATTAGGAAAGCCCATATTCTGGGGCTGCTGATATGGGATTCCATTCGTCCAAACTCCAGTTGACAGTCCAGCTTGACCAGGGCCTTTTTCCATATAAGGGAATGGAGGGACTGATGGAGGCCTACTACTCTGTACATGTCCTTGAAACGAGGAGTTTGGATGAACACCTTGATCCATCATTGTGTTTCCGGTTCTGAGATTTATTTTTCAGTTTCCTTTTGTCCTTGTTGTTTACTAGTTTCTGGTCATTTGTGGCACCCCTCTTTTTCATTTTCAGCATTCTCTTGTACTCAGCCTCCTTCTCATCATCTGAAAATTCTTCCGCCTCGGACACCTCTTCATCATTTTCACCAGATGCATCATACCCTTTCTTGTAAAGACTGTTGTCATTTAAGACATGTTCGGAAAATTCAGGAACAAAAGAGATCAAGGTGCCTGGGTTGATTCTAGTTGGGACTTCGTTATCAGAATTGTATCTTACAATGTAGTAAGGGTTCTTGACAGGCCCAAAAATCTCATCCACTATACCTAGTGGGGATCTGCTTTCTGTAATCCAGAGAATAGAACCATCGTAAAGAGGAGTATGCTTTTCCACCCCTTCTACTACAACTTGGGCTCCAACGATCTGTCAAACCATATGTAGATAACAAAGTTGAATTAAGCATAAGCAAAAGACAAAAGATCAGATTACGTTGTTTCCTTTTTAGCTTTTTAGTCTTACCGATGATACAACTCCCACAGGCAGCATTTGGTGATGTGGTTGTAAGGTTACAGTCACTGCAGGAACCGGGGGAAGAGCCTGCAATAGCAAGAAGACTGAATATTGTGCATGTTGAAAAAAACACGAAAAGCAAATCCGCAGAGTCATTTCTCACCATAGAGCAATACCATAGAGTTCAAGTAACAGCATAAAATATTTCCTCCGCAACCAGATCATTAGATTGAAGTTGGCTTGGATGCAAGTCAGAGTTCCGTGAAGAGAAGAAACTTGATTTGTTTATTACATTTTCTGAAATGTTGATTAATCTCAAACTGGGATTGATCAAGATGTCCTTCAAAGGATAAGTTGACAGGCATAAAGCAGAAACAAGACCGTCTTTTTTCTTCTTAAAAACTAAGTTCTTCCATTATCTAAATTTGTATGCATTTTCCCAGTCTTCCAAACATCAAACCAGACTCTCATGAAAATTGGAGGTGGAATTTAAACGAGAAAAATCTAAAATGCTGAACAAGTTGAAGTGCTTGACAACATTCTATATAGATAACTACACAACAATTTATTTTTGAGCTTAAGCTGGATACCTTTTTTACACCTAATCCATAATGAATATTGCCACTTCTCTATAGACATTGTTTTTCCTGTAGTATAAGGCTTTCACAACAAGTTTGAGCCATTGCTTGCTGTTTCCCAACCCAGGTCTACTAAAGATATTTTATGCTGTAAGCACTTTTCTTGTTACATAATAATTACTACCTGATTAGCTCTTCTATTATCCTAACAACAACAACCCAGTATATTCCCACAAAGTAGGGTCTGGGGAGGGTAATATGTAGACAGGCCTTACCCCTACCCGAAAGGGCAGAGAGGATGTTTCCAATCGACCCTCGGCGCGCACGAAAGTGAAGGAAATACAAATTACCATTTGTAATTCTACAAGAGCCAATGGTGAATGCCAGGAAGATTGACAAATATAAAGGACACTGGGATATCAATCTTGTTTTTCAAATTGTGCCAACAAATTTTGGATATTTTGGTCCTCTGACTATGTGATAGATATTCTGGAGGATAAAGAACAACATGTTCTCTTGCGGATTTCTAACTCTATAGGTGCTCAACCTTTTTACATTTCTGCTGTCTATGCAAAGTGTGATAAGACTTCGAGATGTGTCTTATGGGAGGAGCTTAGAGAATTAGCCAGTTGGGTTAATGGTCCATGGGGGGTGGTGGGTGACTTTAATATTGTGGCTCTTCTATTATCCTAAGTTCCTTGCAAATACAGAAACATGCTCGTGTAGTCATGTTCAGTGTTCACACTTCACATCAACTATATCAAACCATGGATCATGCTAAAGGAAGACTTATTTTGATCATAACCCCCGAAGGTCCGTCAAAACTTACTCCTTGTGTTCCAATTTATGTGAACTTGTTTGACTAGGTACGGAGTTTAAGAAAAAATAAGACTTTTGGAATTTTTGGTCTTAAACAAGTCAAAAAAGGAGCCCAAAGTATTTGTGTGGTTATAAAAGCTTCTCATTAAATATAGAATTGTAAGTTTAAGCTAAATTGTTTCCAAATTTAGAAAGGGGTCATTCTTTTAGGAACAGACCGGTTCATACAAGCTGGAATGGAGGGAGTACTTTTTTTGATAGGGAAAACGAAAATGATAAAAAAAATGTAATGGTGTTTGGAGTCGAATTTGTGAATGAAATGGTCAAAGTGGGTCCTAGAAAGCAAAAATTGGCTCAAAAAGAGGAACAAAGATTACTTTCAGAAGCAAAAATACCCACTTAGAACTGCAAGAAATCCGTACTATGGTGCCATTTTTCATTTGCTGTTTAAGGCTTTAGATTGGTAGGGCACCCCATAGAAAACCTGTAGGTATTTCAGAGCTATTCTTCTAAAGCTCTCCTCTATTTAGTAAACCAAAGCCCGAATTTGAATTCCAACATTTTAAAAAAGAAAAAAAGTTATAGACGTCATTACAGAGGAAAACAAAGAAGATTGATCAGAATTTTTTGGAAGGACAATCAGGTTAGTAGTGGTGTTAGCTTTGCGTCAGCCAAAATTTACTTTCAAGTGTGTGCCACTTATCTATGGGCATGGCCAATAACTAGGACTTTGGATGCATAATCAGGGAGATAGATGAACTCCGTTTACCACCAAGTATCTGTGTTACATATTTAGACTACACATACGCTAATCCAAAAAGAATGTCAAGTTATCAATCAAATGCTATCAGATTTGCAATTTTAGATATATACATAAGTCAGCGGTTCCGACTTCAAGTCAACAACAATGATAAAAGATGTGTGTTCCAGAGTTGGCTATACTAGGGCAGTCATCTTTTACTCGAAAAAGCCTATTCATCTTTCATTGACATGATTGCTCTATTAATACCCATGCTTTACAGGCGTCTATTTGAGCATCATCTCTTGTAGAAGTTGAAATTCAAAGTGTCTTTTCTTTACTATTTAGCAGAAATTTAGACATTTTTCCATTACATTCCACAAGGCACAGAAGCATCAAGCACTTAGAAGTATAGCTTCAATAGTAATCAGATTCATTAGCTATTACATATGAAATGATAATTATTACCTGAACCTCATTCTTAGACCTGATAGGTCCCTTAGCACCAGTGTCATCATCATCTTCATTCCAAGCAACCATCTCATCGGGATCAGATGCCTCAATCTCACCTTCTTCCACATCCACCTCCTCTCCTTCTTCCTCGCTCGAGCTACTCTTGTCATCACTACTAGAGGCTGAAGAAGAGCCTGAGCTCTCACTTTCAGACTCGGTATCACTACTACTCCCATCTTCACCCCCTTTTAACTTGTCACTATTCAGTGTACTTCCATTAACACTTGTCTCATCAAAACTTCTTTCCTCAGCCCTACTACTGATGATGGAAACTTGATCGCTCTCCTCACTCTTGCTAGCAACAGCGGTCACACTATCACTGACAATGCTACAATTGCCAATATAAGCTTCAGCAATATTCACCCTATTGCCATCTTGGTCAACAACTCGTTCATCCTCTGTCCCACTTATACTAACTTTCCCAATACCCTCCTCAACTATACAACCCAGGTTACCCACTTCTCCACATTCACTCATTTCCACCTTCAAACAACTCAAAGAATCCAACTTTACAGAACCCTCCTTTTGAACTTCATATTTATCAGAAATTTCACAAGTACCCAATTCATTATCCTTATCCATAGTGCTAAACTCAACTTGTTCAGAACCAAACTCAGCTGGTTCTTGTTTAACTTCAGCCATAGGGCTATCCAAGATTAAATCTTTTATCGAATCAAAATCAGCAGAAGACAAAAAAGAGTCGTCAAAATCAGGAACAGATAGGCTAAAGGGGTCGTTTTGTTTGTTAAGCTCTGAAAACGGGTGAAATTTTTTATCTTCTTCAACCTCTTCACTTGTGGGATTGTACACAAAACCCACCATGTTCAAGTAACGAAATTTGGGTTTTCAAAATCATTGACATGGTTGCTGTAATAGGAAAGATACTGACTTTATAAACGTATCCAAGGAGTGATGTGCGGATTTTGAGGCTTTTGTTGAGCAAGCGAAAGCATCTTAAACCCTAGGGTTTAACATAATAATTTAGAAGGCCTAAAAATAAATTGGAAAATAGGGAAAAGGGAAATCAACCGGGCTTGGGTTTGGGTTTGTAAGTTGTTCGATCACGGGCCTTTCATTTATTTGTCCATTCTCCACAGGGAAACATTGGGAGAGGGACCAGCCCAACTAGCCCAATACAGTGGATCCATGCTTTTATG